>JAAGVU020000015.1:14532077-14558175 GCA_011763525.2 Mormyrus iriodes | reverse complement strand
CCCATCTGACCCCCCCCCCCCTTCTAGTGCCCTGCAATAACTGACTGCGTGGCTTCAAGGGCAACCTGAAACGTGCAGCAGGAGAAATAAACTTTAATTGGATCACCATGCTGCTTTTGCACCTCCTTTCTCTCCTTTTATTCCTTTAGCATAGAAAAGCAGATGGGAGAGCAGAAAAAAAAGATCTGAGGAGGGATGAAGGCGAGAAAACATATAATGATTGCATTTATATTCATTTATTTAGGAAACGGCTTTGTCCAAAGCGACAGGCAAGTGAGGCTGATCGTGCCTGGCCAGAGCGATGTCCGCATTGCCCATGGATCAGGACATTCATTTCATGGTTGTCAAGCAGTACTTGCACATTAACATGCCCACTCTTCCAGAGAGGATTTGTCTCCTCACTGCTGCTGGGAGCAGAAGGAGGCCGTGTTGTTTCCCAGGTGCTGATCCTAGTTTGGAGGGTCCGGGGAACAGAGGACCACTGTTCAAACCCCCCTTCTTCCCAACCCCCAGTTCCAGCCACCTGTGCTCTCCATACTGCTTCCAAGTCCCCAGGCCTGACCTCAGGCGGTCATGTGACCAGCCTACCAGAGGATCCACTGGTTGTCATCTTTGGTGCTGGGAGGTGGGGTGGTCAGATTAGAGGTTTGACCCAACTTGAAGGACAGAGGAAAATGGAACATTTGTATTTTCTCCATCTTGTATTTTGATAACAATAAATGGAATAGAATTCATCGAGCGACATTTTGCAAGTGACAGGTCGAAAACAAGCGACACAAATGATGCTGCATCCAGCACGAGAAGCATAAACAGAATCCCCCTGATGACATCATCTATGTGACAACCTGTGAAGTTAGGAAGTTAGGAAAAGCATGATTCTTTGAAGAAAATATTGGGTATATTTATTGTGAAAATAGGCCCACAGAAGTCACGTATTAATTGTCATCGAATTCTTGTTTGCCCGCCCCCCACAATTCCCCATTCCCCCTTTCCACTGTCCTCTCTGGCTGCTGCTCTTTGCTGTAACTGCCAGGCCCGGCTGCTTCCCTTTGTGGTGCTCACAAAGACAGCCGGTGCCCTCACAGGCTATGTTACAGCCGGCCACATGAGGCGAACACTCCGGGCCAGTCGCACTTTATCTACTGTGACACTTCAGATTACTTCCACAGCCCTATCTGATCAGCACATCCAACTCAATTAGTCCCAATTAGTCCTGCTCTTGCCCCCGCCTCAGCTAGGAGACCCGGAGACCCCCTTGTCGAAAAGCAGTTCGCACCACTGCCTCTGGAACCTGTGGCTGGCCATTGTGTGCTGCCCAATGCCCCCCCCCACCTCCAAAAGTAACCCACTCTGCGGTGTAGCTGGGCCAAGGCACACCTGGCTTCTGCAAATGAGGGCCCCCAAAGTGTAATGCGAAAAGCTGCTGCAAGCCGGAGGTACCGTGGGGGGGTGTTGAAGGGGGTTTAGGGTGACAGGCCTTTGGCATTCCGACTTAGGGAGAAGTTAATGACGCTCCATTTGTGGGGGCCAAAGAAAGATGGACGAGGCAAGCGGTGAAGCCAGCAAGAAAAAAAATGCTCATGGAAACTTCGCTTTGCCTCCAAAGGGGCTTGACATGTTTTGGGGAATAGATGCCATGTCTAACCGCCAAACTGCTAAACTAAAACTGCTTGGTGAAATATTGAAATGGGAACCGAAAACATGCAATGATGACACCCTTTGCCTGCAGCTCATCCCATCCTTCCTCTCACACACGTTGTTTGTTATAGCCTTGTTACACACGAACATGAGCACGGAGTTTTAACCGCATGTGTTTTGTCATTTATTCAGTCAAGGAATCTATGAACTGCAACATGCCCAGCCAGCATCGGGTGTTTCCCCGCTGCATGCAGGTGAAAGGCCAGAGAATTCTCCCCTGCCAACACCCACCCCCCTCTCTCTCTCGCTCCCACTTTCATCTCCATGCAGAATCCTGTGCCATCTTTCACGCCCCCCCTGCTCTCAATGAAACAGCCTCATTCGCTTCCCTGCTCTAAGCCTCCCTGACAGCTTCCCCCCTAATTGGTCATAACACCCAGATGGACGAGTCCTTAATTTGTCGTCCCAAGTAAAGGCAGGCGGCTGAAAAGAGTGGTGGATTTGGGGGAGAGGGGGGTCTGATTTGTCGGTTATAGATACAGAAGCGGTAAACACCCCAGGCTTCAGGCCCAACAGTTTGAACAGGGTTTTGTTTTTTTTCCTCAAAAGGACTGCCCTTCACTCCACTCTGCGACCACCTCCCCCGAAACCCGAGCTTCTCCCCTGCCCCTCCCTGCTTTTTCATTTCCAAGACTGGTACACAAAACAGTATTAGCATTGCAGAGGTGTGTGTTCATGTGTGTGTGTGGGTGGGGAGGAGGGGAGGTAATGGAAGTATTAGCAATTACTTTTTATTTTACTCCATAATGGAGAGGGGCAGGGTGTGGGGGCCGGTATTCAGAGAGACGACATGCTTCTGTGTGGCCTGCGAGGAGGGCCAGGACAAGGTGAAAAGGCCTGCTACTAATGAGGGCAGCAGGGTGTGAGTCCCCCGGTGTGGACCCCCCCCTTCCACCTGGCCTAAAGGCTTCCTGCTTGCTTGTCATCATTTTTAGATTGTCCTCAGAAGTAGATGAATGGACAAGGAAGAGCTGAATGCTGCTTTGCATGTGTAAGTGAGGCGTCTGTGGTGAGCAGGACACCTTGCTGTGGACTTGTGAATGTGCAGTACAGAAACAGGACTTTGCTGGGGCCCGTCAAGCAAGCTTAACACGGTTACATATTTCTGCTCTGTACAAAGTCAAGGTTAACTTTAAAAGAAGAAAAAACTTTCTTTTGGGTATTTGGATCTAATGTTTTTCTCATCTTCACTATTCCTTATAAGCCACTGCAGGAGAGATTTCTTGCTTTGCTGGATAACATGTCGGTTTTAAGATACTGCTGTTTAAATGGACTTTATCTTTGTTCACTTGCATTTAGACCATTTGAATTTGATGGCAGTGGGTTAAAACTCTATGCCTGTGATCGGAAGATTGCTGGTGCGGGCTTCGAGGCTATTGTCACATATCTGTAGGCCCTTGAGCAAGGCCCTTAACCCCCAGCTCCAGGGGTGATGCACACTGACTGACCCTGTGCTGTGACCCCAAGCTTGCTGTCACCTGTATGTGTGACTCATGAAGAGCAAGATAGGGTAGGCAAAGAGAAGCATGCCAATGTATCTGTACTCATACTTGTATGCAAATAGTAAATACATGATCATTCTGTTTCAATATAGCTCAGACTACCTTAAATCCAACAAGTTATCCCCTAAGCAAAAAATCCTGCTTCGTGATACAGGCCCCCAGTAAGTAGTTGCCAAATTTAAACTGGACAAATTCTGGAAAATGTTCTACCTGTTAATTATTACAAAGTTAGAGTAAATTCTTTAAAAGGTATTGAACTGCAGAAAGGGATCATATTTGCAGTGAGCTACTCATCTACGAATATGTCACCTCTGCCACAAAAGCATGGTTTTACAAAAAAACATATTATTACTGGTTTGTTTGCTGAGATTTCATACTGTGCAGCAACTCTCTCTTTGAAAGACCAAAATTTATGGTGCGAACGACATGGATTTCATCAGATACGATTTCCTCTTATTCAGAATAAACAAATTATCAGTAAACCAAGCATAAGACTTTGGTTGCTCTGGAGACTTGTGTTTAGTACTGGGTGGGTAGGATGATCAGTAGAGGTCGGTGGGACTTGGCGTGCTGTTTATCTGCTGGGCATTTTTCTTTGTGGGTGGGAGAACGGCAGACACCTTAATTAAACCACACCACAGCACAGAGGAGGAGAGTTTACCTTGGGCCCACAGTCAGCCCACTCCTTTGTAGTCAAAGGATCTTCAATACATGGGGGACAGGAGAATGTGGCCAAGCAAATCTTTTTTTTTCTCGGATGTTCTGCTGTGGCAAGCACAATTTTTTGGAGTTACATTGGTGGATAGTGGATGAGGCAGACAAAAGGCATGGGTTAATTGGAGAGAGGAGGAAACGCATAACCTTAACCCAAGCCCTGGTATATAAAGCTTTGCATGATACACAAAGGACTGTCCTTGGCTTTAGGAAAGGACTGAAATTGAAAATAGAGATTGAAGTCAATAGGTCTAATAACACAAGTTTTCCATAGAAAATTGAAATTCTAAAGACTTTTAAATTTATTCATTATACTGTTGCGGGTTTTAGTAAAAGAGTATGTAGTAAATCATGTATATAAGTGTTCTGCTTTTATATCTCTATCCCTTTCTCATTAATTTGATTTCAGGGAGATGCTGTGATTTAAAAAGTTGCAATATAAAAGGCTTATTGTGTCAAGTGTCACAGTGATGGCCCAGAGAGCAGAATGTTTGGTAAAAAGCTGTTGTCAAAGTCTCAAAATCACATGGCTGTTTCATCACCTGGCTCTACAGCCTGGCGCAGATATACAGCCAGAAATCTCAAGGCCACTGAAGCTAATTACCAGCAGCAGGCAGTGATTCTTTCATATCACCATATGGGCCGGCGTTTTGGGTTTCTCCACAACAAAAGCACGATTTCAGCAGACACATTGATACCTTAGCGTGATGCCATCCCAAGGTCCACCTGTAATTCCTGTTATAAATGACTGGCATTAAAATATTATGGCTTGTTTTGAGTTATGTAAAATATTCGTGTTAAATATTCAATACAAATTATTTAGTAAAGGAACACTGAATCAATCCCAGGAATCACAGAGCACAAAGTCATCCTGGACTGTATGACATGGCGATTTATAGACACTAATTCACCTAACTGCATGCTTTTGTACTGAGGAAGAAATGAGGAAAATCATGCAAGCACACATGGAGATTTAGGGGCAGGAATTCTCAGCCCTTGCAATTTAAGGCATCACTGTTTCCCATTGAGCCATTCTTTAATTTTCATGCAGAAACTCAGAATAATTAATTCTTACGAACATTGTGAGATGTAACCCAGTGGTTGCTTATGTTTTTGTACATAGGAATGACCCATAAATACTAGGTGATCTTTTCAGGGTGCCTTTTGACCTCAGAGATGATTGTGTGGTCTTTAGCAGCTTGGTTCATACTTTTTCTGTGAAAGATAAACAGACGTGCAGTTTGGATCTCTTATGCAACCAAAGGTGAAAAATGGAATCAGAAGTTGTCTAGAAGGAAGTTGTTCAATCAAATAATTTTGAGTTACTTGTCATCGATATTTTGTCATTTTTTTGTGTTATCCTTTAGTTTTTGTTCGACACAAACGGCGCTTTTCGATTAGCATAAAGAAACCGAGTTGTACCCAACCTGTACCATGAAGAGGGTTACAGCATGGTTCCAGCTCGCTTCAGCTTTCCACTGTAGAAGGGTCGGCTTCATAAAGATGTAGTCAAGTTGAAAAGCGATAGTGATAGAAAACCGAAGCTTGCTTGTTTACTGTTAACATGGTGGACATCATGATTTACTATGTGCAAATTTCCGCTGGCACATCTGTGAGAATCACCGTATCATGTTAGCATTGGACAGTAGCGGAATTAGCATTACCTTGTGAAAATTTGCATTATGAATCCTTTATATAGTACTTTTTTAAGTAGGAGGTTTGAAATTCAGAAGTTCAGTGGACCTGCTTATAGTGTTCACAGTTATAGCGATCAACCGATTATATGGATCAAAAAGCTTGGGACAGAATCATTCCTGTACAAATACTGATTAAATAATTTGCTTATAGTAATAAAGACGTCTGCTTACAGAGTATATTTTTGGTCTAAAAAAATAACATCTAAAATTACTATATAGTAATACAGAACTCATGACGGGAAACACAGAGTAATATTCTCTCAGTGACAAATGTACAGACAAATGTACATGTATAAAGTAAAAGGAAAAAATCGGTTATAATGATCATCCGCTTATAGTGATCAGTTTCACCCAGAAAGACATGATCACTATAAGCGGTTTCCACTGTGTATAGAATACATTGCTTTTCCCTTCACATAATCTGTGCATATTGACACAGATCACTGATTCTTTCTTGTCCCTGTATATTTTGACCAATTAGATGGCAGTGGCACAACCTGCTCAGTTGAAGCACGCTTTTGGCCCTGCTTGCACGGGTATGGGTCGGATATGGCTCGCATACTTTAGATTAGACAGGTTAGTTATCTATTAGGGTTTTGTTTGTTGTTTTTACACTAGCACATTAATACATAGGGGAATAATAAAATATAAAGGAAGTGGTGTAAAAATGCTGTCTACAGGTGTCTGTCAGCTGGGAGTAAGGGTTGGCATATTGGGAACATCAGGAGGAGGCTTTGTATTACCAGATGGCAGCAGGCAGGAAAGTCCCCAGTATCACACAGGGGTCGAATAGGTCAGTGGCTTAAGGTGCTCTGAGAGAGAGCCCCATATCCCCATAAAGATGGCAGAACTGTTCATGTTGTCCAACTTTGCCACATCCTCTTCTCTTCTGCCTCCAGAGGGTTCCTGTGATGGTGCTGGCTTTCCTGGTGAGTTTGTTGAGGCATTTGGCATCATCTGAATTGATCTTGCTTCCCCATCAGACCAGAGTGTAAAGGAGTACTCAGGCTGCTATGAACTGGTAAAACATCCTTGAAAAACCTAAGTCTCTTCAGAAAGGACGGTCTGCTATGGCCTTTCTCGTACAGCTCTGTTGTGTTGTCCGCTCTGCCCAGTCTGTTGTTCAGGTGGACCCCTAGATGCTTGTGGCATTGCTTCACCACCACTTCTTCCTCCAGGATGGCAACCAATCTCAGAAACTTCTAGGCATTCTGGAAGTCCACCACTAGCTCCACATCTGAGTACATCTGTGCAGGTTTTTGGTCCATCCCCAGTACAAGCCCCATCCATCTATTCTGATTACCAGTACCTCCAAAATAGAACTAAAGAAAAGCCAATTATTTGAACATTTGATCCTCTCAGAGTCCAACCAAGAATGGCTGACCCGCCAGTCCAGTGACCTGTCATGACTGGGTTACACGAAACTAGGTTATGACAAGGTTTACCTTGTCACTGCAGTGTTTCTCAGGCTAGTTTGATTGTTTCCCTCCATGCTGGGATCACACAGTCATTTCTCAGATAGATGGGAGAAGAGCCAAAAAATAAACCTCATATTGATGCTTAAACAGCATTAAATTATATTTTTTCTTGTGTTTTAATGAAATTCTCAGTCAGGAAGCCATTGTGTCACCCTGTCACATGACCACAGAGGTATTTGGTGAGTTCTACTTTAATATAAAGCCCCAGGCACTGAAGATTTTTACAGAAATTTTCTGAGACCTCTGAATAAAACCTCATACTATTTTCTTAAGGTAATGAGGGAAAATAAGAGCAAAGGAGAAAATGAATCCTCCATGAAACATGCAAAATATAGCAACCATATCAGCTGATAAAGCCAGAAGGCGTATTGTGTGAAAGGCTGTCCATCCTGGGAATTATTCAACAATGAACCCCTGGAGCATAGCCGACCCACCGCCCCTCCTGTGACCTCTGACCCTGCACATCTAGCTCTGTGGCTGCGTGACTGTGCAGGTGTGTAGGGGAGCCTGGCTTGTCTGCCCACCCCCAAATTAGCAGCCCTAATTAGTGAAGGGACTCCCCACTGGGCAATTCAAGGTAGGGGTGAAGGTGGGGCAGCGAGGGCACCTAGGGAGAGAGAAACGGTGCCAGGTGGGGCCCCACAGGGCTTGTAGGTTAGTACACAGGACACAGTTATTATGGTCGTGCTCAGAGCAAAACAAGAGCCCTTTACCCCGCTGGGTTTCTAGCTGGACCCCACGGACAGGATTTGCTGTTTTTATATTCGTCATTTTGAGTATTATTAAAGATTCTTTCCATTTGCCTTTTTTAATGCAAGATTAAAAATTCTGAACCTTGAATGTGATTGATGACTGTTAAATGAATTTTAGGTACAAAGTCCATGTATTATAATTTAAAACTGTAACTATAACTGATATTTAAAAATCGGACTATAATAAACCTACAGAATTTTTATCTTCCATGCATATAGTGTACTCAGTATTTGGTATACTGAAATGTAGTAAAACAAGCTTACATTTATGTCAAACATAATTTGAAGCTATTTGAAGAACAACTTTCTCTGTTTTGAAGAAAAATTTACTCAGTCCACATTATTGTGTGTTTTTCTGTGGACTGATTGGGTTTTGGTTCCAAGCACCATAATACGATGATGAGAGTTTTGGTCATTTGTGGTCTCATGTCACAAACAACAAAAAGTTTTGGAAACTTGCTCTTCATTTATAAAGAAAGCATCCAGTCTGAGGCTGTTCTGTGGCTGAAAACATCCTGTTAATGAGAACAGTTCAAGGAAAATGATCAGATTTGTAATGGCTAACAGGAAAGCCACAAAGGAATATTACAGTTCAGTACAACAGTGATGCAGAGCTTCTCTGAATGCAAACTCATCTACCCTATAAGTGAGTCTAGAGACAAAAGAGGGACATTCCTGGTACTAAGCAGGTAGGATATATCAGGAAGAAGATAAAAGTCACCAGGATTTTATTGTAGCCTGATCTCCTATATAAAAACAGCACTGAAGCGAATAAGGACTTTTAGCTGCAGCTACGACAGACAAATAAAATGTTGATAGTCTAGAGACCAATTTCTTTACATTTCTATATATATGAATGTGATTACTGTTTAACTGTGTAGTGGAATGTTTCCAACTCAGAACCCAGGATGACACATGCTTTGACAGACTAATTGTTTTATGAAATATTTGTTTACAAAAGAAATAGCATTAAAAATAGGCTACACACAATCAACTGAAAAGGAAATCTGAATATACAGACTCCCTGAACCTTTATTTTTTTCTAGAATTATTATAATAAACCCTGGCCAACTTTCTGCATGATATCATCATCTGAATTGTATACTATACATTTAAGTTTCTAATCCGACCCACTGAGACACAAATATCAACTAAGCCTTGAAATGGTCAATGTACAGGACATAAGCTGTGTTACTAACACTGATAAGAGTGTTGTGAATAAAGAGTAAAAGAGTGAGTACAGAAATTGTTAATCTAAAGGGGGCAGAGAAGTCACAGAAATGGACACGTCTGCAGGTTTGCGTCTAATGGCTGGTCGTGCCCTTGAGTTTTATTAGAGATATTTTTTCTGTTTAAAAAATCATATGGCTTTAAGAAAGGTCAGGGTTACAGGAGAAGACCATGAAAGCTGCTTTGTACAACAGATAGTGTTGTGTGAAGGAAGGAATCCAGGCAAGAAGCAGACGAAAACCAATTACATAGACATATATTTATATGCATATGAATAAAATACATATACATATTTTACAATATCCTGGCTTCCATGGCCAGAGCTTGAGAACAGCTCTTATAACCAGGACACAAAGAAACTCTTTAAATTAGTGTTATCCAATCCAGTCCTTGGGGACCCACAGCCAGTCCATGTTTTTGCTCCCTCCGAGCTCCCTGCCAGACAGCCCACATGTGTCTGTGGCTGTTAATGTCTGTGGGTCCCCAAGGACCGGATTGGGAAACACTGCTTTAAATAAGTGCAAATAGTTAATAAGACAACTGTAAAGCATACAAAGATTTTTTTTTTCTTTTTTATGTTTGTTTTGCTTTAGATAACATGATACTGACATGGAGAGACTGTGCAAAGACCAATTATTTACACAGAGTTGTTACCTTGTGGGTATCTGGTGTCAGTTTAAGTCGAAAAATGCACAGACATTCACCTGTGAGGCAAGGAACCTGGATTCAATAAAAAAACACTACTCATCAGACTCAGACCACAGCAAGCACTCACAATACAGTAGCACCCCATATAAACAAAAAAGGAAAGAAAAGGATCAGGAGTCAGGAGGATCCTCTTCATGCTGGGACACAATTACAGCGTTTCAAACAAATTGCAACGGTAGGGCTTTTGTGCAAATCGCCATCGTGGAATGAATGAAAAGTCAGTTAAGCAGGGTAGAATTGACGGATGGGGGGGGGGGGGTGAGACATCAACAACAACCTTTACCATTGCCATTACCATTGAAATATTGGGGGGGGGGTGAACATATTAATGTGCCTTTGGCCACATCAGTGAATGGCTTCTCTAATGTCACCCACCCAATTTAACTAAAAGAAAATTGAAACCCAAGAGAAAAGGGTGATGCCCCATGTTCCCCCTGAAAGGACCCAAAGCAACTCGAGGATGTAGCTGGATGTACAAGGCATTGCTGCCATCTATTGCGCTCACCGGCCTTTCAGAATCCAGTGGAAAGAGACTTCATACTCCCCGTACACCTGATCAGGAGAAACTGAAGATGGAGGGATGAATAATTCTTTTCATTAAAAGGGAATATCACACAACAATGCATTAAATGGGGGAAAATCATGAGCGTTACAAATAAACTGGGATGCTGCATGTGGGCTAGATGGGGAGAATGGAGAGATGGACCAAGAAAAAACAGCCACGCTCACGCTTAAAGAGGTACATTAAAGCCTTTTAAATATCGTCCAGTTCTGTTACGACACACAAATTGGGGTTAAATGGCATAAAATGTGTCAGCTGGGGGATAAAACTGTCTGCCTGTTTTCTGGCGAGACTAAAACATGTGCTTAGCCCTGTTTTAAATACGACACAGCAATACAACCCATTCTGACCTTTAAAGCGACCGCAGAACAACCCACTCTATTGATTCTAACCAATCAGGAGCCCTGATATCCACTGGAGGAGAGAAATGTTTAAAAACTGCACAGCATAGTGGTGAGGCAGCTCAAGATATCTCACCCCAACATTACAGATGCAGCCTTCTCTCAGGGACCCTGGAGCAGCTGAGAGGGGCACCTGTCTTACTGCTATGCAACATGTAGGTTGTGGCTGCATTTTAAACAAACAGGGGCTCGTCCCTGAACACACACACTGCAAATATAGCGCATTTTACATTTTATTTATTTAGCAGATTTTAGTATCCAACACAACGTACATTTATTTTTTTTTAGTTTTTTGAGATGGGTCAGATAGTGACTGGAGCAATTGGTGTTAAGGGCCTTGCTCACAGGCCCAAGTGTGAAAACACTCTGCTGACCCTGATATTTGAACCAACAACCTCCTGATCACAACCACAGTGTCCTTACCCAACAGGGGACTGCTGAGGTTCATATGAGGAGTTCAGAATCAAGGCTGAAAATTACATTCTGTCGTTATTTCGAAACACCTATTTTTCTTTGTGGCTCAGGACCTGGACTGAGTGTGTTCAGGAGGAAGACAAAGAATGCAGTTATGCAATTAAGAGAAAGCACACAGCACAGGAAAGGACAAGGTGATGAATCATTAGATTACAGTGCAGAGTGGGTTTCGAATGATCACGACAACAAATTCAACTGGCCTTACTATACATACAGACGTCACTTCGGAACACTTTGCGCATCTTGTCCTTCAACACTCCCCACATGCCCATATTGTGCTGGATCCACACTGGGGGGAGAATGTGAGGAAGGGGGTAGGGGAGCCACAGTTACATCACAGCCTAGACACATCACCTCCCCCCCCCTGACTTTACAGGCTCCATAATCAGTTTGTGGTACTATGCCATGATAGGCTTTTAGGAAATAGTCTTCTTCCCACCCATGCTGCTGTCCTTCCGCTCTATCCGTGTGTAGGGTTCGAAGGCAGAGGACCCACAACCGTACATCCCGGGCAGTTCATGGCCACCACCCAGCATGGGCACGGAGAAGCAGAGTTGGGAAGCGGCCAGATGGGGCGACAACGGGGCCGTGAGTGAAGACGGGGCACTCAGTGAAGGCAGGGACAGCCCGAAGGCCCCCCCGGTGGTCGTGCTCGGAGAGGAGCCGCTGGGACCACCTAGGAGAGGGCCGCTGGCCTTGTTAGTGGGAAGGAGAGGGTTGGGGGGTGCAGGGACCGACAGGAGACGACCCTGTTCCAGCAGGCGCAGGATGTTGCAGGTGGCGACGGACTCAGAGCTGGGTGAGGAGAGCTTGTCTGTGTCCTTGGTCTGGTCCTTCTTTTGCTTGGTACGCCGGTTCTGAAACCATACCTTTACCTGTGGGAGATGCCAGGTGACAACGTGTGAGACGAAAAGCAGGATGTCCAAAAGTCCAAAAGTTTCCGGCCCCGAAATTCCTGTCCCATTAAACACGATTATCCCACAGCATTGGTAGGGACATGTCTCTACTGTCCATACCGAGTCTGCGCCCTTGGGCTGCGTCACTTTGAAATATGACTCAGTTAGATATGCATTTCCTTGTACTTTTTTCTTTGTGTACATTACACTTCCCCCTAATTTTCCTGGGGGCCTAACAACAATCAGTACCCATACAATCCCTCAATAATGTATTACCACTCTGGACAGGGGTGATTTTCAATGTGGAGGGCATAAGAGGGGCCATAATTCATACAGAGGGGCCGGACTTATCATTGGCTAATTATACGTTTGGAATCAATGAGTGACAGGGGAGGAGGCACTCTGAGGGCCAATCAACTTTTTGCTGGGGCCAGTGCCTATATGTGTCCCTGCTCCTGTAAAACCATCAGAATGAAGCAGACCACCCTGAAGAATGTTACCGCCCCCCTCCCCAGGGTACAGTCTGTGAGTACGCAGTTGGACTCAAGCAGACCAGTAAAATGACAAGAAAAGAATATGACTGGAAAACCTTTTTTGTTTTTTATGACTTTCATCCATCTGGGTACAAAAAACTGGAAAATGTATGTAAGACACAAAAACTAAAACATATCTGGTAAATTGGTTATACTGATAGCTGAAACTCTATTCACATATACAAAATACACTATATCCAAATCTCTCTTCAAACTCCAATGATTTCCCAGACAGTTGTTTTCCATCAAATCCCGGATTAAATGCCATACATACAGAATGATTATATTAAGGGTCTTCAACAAAATGACTGCCTCAATGTCAGAATGACTTTTTATAATCTCATAGGGCTTCTATCTGTGCATCAGAACACTGTGAACAATAATGAAATTTATGGAAAAGCATGCACATTTAGTATGTCACAATACACAGCCTGAAACCTAAGGAGAAAAAACATGCACAGAAACAGCCCAGTAAAAATAAGTAGTAATTTAAATGCCTGTGTTAGGTGTGGACTGTTATGGTTTGGGGGTTGAATATTAGATGAAATACGACTGCATCAGAGGATGAGCTATGGCATGTCCTTCAGTAGAACAGGGCTTCTTAGCAGTTGGGGTAGACAGGGGAACCCTGCTCTTCTCCCACCTTGTGGAACACTCTCAGTCATAGCTGAACTGATCTTTAGCAGTTTTTATGCACTACTGGAACACTCTTGGCTCCTTCTAAATCCAGACAAGGGATGAATGCACAACTTTCGGCTCTAATACTGGTCCGCTCGATAAATAAAACTTTAATCAGCATGTAGGAAAACAATGGAGAAAAATCCCTCTTAAACATTTCCACTTTGAGAGTAAATCATCTTTAAGAGGATCCCAGGTTCAGAGCTTGGGTGAAGTCTGTTGAGGTACAGGCCTGGACTTGCTGCTTTGTTTAAAGTGCTGGGCCAGGGCCTAAGGAACGAGGGCACAGCCAAGCAGAGCACCTCCATGTTCTCTGTACATACAGACATGCAAATGCCCTGCTCTGAAGATTCACAATTTAATTCATTGGAAATTATGATCCCAGGTTCACAAATTGTTGGCATCATAATAAGGCAGCTGAATTACAAAGTAGGGTCTTCGGAGCCTGTGCTATTTTTTTCAGAAGAGGGCTTTCAGTTCTTCACTTCGTGGTGCAATACTGCCTGAATTCAAGAAAGTACTCAGACCAGCCCAGTAGTTTGCCTTCCCTTTAGATGCATGCTTTACATAAGCTGGGTTGTATTGCTCAGTGATTCCAGTGGGGAAAATTAGGTGCTGGTACTACCCTTGTAATCCAGTAACCAGGTGCTGGTACTCCCCTTGTTATTCAGTTCCAGGTGCCAGTACTCCCCTTGTTATTCAGCACCAGGAGCAGATACTCCCCCTACTATTCAGTGCCAGAAGCAGGTACTCCCCTTGTTATTCAGTACCAGATGCCAGAAATCCCCTTATTATTCAGTGGAAAGTGCCGATACTCCCCTTATTTTCCGGGACCAGCAGATATTGAGAGGTACTGGTATTCTGAATACAAAAACAAAGATGTGTTGGTACTGCATACCAATGAGTACCAGCCCACTTCAAGCACTATTAATGCTTCATCTAAATGGAAAGGAGGGAATGTATGACACAGCTATGACTACTCTTTGGAAAACAGCCCAATGAAACAACTCTACTCAATACCAGGGAAACTGTAGCCAATTCTATTTCATTTGTATAGGGACGCCACGCTTTTCCGCTAAGGAGTGAATCCACCCCAACCTCCCCAAAGATGATACATTTCGCTTTTTCGACACACCAGCTGTGTCCTATCTGGCTGCGGATCACCTCCTTGGCCCCATGCCCCAATCCTCACCTTGCCCCCCCGTATTATCAGAACACATGTCCAGGCAGGTTCAGCCAAAAGTCAGAGCCGTCTTACAGTCGCTAGTGGATGTCGACTCATAATCCGCCTTAGGGCAGAGCATTGTGACTATTATTAGTCTCTAGTCTGCGTCCTGTTATGCTGAGGTTTAGACGGGGAAATTAGGCTTATAGCATGCACTCTGAAAGGGTTTTTTCTTAGATTAGAAAGTTGGCTGTGGAACAGCGACCCCTGTGGTGGCATCCGGCGCCTACGCGCTCGGGATCGCAGTGACAAAAAGCCATGCACTCTTCAAGCTTTTTTTGGATCAGCTTCCTGTTGTTTTTTATTTCTTTACGGGAGTAATATTAAAAGGATCACAAGAGGCTGGATGCATGCTGACAGACGTTATTAATGCAACACATTCACAAATCACAGTACCATATTTCAGTTAAAATCCTAGCCAAGTGCAGGAAGAAACTGGAGGTCATATTTTTAAAATCAATGCAGCCCTTTCACATGAACAGAGAAACACTGTTCCTCTTCCAAAACAGTGGCCAGGCCACTACGTGATGCATGTTGGAGGATAAGATTTCCTAACTCACTCATCCATAATGCCCCAAAATGGCTCAATAATATTCACATCTGGTCACTACAGGCCATGGGAGATAGCACCAGTTTCAGGGTACAATGCTTGAACCAATGGATGAACATGGTCCTCTAGAATGGTTTGGTAGACTCTGGCAGTGATGCAACCATCTAGAACAAGTAGTGGGCCTAGAAAACACCATTATATTGCAGCTCAAACCATTACTGATTCACCCCCGTACTGCACTCTGGGTACACAACAGTCTGAGTGGTAAAACTCTTTGAGGCTTTTCCACACCGTAACTCTCCAGGATGTGGGAAATACAGTGAAGGTGGACTCATCACAAAACAATACATGTTTCACATTGTCCACAGCCCAAGATTTGTGCTGTTGGAACCACTGAAACCGACGTCTGGCATTGGCACTAGTGACCAAAGGTTTGGCTATAGCAGTCCGATCATGAATACTGACCCTGTGGAGCTCCGGAGGAACACTTTTGGTGGAAACAGGAGTGTCGAGGTGCGTATTGGGCAGCTATAGTGTTATGTTTATTGGATACAATCCGGGTTAGTTCTTGGACATCCTTTTCAGACGGCTTCCTCATGGCTCCCAATATACCACAAAGACTTGCTGTCCTGGTCACAGATGCATCAGTGACATGCGCACCAATAATTTGTCCTCTGATATGTCTCCATTTAGGTTGTGTGGATTGAAATGTTTTATGAACGGCAGTGCTATAGCTCTGCTAATTCAGCCTTCACACTCTGCCCTTCGTAATGGAATGTGCAATCACTGAAGACTGGCCACCGGGCCGTGCATATATAGGCATGGAACCTCGAACACTATTGGCCAGGTGTTTCAGTTTCTTCATCCAACCCCTTTACATCTGCTGGGAATCTAACCAAATAGGGGTAGCGTATAAAGAAAATGGCTATGCACACAATAATAGCATTTATAAACTTGTCATCTGTCAGCTACAAATCTGCATTTACAGGTAGAAGCATGAATGTAAAGTAAAGTACAGAGGGTGGACACACACACAAGCAAACCATTGTACGTTTTTCATTACATACAGTCACAGTCAGTGGATAAACTCCACTATTTCTAAATAAAAAAGCAAAGCTGGTGTTGTGGACATGACCACATTGACCACAACTGACACAGTGTCCTTTTTAATCATTAGTATCACAGAAAATAGACCAGTAGGTAAGTCAGAAAATAAACAAACAAACAAATCAATATGTAAAAATGTATGTATATATGTATGTATGCATATATGATCCATATATTGATTTTGATGGCTCCCTGATTGTGGGAAAAGGTGAGCCATTGCAGCATGAATAAGTGTAATATTGAAACTGCCACGTATACTTGTATGGGGAAATTCATTAATAAGACACTACTGGATGCTGTGCAGCAGGTTAGCGTGATAGCTACCAAACTTCAGAAAAAGAAGTTGCTTAGCAACATAGCACCCAAAGCTATACAACTGCATTTGTTTAACAGCTGAACCCAAGGGCATAAGTTCGGGCTGTTCTCCCCATAATTTACGCCCATGGCTGAACCAACGTTTCAGAGAGCTGAAGGAACCTGTGTTTCTCACCACTGTATGGCAGGGGCAGCTGAAAAAGAAGGATTCCATGAGAAAGTAACGCCAGTTACCACTGTAAACCAGCCTTGGGATGTTTCTATACCAGCAAGCGCAGTGAGATGTTATAGGTCAATAAAACCCTTTAATTCACGTTTCCGCAAATTCAACGAATAGTAATATGAGTGAAATGAAACGACCCGAAACCCTGTGATCATCCCCAGATCATCAGGTAGGGAATAATGTGAAATATGCAATAGCAGCCAGCAAGGCCTGTGATCTAACTCCAGAGGGCAGAATGAGACAACAGGCACCGCAGCACAATCCGGCACCAAGACGGGACACAGCCCCCTCAGAAAAGGCCACTGGGCTACCAGCAGGAAGCACTGCACTTACACTTTACACGTGCATAAACGAGAAACATGGTCAGATTATCGGGGTCTGCCCTATGTAACGGTTTTTGGGGAAGATACTAATACTACATGCTGGTGTTTACATGAGTTATCCAGTTCTAGGTGAATTTCCACCATAAAACAGACTCAAGCACATGCATAAGTCAAGGCCGGCACAAGAAGATTCCCATTGGCTTTGTAAATGGAAACAGTTTCTCACAGTCTCTCTCTCTCTCTCTCTCTCTCTCTCTCATTACACAGTAGTTTCTGAATAGAAAATCCCTTTTTGGGTTTCAGCCATGACTTAGGCACAAGTGAAGTTAAAATGGAAATAATAGGAACAATAACATATTTAAGAAAAGATGTTAAATAATGCAACTCTGCAGCATGTGTGCACAGGAGGATAAATCACTCAAAGGAAAAATAAATAAAGACAATAAAATAGCACCAGCTTGAAATCAAACTCACGCAGAGGGGGAAACGGCATGAAAATATGTAAGAGTGTTTGCCAAAGGATTACCGTTTCCATTAAATGCACATGACCCTTTGGTGAAGGGGTTTCCTTGTGCTCATTAAAAGCGGGATGCAGGACAGCGGAACTCCCAGTGTCTCCACTGTGAGGGCTGGGGCAAAGGCAGCTTGCTGTAAACTCAAGAACACCGCCATCTGAGCAAAGAAAAAGGCAATAGTAAAATTCTACACCAATCACATGTGGGTTCTGATCCATTTCCACAGGCACTACATTCGGTATTGATGCCACCTGTATCCCCTCCTCCAGTTTCTTTCCAGCAGACCCATAATCAGGAATGTATTTGGCAATACATAATAGACATAACTCTGCAAAATTCATATGAAAAAAGCGCTATATAAATAAAATTTATTATTATTATTATTATTATTATTATATGTTGGAAGAAATCTGTCACCAAATGACAGACGCCATTGTTAACTCCTGAACTACCTGCTGGCTAAAAGGAAATGGTGAGTAGATGGGATTTTGAATTTTACATCGTTAATACATCTTTTATAGTGAAATCAATTTCCAGCCTCACTAAATTCAGATGTGCAGTGGGGTCATGATGGATGAACAGGGATGGCCTTTATGTTACAGCCCATTTCACCAAGTGCTTGCCCACTCTCATATGACTAAAGCTAAATGGTGGGTTTGGATATTTCTGCCATTTAATGGTTCAAATCCTAATACCATTTTTTCCAGCATACCATTTAAATGGTCAATCTTATTTCATTTAGTACACTAAACTTTATAAATTCACCATGAACACTTTTTTTCCTCCATTATTTAGAGCAACATATGTTATAATGTGAGTTGGCAGAATCCTTTATTTTCTGATTTACAAAATATGCAGGGATAAAATATTGCAAACGGTTTAAACAAACAAGTAAATATGAAATTTTCTTCAAGCAAAGACCACAATCCTACACTGCAGTTGTTAAAAGTAAAATATAGTTATAATTATTATAGTTATTACATACAAAATATAAAACTGCCCCTGTTGCCCAGCACACAAGCAACTCACGACCACCTGTCAGGGGTCCAACAATGGAAGTACTACCCAGTCCGAAATCGACTGCCCACATTTCACTCCTCTCACCTCTCTCCCCGAGGGGTACTTAATGCAGCTGGGAGAGACAGTAGGGGGAGGAAAAGCCAGGTGAGTTTGTACTAATTCTCTTGTTCTCTCTCTGTAGAAAGTGTATAAGCCATCCGCTCAAGTAGCTGACTTCCAGGAGCAACATGTGATTGTCCCCACCCCCGCATTTGCCAGCTGATAGCCTGGGGCTGCAGGCATTCGCTTTGTGATTCCAAGGATAACCCAATCCCAAGACGCTGGCCTTGTATATATGAATATATATATATGATTATATATATATGATTTCACTAACCAGAAATGAGTGCCAAACTAGTAGTGAGAATAGTGATAAACTATTGTATGCACTGCCCCACCTGTCAGAGAACCGCCCCTGTGCATTGCAACCAAGCCTCCTTCTCCCCATCATCAATGTTCCTTTTGACTGCATTGGGCTTAATCTTGTCAGACCCCTCCCCAAGTTAGCCTAGGGCCATGACTACATTCTAGTCATTGTGGACTATGCCACGCAATATCCCAAGTCTCTGCCCCTATGATGCACTTTACCACCACAGAAACTTTTTTCTGGAACCAGGACATTTTTTCAAGAACCAGGAATTTCTATTGCATTTCCACTGCAGGAACTACAATCTGATTGTAGTTTCTTGAAGGTAGTTGCAGAGCGGGGCTTATACTATGGGGGTATGGTTGGCATAAATGCAAGCTCCACACATATGGAACCCCAGTGGAGGCCTGAACCCAGGTCCCAGAGATGTGAGATGACAGTGCTAACCACTGCACCACTGTACCACTCCCAGCAACATTTAATGCATTAATGAATACCTTTTTTCTTGTGTCTCTATATTTCTGGATTGGAAAATTCGATTGGTAACCGATACATGTTTGCCTAATATTACCATGGTGTATCCCCATAATTGATCCTCCTTAGGAATGGGTAGTTGGTAAAGGAGGCAGCAGGGTGCTGAGTGTCCTGATAACCTCATGAAGAAGCTGTAGCAAACCTAACATATCTGATGTTCCTGTATCTTCTGTCAGATGGGAGAAGGACAAAAAGTCCATGGAAAAGGTGGGGGAGGGGGGATTGCCACAATGCTGGATGCTTTGCAGGTGCAGCATTTGTGGAAGTTGTCCTTGATGCATGGGAGAGAGGTCCCAATAATTTTTTTCAATGTATATATTATCCACTGCAGGGACTTGGCAATTCCCAATCCAGACAATGCTGCACCTGATCAGAACACTCTCTATGGTGCCCCAGAAAAATGTAATAAGGGTGGAGTGTGGAAATGTTGCACTCTTCGGTCAACACAGGAAGTAGAGATGCTATTCTGCCTTCTTGACTAAGGTGGAGATGTTCAGAGTCCAGGTGAGGTCTCCTGCTAAGTGTAATCCTAGAAATTTAGCATACCAGACTCTCTTCATTGTGGATCCCTCGATGAACTGCTTGAATATCCGATAGTAGTCAACCATGTGTGGGAAAGATGAGGGGGAGGAGGATGTGCATCATCTAGGAGCACATGGAGCAAGGCCAATGGGATCAAGCTTGAACCTACAACCAGCCCACTAAGGTATGTGAGTTTCAGCCGAGTGGGTCTACCCTGCTGCCCTTTCTACCCTAACTCTCTCTCTGCAGGAGGAATCCCAGCTCAAATCCAATCTCTCAGAACCCCGAAGGCAATACCTACAGGGGCTTGTAAATCAACAAAGGGAAGTTTTCTCCACCACCCCAGATTGAATGGTGGTGGTGCACCACAGTAGTTGTTAAAGTGAAGATCCAGAAAATGCTACAGCTTGGAATGATCCAAAAATCAGTCTCTGGTCCAGCCTGATAACGAAGGTACTAAAGTCAGATGGGTCAGTGCAATTCTACAATGATTTCCGGAGGCTGAATGAGGTGGGCAGGCAGGGTGGTGCAGTGGTTAGTCACCTAGGTTCAAGTTTCTGCCAGGGCTCCATGTGAGTAGAATTTACATGTTCTCCCTGTGTCATTGTGGGGGTTTGCACTGGTACTCCCTCCCCCACTCCACAGTCCAAAAAGATGCTGAGGTTAATTGGAGCTACCAAATTATCCGTAGGTGTGCATGTGTGAGTGAATGGTGTGTGAGTGTGCCCTGTGATGGGGTGGTGCCCCATCCTGGGTTGTTCCCTGCCTTGCACCTGTAGTCTCTGTGACAGGCCCTGGATCCCTCATGACCCTGAATAGGACTGGCGGTTACAGAATGAATGAGGCGGTAAAAATGTATGGCTCTCCACTCCCTATGGTTGATGAGTAAATGGAACCATTAGGTAAGGCTCAATATATCAGCATTTTAGATGTCACAAAAGGGTACTGGCAGGTGCCCCTCATCTAAGAAGCCAAGAAAAATCCCCCTGGGGAGACTAGCACTTCTCCCATTAGGAGTACATGGGGCTCCTGCCACCTTGTTTCCAATTATGATTGCTGTAGGGAGGTCCAACCTGGGCAAATGTCACCATGACCTGCCGAAGGCCTGCTATGTGGAATACCTCATTGAACATAGCCTACTCAAACCACAAAAGAAGAAGATGTATGCTATCCATAGTTATCCCAGCTGACCACCAAGACCCAAGTAAGTGCTTTCCTGGGGCTGGCGGGGTGCTACTAATGCTTTGTTCCCCAAATGTCTTCCATGGCTGCCCCCCTAACAGATCTCATTCAGAAGAGGGGGTTAAGCAGGTTGTGTGAAATGACTGAGCAGAGCACGCCATCACAACCCTGAAGGTGGCATTAACGTCCAAACCCCTGCAGACAGCCCCTGACTTTAGTCAACCATTCTTCTAACATACAGATGCCACTGAGGTTGGCCTGGGAGTCATGCTCTTGCAGGTCTTTGGAGGAGAGGAACACGACATCCTTTATCACTCCATGAAGCACAATGTTTCATCATGGAAGACAAGGCCCTGGGAAATCAAGTGGGCTGTGAAGGAATTCCAGTGCTACATCCTGGGCCGACCCTTTACTCTCATCACTGACCATGCACCACTGCAGTGGGTGGTTCTTGGACCTCCTGACTCTTCCTTCAAAGTCCTACACATGGCTGGTCAGAAACATGGAGATGCCAACAGTTTGTGAGGAGTGGTCACCCTCTGATATTCAGAAACAACTAGCCTCCCACCCTCCCTGGATGATCGTTGGTGCTCCTGTTGCCCTTGCTCAGCCCGTAGAGTCAGTGGCATGGTACTTGGGGTGGGGGAACGTTACGGGATGGATGAAAGGACAGCACCCACCTTTTAGTGCTCTGAAATCAGCACCAGGAACCACCACTGCTAATTCCTTCTTCCAAAATGTGTGGATGGAAGATGGAAGACAATTAGCTGCCCACATCCCATCACTCTTCTTGTTCTCCCCGATGGGTCAGGAAAGACAGTGGAGGAAAGAAAAGCAAGGAGGGTTTGTCCTCCGTCTGAATAGAAAATGCATAAACTGTCTGCCAGATTTGCACCCAGAAAAGCCAACCAAGGATCCCCAGCTACTGTGAACAATGGACAATTGACCCTGCTCCCCTCGCCAGTCAGCTGATGGCCTGAGGCTACAGGTGCTCACCTCCTCTAATCGCTTCCAGCTGACCCTCACAGTTTCTGTACTGGATATCTGTTTGCACAATTTAAACAGTACACAAATAAAAGTTCAATTTTTTTAAATAATACTTCATTCTGACAGTATAATACTGTATTATAACAACAGCAAACTACTAAAGTATCAGTGTGCTGTTGTTTATTTTCCACAGGTGTTCCCCACCTTAAATTATTATGGTTTTGTACAAATCATTTATGTGTTTGTACAAAGCACCTGTGCTTTACTGTGAAATCAATGAAATTGTACTTCACACACTTCTGATCTATCTGTAACAATCATTTACTATATGCTGTAATTTCCATAATAACATCATTTACTATATATCCTATTTTTATCTGCCGAACTTTCATTGAGTAAAAATTAAAATTTACGAACATGTGACCCCACAAATCACACAGCATAGAATGACCCCCATAATTTCACACTGAAATATTATATACATACAGCCTGGATGTATCCACCACGGCTACAGAAGGCAGAGGGTTCTGCCACAATAGCAGATGGCTTGACAACAACAGCATCGATAGGTAACCAGAAAGTATATATAGGGGCGTAGAAACCGTGGGTGGATGTCCACCCCCCAATATTTCATTTGGTTTCATCCCACTCCCCCAACCCCCAATAAACAGATCAGTGCATTTAAATGCAAATGTACCCCCAAATATATCTCTTTCCCATGCCCTTGGATAGATAGTGTATACTAGAAAATAACTGGAAGCTGCATAATATAATGAAAACAAACTCTAATGAGCATCTGATGCTCAGACCATTATAAATTGGACCTATTTTAAAGCCCTTTAGCTTTAGGGGATTGTAGGAATCCACAAACATACCCAACATCAAAATGACAAAAGCTTGAGTATGTTGATATACTGCCCCCCTCCATTCAGATGCAGTGCATGGCCGCTGTAGACGATGAGGTAGCTGTTCTAATCACGGTCATGATGGATCCGCAAAGCACGGTTCCATGTCCATCTGTCCAACTTTCAGCCAGTGAAATCCAGGATGCACAATAGTCTTCACTATCTGGCAATCGCCAATATCTGTCTGACTGCATCACACAGCGTCTTGAATTGTACGCACTATGAGATAAGCTTTGTTGCTTGGAACAATACGGTGTGGAGCCATGCTATGCAGACCAGACACAATTGCATCATGCAGAACAGAAGGACCTGTGATAAGGCCATTCTTTGGCAGTAGAATTTCAAAACCGGTTTATTAAGTATGGTAAATGTGATTGACGGTCAGTATAACGGTAGTATCTATGTAATGCTTACTTTTGAACAGGATCTGTTGAAGCTAAAGGTCACGGCATTACAGAAGGGATGTACCTTTTCTGAACATACCCAGAAGTCACTCTTTCTCTGCTTCTCCGGAGGTAAAAAGAGTGATGAAAGACAAGTAACTTATTAGTACTCTGGTACTATAAAATTTATATTCATCATACACAGTATCCAAAGGCTTTCACTTCTTAAGTTATTTTATAAAAGGTGTCTATGAAAAGAAAAAGTTTACCTCATTTTACTCCCCTACAAGGCAACATACAGTAATTATGCTGGCACTGAAAGCAAGAAAAACAGCATTGGAGGTCATCGACTGCCATCCTCATGTGTCGTGGGTAGGTAAATAATAGTGTACTTATTCAAAATTGAAGTTGAACTAAGATGTTTTGTCACAAGCCTTAAAAAAAGCCTTAGGATATAAGTCTTATGTAGATATAAGACACAGTCATAGCATTTTCCTTTATACAGCAGTATATATCTATCCTTCCAATCTTCTAAGTGCATATCCTAGTCAGGGTTGCAAGGGGGCCTGGAGTGTATTCCAGGCAGCATAGGGCACAAGGCAGTGCACCCTGCACCCCTGTCACAGGGGAAATACATACAGTCACACCCCTGGGCTAGTTAGAGATACCAATTAGTGCAGCTGTATGTTTCTGGACTTTGGGAGAAAACTGTAGAGCCCAGGGGAAACCAGACCAAATGTCAGAACTCAGCATTATCCCTTGTGTATTTTACTTCTTCCATTCTAAATTCTAGAATCTATAGAATTTAACCTCATTTTGAAAATGGACTGGGATAACTTCGACCCTAAAAATAACAGTTAAAACTCATCATTTTGTTTTGGTACGAAATGAGGAGAACCTCTGGTTAAAACATGAGGCTGATTATGATTAGAGAGCCAAAATGAACATTAGTCTTAATGGTTTGGGCAAGTCTGACTCATGTAACTCTTTACATGTGTGTATATTTCTTTTCTGGATCTCCTAAAACAGCTACTAAAACCTTCAACATTACACACATAGAAGCATTAGAAGCACTGAAACACAGAACCCTAAAAACAGATTTTTCCGAGTTCCACTAGACAAGATGTAAGGTTTATCCAATAATTATGATAATAAAACACCACATAAGCAGCAATGGAAATGCTGAATGCTTGTCCGCCCATCAGGAGGCTACATACAGATAAAGGTCCTAGGTCAGGAGCATGACTGATTAAAGACATTAATAACAAGGATATTAGTAACTGGCTGGAAAGGCAGCTCACTTCAATGATGATGTGAACAAACTAACCAGAAATAAACTGGAGTGGAAAGTCCAGGTCAAAAGGACATTCATACATACTATTATTATTCATCAACCGATCATCAGATCATCATACTAATTAAAACTTGTGCCCCAGGGGAATCAATCCAGCAGTTTTATCTTATCTTATCTTAATTATCAAGAACATCTGCAGCCCTGCATGAGAATATCACACTTCTGAAAAACACACCCCTGCATCACATATTGACATGATAACGTGAAATTCATGTGCAAAGTTTGACGCAGTGATAGCACCTCCATACAATTTCCATCATTTAACGTATAAATTACCCATGGCCCTGAGGTGCAGTATCAGTATTCTCAAGCTTAGACCATCACAAGTAGATTGTATATTACAACATACTGCACACAACAGAAATGGCATTGTTCTTCAGAAGCACCGCAGTGACACCAAAAAATTGCGAACACCAAGCAGTGTCCCCAAAGCCTCAAATGACAGCAGGAAGGGAGCAAAGGTAATTTTGCAAGGGCCTATGTTCCACACACCCAGTCATTCCCAACAACTAATTTCAGCACATTTTTCTCTCTACAAATGTTCACTCTTATTTATTAATTAACAATAAAAGAAGACGCAGAATCCTACAAACAGGACAATTGGAACTGTATCTATTCATGTACAAATAACATTGATTATGCAGTAAAAAGGGATCCTGTCTGAATGCTTGCTTGGAGTCTGTGGAAGAATTTTAATGTTTCCCAGCCCTATTAGTATTGTGAGTCATACTCACATTGTCTTATTTCACTATTTTCACAAAAATTTGAAAGAGCAATTTAATTCTTTCCTGCAACTCGACTAATCCAGGACATTTCATTCCTAAAGGTACAAAAAAGTCCATCAGAAAAAATACTTGAGTGCTACATTTTCTCACCTTTTAATTCAAAATAACACTTTAAAAGAGAAAACATGGTAAAAGACCACAACAGGGTTCAAGTCCAACCCAATGCAATTACGATTACCGTCTTGTGTAATATTAGCAATATAGCAAGCATGTACTTTCAACATTCATATTGGAAAGTACATTTTACAGTGCTGAAATAGGAAAGTAGGTTTGTCTTAACATCCATTTTCTGTAACTGCTTATCCCATTAGGGGTCACAGAGGGCACAAGGCAGGTTTAATGTTATCAAGTTATCATTAAGGTTTTATGGGTTCCACTGAAATAAAGGTAGCTGATTACGAGAGAGATCTTGGTGTGTATGTTGATGCTTCCATGTCCC
>JAAGVU020000015.1:14521551-14531977 GCA_011763525.2 Mormyrus iriodes | reverse complement strand
TTATTAGTTAAGTTCTCCCCAAACGAGCTTGATGGGCCGAATGGCCTCCTCTCGTTTGTAAATTTCTTATGTTCTAACCACCCATTGCTGAGTACACTCACATGCCTACAGGCAATTTGGCAACTCCAATCAGCCACAGCATGTTTTTAGATAGTGCGGGTAAACTGGAGTACCCAAAGGAAACCCCACGATGACACGGGGAGAACATGCAAACTCCACACACGGAAGCCAGGCAGAGAGTTGAACCCTGCTCCCAGAGGTGTGAAGCAACAGTGCTAAACGCTGCACCACCGTGCCATGCTTGTCTTAACATCCCAGGCAAATGAATTCAAATCAATGAAGGGTGCATTTCCCAATAATGAATGATCTTAACAAATAATGAACGGGGTGATGTAATAATGAACGACTGATATCAGTAAAGAACAACTGAGTTCCGTGAATGTTTCCCAAAACCCGAGATTTACTTCAAGTACTTCTTTGTTGGTTCCTATCCAGCATCCACATAAGAACAGTACAGATTGTCAATAACAGGAACATTGATTAATTGTCTGATTAGGCGGCACAGTGAGGCAGTGGTTAGCACTGTTGCTTCATACCTCTCTGCCAAATCTCCGCCATAGCTCTGTGTGTGTGGAACTTGCATGTTCTCCCTGTGTCATCGTGGGTTTCCTCCAGGTACTCCGGTTTCCCCCCACAGTCCAAAAACATGCTTAGGTGAATTGGAGTTGCCAAATTGCCCATAGGTGTGCATGTGTGTGTGAATGGTGTGTGAGTGTGCCCTGCGATGGATTGGCACCCCATGCTGGGTTGTTCCCTGCCTTGCGCCTATAGCTTCCCAGGACAGGCTCCGGAACCCCCGCGACCCTGAATAGGATAAGCGGTTACAGAAAATGGATGGATGGATGTTATATTGCTGTCATATCAGACATGTGCAAATAAAAAGAAATAAAATCAATCAAAAAACGCAAAACCACGCAAAATTAAGACCAAGATAATTGAACAAATTAGTTGAAAACATTTAAAAAGGCTCAAATAGTAATATGGCTTCCAAGCAAAAAAGAACAATGGTGAGCAGCAATAGGAAAAGGAAGCAACACTTCTCAAAAAAAGCGTGAAGAACACCTTATGTGGGGCGTGGCCAAAAATCTAGTCTAACATGCATGACAAGGTTGTGCAGCATCTCCCACACAAAAGTAACTCTGACAACTTGCAAAAGCATCATAATCACATCTTCCACATGCCCAAAGTGTGTTCTACAACAGTGCATGTTCTTTGATGCATGGTGTTATTCCTCTATACCTCTCATCAGCCACAGTTTGTAGATTCAACACTGGAGTCAGCAGGTATTCGCTAAGAGGATGCCTGCTGTCTTCCAATAGTCAGACACCTGCAAACACACCATCCTTTGGCATCTGACACAGTCCAGAGATGGTCCAGATAAACCGGTAAGTGTCATTTGTACTGCCAGGCTATTTGGTCACAATGTCTATAAAAAGTCATTGATGGTTACATAACACCTGAACATTTAGTGCCGAGTAACCTTTCTGACAGGTGCAGATGGGATTCAAGAGGCATTGTCATTGCTTGTTGTAAGGGGTGATTCACCTTCCCGGATTAAAGTATATGACTGAATACATAACAATTTTGACTAGTTAGCTCATTGTGTACCAAGGTTGTACAAAATTCAGAATTTATGAATCGTGTCCCAGCCCTTTCATGAACTGGAATTTCAAGTGAACTGGCCATACCCAACAGCACGTTGTATACGGGTGATGAAGCTACATAAAGCCCTTTCTGCGCTAATTTAAAGCCTACAGTATATTTTTCTATCACAACATTGACCTATTATTATTATTATTATTATTATTATTATTATTATTATTACTTTTTTGTGTTTTTTTATTAATTTCTGTGACAGAATAACAGGCAAAAATTTAAATAAGTAACGACACAGAAAGTGTCATTCAAGTCGGATCACGGGGCGTGGTGGCGCAGTGGTTAGCATCGTTGCCTTTTGGAATATGACAAGCGGGTAACGAAAAGGGGTGGATGAGTTGAATCACTCTTTAATTAACAAACAATAGTACAAACTATGAATGGTTTCAGGGAAACACACCCCAGAACATGAAACATCGTCTACAAAATCAAAATATATCGTCCGCCGAGAAAGCGACTGAGCCGAATCCTACAAAAGCGGAGACAACGAATTGTGACGTTCGTCATTCAGATGACTTAAAACAGAATGATAGATAATGCAATAATAATAGATAAAGGTAGGAAGAGAGTTTGATATTGGGTGTGGGGGCAAGATAATTTAAATACAAAGGTCTGTTTATGGGAGGGATTATTGAATCCAAATTATGTACACGTTACCCCCGCCCCTCCGGCTCCTAAACCCGGACTATAGGAACTATTCAGACTCCTGCAGCAATCCAGTGATAGAGTGAAAGCAAAATCTATGAGATTTAAAAATATGTCTGAAAATCAATTTCAGTTGGTCATAGTTAGCAATTGTTGTGTTTTGAGTTAATTTATTCTGTGTACATTTTCCTCGTTTAATTAACGATTTACTAATTGTTATAAGTTGTAAAGACACTAATTGTGTCTTTCACGGTTTTTTAAAATAATAGTTATACAGATGACATATCCTTCTAACAAAATAGGAAAACAGTTCATTTGTTCAGACAGAACATTTACGTCAATGAAAGTAACGTTTTAACAACACATTTATATACATTTAAAACGCCATTAAATTAAAAATGTATATATATGTATAAATAATTTTAGAGATGCGATAATCTCTCTTAATCCAGGGGCGAAGAAGGAAATCAAGTAAAACGAATAATCACAACCGGTAACAAATTTTAAGCATATCTAAACTATAATTCAGAAATGAGTATTTTGCTGTTTTAGGCAATTGTACATTTTGGAATTTGGAAACGAAAAGGTACTGGTACCCTGAAAATTAAGACAGGCGTTTCAACTTGCCTATTAGTAACATACCATCGTATTCTCGTGATTTTGCGACAATGCACTTTTATTAAGAACAGAAAAAAGTATAGGCCTTTACAACGGATAAGGACGGGTACAAATCAGAAGCGTCCTAAATGACTTATTTTAAATGTTTTTTAATTGGTTTTAAAACCAATACCTAAAATCACCCGCCTACACCAGGCCGGCGCGTGCAGTCGCAAAAACACAGCACACACACGTAACACATTGATAATAATAATAATAATAATAATAAGAAGAAGAAGAAGAAGAAGAAGAAGAAGAAGAAGAAGAAGAAGAAGAAGAAAGAGAATGGTATATTTTATTTATTTATTAAAAGTGTTAATTTGCACTATGGTGAAATGTGTAATTGTCACTTTTTGGTGAGACGTTATTATCACGGAGACGAAAATTCGCAAGCTTGATCCAACCGGGTATTTTAGTCCTAGAAAGCCAAATCGCTATTCATAAGACAGAGCATGGTGCCGAATAAATGTAAATGAGAACTAGGAGAAATTCCAGAATTGTAAGACTAGAAATTAAACCAAAAACCTAATGCTCAGTCCGTAACTCGAGAAAGTGAAACGAGACGCGTCTCACCAAGCTTAGATAGTTTAAGCATGCGATTGTTGAAGGAAACCACATGGCGAACCCAGGGTATTATAAATAGAAGCAGCTACATCCATCCTCCATCCATCCATCCAAACCTATCGAAATGGCAGTCGCACACACATAGACATCAGTATACGCATCCTAAACCCAATACTGTCAAAATCCCTGAAAAACATCCATCCACACATTACATTTTATTTGCATTTTTATGCATGTAATTTTGGCTAAAGAAAGGCAATTAAACACAGACGAATTATTCCTGCAATCTAAAAATGTGCATATATCAGCCGCGCAACCTAATACGTTGCCCTCAAAATGTGAATCAAAGAACGACATAACGAAAGTTCAACTAGCTTACAATGGATTCATTTTATCAGGAAATGGAATGATGGTATATGAATATGCATATGATTTCCCCGCACTCAAAAATAAGTATTAATGGTATTTTTTGAAACATTTTATTTTAAAATCCATTAAGCTCAAGTGAATATGCAAATTTTCGAACCTGCTGTGCACTCCAAAGATGAATTTGCTTAATTATACTTGTTTTAAGAACTTGGTCCCTCTAATTACAGAGATAACATTCACTTAATAATGAATGCTGCAGTTTTTAATTTTATTCCCTTTCCGATGTTATCATGGGTATGTGATTAAATACTAAGATAATATATGGATACAAGGATGTGTGCCTTGTAATGGACTGGAATCCCACCCAGAGTATATACCCCTGGCCTACTCTACCTAGGACAGGCTTCAGGCCCCATTTTGACCCAGACTATAATAAGCACTAGGAAGCTGGCATGATAGATGTTCTGAAGAGGTACCTTGTGATACTCTATACAGGCAGTACACAGTGGGAAAACATATATACTGGTAGCATGGCATCACACAGTGCTAATACTGAAATACTGATGTACATGTTAATTACAGAATGATCTCTAGAGTAGAATGTCAACATTGTTTGAAAACTCATAGTGATACACATCACATTCTTATTATTGTTATTACTTTATTGTGCTTTTTTATCATTTCTGTGACAGAATAACAGGCAAAAATGAAAATAAGTAACGACACAGAAGATGTCATTTGAGTCGGATCACGGGGTGTGGTGGTCACGATCCAGGAACAATGACACCTGTCATTGACTTTTGACTTTAGCAAATGTTGTGTTCTTGTTCAGTAAAATTGGGCTTGCTTTTACTAAATCAGAGAAAGAAACGGGGAAACTAAGTGGGGTAACAGTATCATTACTTAGTGCAGAAAGGGCTAGCTATGATGAATTGATTGAATATGGACCAATTAACACCCCCAGGGTCTTCCAGTTTGGCTATTGTTTTGCCCAAGGGAAACAGGGGTGGCTTTCCAGAAAGCGATCGAACTTAGTGAATAATGAACAAGATAACGAACGATGTAAGTAAAGAATGAGTGAGGTCTACGTGCGTTTCAAGAAACCATTCGTTATTCCAGAAATAACAAATGAACTTTAAGTAGTACTTTGTTGGCTCCTCCCCCGCCTCCGAGTGAGAAAAGCACAGACTGTTATATGATAACAGGAACATCGATCCCACGTATTTGAATGGTGAAATGTTATATGATTGTCACACCAGACATATGCTAATGCAAATAACGCTAAGAAACGCTTCTCAAAAGAAGCCTTAAAACAACTTATTGAGGAGGTGGTCAAAAATACATTTTAACAAAAATAATTACTGCCATGTTAGCCAGCATACTACCCATAACAAGAACAGCACAGGAAAATTCAGAGAAAATCTTAAAGCCCGCAAGGACTTGTGTAGGCACCAGAATCACATCTTATACATACCCAAAAGCACCCTCTACAGCAGTGTGTGTTCTTTGGTGTGTGGAGTTATACCTCTCCTCAGCCACGGTTTGGGAATTCAACACTGGAGTCAGCAGGTATTTACTAAGAGGCTGCCTGCTGTCTCCCAATAACCAGCCATCAGCAAACACACCATCCTTTGCCATCTGACACACACCAAAGCTGGACCAGATATAAGTATCATGTGTACTGCCAAGCCAATTAGCCACAATGTCTGCAAAAGTCCTTGATGGTTGCATATCACCTGGAAATTTAGGCCTAGTGCCAAGAACCCTTTTCAACAGATGCAGGTGGGATTCAAGGGGCTGCAAATATGATAAGGGTTGAGGGTTCCATCCACTGCACCTCCAATGCCAGGTATGTCTGCAATGGCATCAAAACCAGTTTTAGTGTCACGCATGGCATTCCCTCCTGCTGTACATTGTATGTAGTTATGTGCACAGAATAACAGAAATGTGATCAATGCATAGTTGCAGGACACAGCAGCCTTGCTGAGAGCACGTGCATCTGTAGGGCTGCAGGAATCCATCAGTGGCGTAGAAACAGTGACCTGTCAGAAGCTGCATGGTGCATGAGGGCAAAATTCCTGTGTGCTCGTCATTTCAAATTATCCTGCACCAGACCGAGGAAGCTCATTATTTTACCCCAGGCCAGCCTGTATTTTTCTATGAATTGTTCATTATTGAGATATTCCAAGGGGTTCATGGCCACCAGCAAAAGCAACTTGGCTTCCAGGATGGCACTCTCTCAAGCACTGTCTTCTGCTGACTTGTACAATTTTCTGCCATTGCTGGTCGTGAGAGGTGATTCACCTTCCCAATGCAAAAGATGTGACTGAATACATAGCAAGTTTGATTGGTCAGCTCATTATTTAGCCTACCAGGGTTGTCCTGAATATATCTACTGGATTTCGAATTGACTTGGTGACACCCGGTAAGGTGGTGAATTGAAAAGACAGTAAGAATAATTTAATTTATTTCAATTCAATGCAATCATACAACACATGAATATCATTTAATCTAGCAAAACATAAATAATTACATACCAGATTTACGTTCAAGATGGTAGATGCATATTTTTGCCTTAAATTTGTACTAGTGAGTAACTTTATATTTGCATGATTGTAAGATAAAAATCGTGCTATTGTTTTACCCTATTCTAACAATATGCATTTGCCTTATGTCAGCCCTCTAAGTCCTTTTCCATGGGCATATATTTATTGTTTCTGCATATTTAACTGTTCACGTGTGTTACCATTCGTGAACAGTCTGCAGTAGCGGTGGGCTGTCAGATGGATAGGGTTGTGACAGGGTTACTTGTATGACTGTATGAAGTGCTCTTCCACCAAGGCACACAAAATCACAGTTAAATTATTTATTCTGTAGGTGACACTTCAAAGGTGGCATTCTGAGTAATGGTGACATGCAGAGACTTTTCAGGCAGGTGCTCGAACAGGGGGGCACGGCCGACTTTTTGTTGCCATAAGTATTGGTGATCGCGTGTGGGCGGGGTTCATTGTTTGCTGTTTGTTAACATGCTGTGTAATTCATATATAAATATCAAGCTGTATTATTAAAGCTGTACTGATACTATGTATATGAATTTATGTGAAACCAATTTCATTTTAATTCTACTTCCTTATATTCAAAGTCGAACTGCGATTCTACACCGTGTTTTCAATCGATTTATGAACTGAACGTTACGAACGTTTCTGGAAAGTCACCCCGGTAAAGTCATCAACTATAATTTAAATTCAGGTCTACATGTGTGTGAGACAAAGATGAATGTGTGCGTTTTTTAATAATATGAAATTTACAAACTCAAATCACAGATAATTTCCCTTTTATAGTTTTCAAATAAGACTCCCATATTGAACTGTTATTATTGTTTTCAAATAAGACTTTATTCAACGTTAGAATTTTGACTGCAGCAAAACACTTAACCCTACTCCACAACGTAAGGAAAGACAATTTTGTGTTGGATTGTGAATATCTGAAAATACGGTCAAGTCTAGCACAGAATCAATGATTCTGACGGAATAGGGAAGTATACCAATAGGTTTCCTTCTACACCTCTCCTCTCCATGACGCATGAAATGAAATATAACATTTTTCTCATTACACAGCATTTGTTTAGATCCAATAAATTGTTACGTCGGTGACCCTACCATTTATTTATTTACATATGTTCTTTTATTAAGTTACGATTTGAATCGTAGTATCTGGGCGTTTTCTTGTTCGTATCGCGAGATACATTCATCTTTCATTTCTGTATGAGGATCAATCAAATTCTCATTAGCCAATGTCTAATATGTGAAAACAATCACAGGTAAAAAATTACCAGAAATTAGCTACACGTCACATGACTACCCCAACTTAGACTAATACTCTGGTCCCGTGAAAAATAAATTTGGTGGTGACTCTCGGTGTGACATGCTTGCCGTCCTTTCCGTAACTTTCGTTAAATTTAACATGATTAGAATGATCGCTTAATACCATTATCTATGATATATATGTTTACTTATGAATACCTCTCATCAGATTCACTAAATGGAACTAATTATTAACTAATATACATATATGATCTCATTTTTAATAACAGCTTGATCGATACTCAGTCATGGAGAATATATATAAAATAGGCCTATTACACATAAAAGAGAAAATTTTTCCTAAACTTTAACATGTACCCAAATATATTTAGAAATATTTCATTGTGTGCTGTAGCCTAATTAATCCAACAACAGGTCAATATGATTAATAGTAAATCATCCTAGTTATGTCAGTGGAGTGCTTCGCAAAGCGGAAAAGAATTTAACCCGGATTTTTAAATGTTCTGAATCTACTGTCAACGACCTTTTACGGTGAGTAACTATAGCGATATACGGAAATGCGGGTAACCATTAGAAATACACCGGTTGAAAAGGGTGTTTTGACACCAGGCTAAATATGTACTATAATGAGAATCGACCTGGCACCTCTGTTGTCACCTTTAAGAGAGGAGTAATTTCAGCGTTAATGTAGGCTTCTGAATTTTCACCCCTGAGCAGGTCATCTTTAAGTTTGCAACGCAGAAATTAGGTTCCCGTGTTTATTAAACATGCTGGCCGGCAGGAAATGTGATTTTCAGATAGTTCCCATTCTTTAATAGTTGCGCTGGAAATACATGTTAAAATGAAGCAAATGCCAAACCGCAAGTCTCGAGTTTTTTATGTAGCCTATGTTGTACTTCTGTGAATTAATTACATGCAAGACAAATGATGGACATGCACATAACATATAACGCCAAATGCATGATTTTGGCATTTCGGATAAACTGCAACGACAGACACAGTTTGGGTCTAACAGCAACGAGGCAGGCTACTGTTTTCACTTGCTATGAGATCGCAGCCTTGATTAGCGGTTCAGTTTCCTATTGACTTTGTTCCAGTTAACATTTCCTAATTCTCAAACTCCCTTTAGGGGATGACTTTTGTGGGAAGTTCCTCATAAATCTTCTATGCAAGGGCGCAGGTTTGGTATGGAGTTAGGGACAGGTCTCCACCGTTATTGTTGGAGTATACCGTGATTTGGTTATCAATGTTCGAACCAAACCTACGCCCTTGCTTCTGGAAAGTACTACATTAAACAGTGTATGTAGGTACTGATAAGTATGCATACTACGGTTATTTTTTCAAATAAATTACTTATTAAATAGTATCATTATCTATTATACATATAGTTCTTTATCATTATTTCTCTCAAAAATTGCCATGTTTAACCCATGCAGTTTAAACATAATTTACCTCAACAAACATTTAATCTACTGAAATATTTTATGTACCGAAAAAATTCATTGGCTCCAGACCCCAGACCAGAATAACAGATAAAACGATGATTAAAATATAAATATTACATATTTGGTTATTCGTGTGAGCTTCTTTTTCCCCATTAAACATTTTACGCGTTACGGAGTCACGTGACATAATCCGTCGGCCAACTTCTGGGCCCGTTTAGTGAGAAGTGGGAGCCATCTTGTCTTTACAATTTTGCTAGTACTCTTCTTAAGCATTATTAATTAAGGAAAATGTGTTTCAGATATCCACAGCAACAGTGCAGTCACAGGAAACCGCTGCCCGAAGTCAAACAAATCTTGGCAATATGGTATCTGGTTAGCTGACGCGAGATCCGAATATAAAAGAACATGTGCGTGCGTATTATCTTCTACAAGCACAGCCTATCAGCTGCATTGATGTCAGCAGCATTGACAATATTACTTGGGACTTGGTATATTGTGTGTCTGGCTATTCGTCATTGCCTGCCTGGTTGCTTTTGTTTTGCCTCAATATATAGCTAGGCGATGGTTTCTCTGATTTATTAGTCTACGTATATAGGCTACACATTGTTTTGTTGTTGTTACTCTGTTACAATTTCAATTTTTCTTTGCAGGCCCATTTTTAAACATATTGAAATAATCAAATGCGTATGTCATTTTACTAACGTTTCCGTGAGGCTGGCATACGGTTGTGATGCTGACTGATCAGGTACGATAATCATGCATTTATCCTAACGACAAATGGGCACCTGTACACACCGACCAACATTTAATGTTGGAAGTTATGAAATGAAAATCCCCATATAAAATAAATATACCATTTTTAAAAAACTTCGAGCAGTTATTATATAATGCAGAGTTCCAATCTATTAGAAGGAGTGAAGTACCCTCAAAATTGACTGGTGGTGTAAAATTGTTTCTAGAGCGCTTAAGCTGCTACGGCTCAGTGACAAAGAGTGTATATACATTCCACCCATACATTGAATACAAAGTTATATTGCAGCTCAGACCAAAATATTGCTTACAAAGCATTACATATTTAATCTAAACACGAGTCAAAAATTAGGGAGTACAGTGATCCCTCGCTATATCTCGCTTTGACATTCGCGGCTTCACTGTATCGCGGATTTTATATGCAAGCATATCTAAATATATATTGCGGATTTTTCG
>JAAGVU020000015.1:14489289-14520878 GCA_011763525.2 Mormyrus iriodes | reverse complement strand
TTTTTACTTCGCGGATTTTCACCTTTCGCGGGGGGTTCTGGAACGCAACCCCCGCGATAGACGAGGGATCACTGTAGATCTTTTCAGCTGTTACTGTACTGGGGTTACTATTGTTGTTAGTTGATAATAATACTGTGACATACTGATAGGCCTACATTAAAAAATGACGATTACACTGTTAAAATAACCACAAAATTTTATAGAATCATTCGTTATGGTGCGTTCATGAAGAAACATAGTTAACTATTTAAATTATTCTTCAAGATGGTTATCTGTCTTCACATGGTACAATGTGACGGCAGTAATAAGGTGTATTGTTCAATGTGATTAAATTTGGTACCAAAATTTATCTTTCGGCCGCTGAAATCTCAAAATACTACAATGTATTTCATAAGTAAATGATGCTGAAAAGAGTACTATCGTTTTTTTCCTTACCTGCGTCTCGGAAAGGTTCAGTTGCCTCGCCAGTTCAGTGCGCTCGCGCCCAACCACATACTGACAGCGCTGGAACTCCAGCTCGAGCCTGTAGAGCTGCTCTGCAGTGAAGGAGGTCCGCGTGCGTTTCGGACGGTCTAGGTCGAGGCCCTTGGGCAGAACAATCTCTCGGATAGTCCCCTTGGCGTCTGAAGATGGTACGAAAAACATGGCTAAAAGAACTGTGAAACCCAGACGATTTTTGTATATAAAATACATTTTTGTAATAGTGACACAAGGGCAGCAATTGGACGATAATTTTAGGTTCTGCATGTTTTGGTTTTATAGAAACAATGTACGGCATAAAATCTTGAACGATTTGATTTTAAAAACAGTCATAGGTCTTGCCATTGTGCATCGACGTAGGTCTATTAGAGAAACAGTGCTGGGTACAGCATTTATGTTTTTTCAAAATAAGTCTCAATTACACATTTGTGATAGGCATATATTCGTAGTTTAGAATATAGTTTAGAAATTCGACCGTATATTTACCGAAATGTCCACATATTGTTTTTTTTAAGAAGTCTTAATTGAATAAATGTTTAATGTTCTTACAAAGGTTCTCCTTTAAGTTTATAAGTAATCTTCATTATCCGAGACTATACAGAATGAGGCCAAACCTATAAAATTGGGTTTCTAAAGAATTTAATAAGTGAATTGACATCTGCTTTAGTCATTACAAGCATCGTTTGACAATTTTAAGTTTATTGTAATTTCAATTGAAACAATAATTAAAAGAAAAACTTCAGTCCTGTTTTTGTTTATATATTTCTAGGCTTTGGCCGAAAGTTAATCAACAACTTAATTAGGTAGGATAAAATGCTATTGTCAATTGTCGTGATCGGGAACTAAAGAACTGTTAAAAATAAACTGAGCTTCCAATGTAATGTATCAATCCAGTTAATGTAGCCTAAACACCTAAACAACCGTTTAATCATAGTCATAACACAAAAACGAGTAGACTTGCTGTATATGTTTTTATAGGTAACACGCTAATTCTTATATTCTCATATTCTCACATAAATATCCATATTACGAATATGTAACCAAACTGAAAGATCTCCCAGCTTTGTGAAGCCTGACAACAGCCTGATCATCGCAAGCTTTGTGCAACATTATGTATATAATTATTATTTTAAAACAGTAAATTTGTTACAACAGATATAACCCAATAGACAGTTTTTTTTTTATACGAATCAGCCTAGTATAAACGTTTTGTCAAGGCGCCTTATTTGCCCAAACAAATTTATTCTTCTTTGCTCTTTATAATGATGTCTCTCTTTTATATTTTATTTATTATCATTATTATTAAATCGACCCGACAATGTTAGAAGTATCCTCATAGTCAGCACAATTATTGTCATTTGTTGCTCCAATTCCCCTCTATCACTGCAATAGCATTTTGGTCAAATGGTTTAATGTTCAGTCCAGGTTACAGAATCATTCAAACAGTCCATTCAAATCGAACTGTTAAATACGGCACATGTGAAAATGCACAGCGTAACGTTGCTTTAATACTGAGAGTTTTGCCAAATCTAACTAACAGCAGGAGGATTTTATGCATCCCTTCATCCATCTTATCTTGGTCGGTCTCGGTCAGAGTCGTTTTTTATAACCTACGATTAAACATTACCGAACGACACTTCTATGTTAGAATGTCATGTACGAGAATATTTCGTTGACTTCTCAGGTATCCAATTTTCTCTCCAGATTTAAAACCAAATACTGATTTACGAGCTTAGCTCCGCTTTTCCAGCAGCGCTGCCAAGACCGTTCATATCCCAGTCATCACATCCAATCAACATTCGCTTGCAAGCATGTCCTATCATTGCTATCCTCCATTGTAGGCTTGATGCCAGACTGTGCAAACTTAAAACGTTCAAACACTGACTCCAATGTATGTTTGATTTAGATCCTTATTAATGGCATAATTTTGTATTTACGGTTACAAAGAGGAGGATAGATGTTCATACAAACAATACGCAGAAAATAGATTCGTTTAAATTTCCTTTTTGTCCACCACTGCATCGTCTCGTGCCTGCTCCATTTTGACACTATGGACCATCATTTGAAAACTTTAATAGGCTGCAAGATATAGGTCTCTGCAATATGTCCTTGTATAACCATAATTATAGCCATGCCCAGCAATATGTAAGACATTTTACAGGAACAGATTCTCTACAGTTAAATACTACCAAAAAAAAAAGTTTAAAAGTTTATTTGATTTAAAGAGAATTGTCTTATTCTGGTCATATTTCTGGTCTGATCAGTCTTATTATTGCGGGCCATGGCATAGGTCAACAGTTGCCTATTCATCACTTAGGTGGACAAATGTTATTTTCATATTTTACATTATAAACAGTGTATAAAGTTTTACTTAATACTTATTTTACTTAAGTTATAGTGCTCTATGTTGAAATAATTTAATTGGCACTGTAATTAAATGACTCTGATTTTCAATCTGCAGTATTAATGAAGATAAAGCAATCTGTTTACATTGACAAGTTTAACTATAAATTAAAAATAACAACAAATAATAACAACAGACTAAACAAATAAGTGTTCCGTATCTCTAAAAATAGCAGGGAGTTATTCAGTAGGATCCTAGTTTCCAAAGTAACAAAAAAGTGACAAATACAGGCCAAGGCAGGACGAAACGCAATAAAACCATGTTCCTATCAATACTGATAATGTAAAAACGTTTTTTTTTTCCTTATGTGTTGCACCCACAGTAACATAGTTTGCAATAATTGTGTTTGTAAATGATGATTTTCTATAAAAATGTGACAACTAATTTCGAAAAACGTTAGATTGTGGGTTGGATGTATTAAAAATGTATTGTCTTACAAGAATTTTAAGCATTTTAAAAGTATTTAATATTACATGCTAAAATGTACTGTATAAGTGTTTGGAATGTGGATAGAGGGATTTTAATAACATTTTAGGTTGCAAACAATTGGTCAAAACATTAATTCCTAGCGGCAACTCAATGTGAAACATGTAGCAGTTATAATATAAACAAACGTTCACAACTATCACGCCCGAAAATGACGTTGTTGGTGATACTAGTAGTCTTAATAATAGCAATACTCGATGATTCTCGAACCTGGCAAAATAGTAATAATATCGAACACTAATATCAAAGCCTTTTCGTTATGTTGTACTTACATCTCACACTGTGTTGTTGCTTTTTTCAATAAGTATTTCGATAAAAGCTGGTTAACTTACCCCTCACTAAAATTCTTCTGCAGTACTCTGGGTCCACTCCCAAAGGTTTATCATGTCCGTCCTCGCTGGAAGAAGTTGGTGTAGATGCAGATGTACCCGGGGTGTCGGCGGCGTTTTGGCCAGGAGACCTGCTTCCTAATTCTCTGTAGCACTTAATGTCTCGCGTCCGATCTCGACACAGTGAACTGGATACAGAGATGTGGTTTCGGTCTTCGGTGACTGCATCGCCCATACTCGTGGCCTGATCAAACATTTAAGTAGTGCCGTTGCCTTTGTTTTGACTTCGTTCACCTTAGGGATTTTATTGTAGTGTTCCGTTTTTCTTTGTTAAAACTCAAAAGGAGCAAAACAGTTCCCCTCTGAACGTTTCGGCATGACCGGCAATCCGGCAAAGGAACGGCTGCAGAAGACGGAGAAGGAGGGGGTCCCTTGGACAAGCCGGAGGACCCTCCTCAGCTATATCGTATTTAACAAAAAATGCATATTGCACACACACGGAGGGAAATTAATTCCAAGTGTGCTAGTAAATCGCTCGAAGACGTGCTTCCTCGCTGACCCCAATATAAAAAATTGAATGATAATGCAATCAAAATTCCACACACCACATTCCAAAAATAAACTTTCGGGCTGTGGAAGAGGTGGGTCCCGATCGGACTACACCCTGGTGATGCGAGTATATTCAGCGGCGCTCTGATGACACGTGCATGACTGTTAGTCTGAAGGTCTGTTCAGTATCTTCTATGGATTACGTTGTTTCGGTGTTATAAAAACATCGTTTTAAAGGGAAGAGTGCGACTTGAACATTACATTTGTACACAGTTTATCCTGCGACATTATTCAGTTCGAAATAATACTTCTGTTCCTGCGTCCTAATTGATCATTTAATGAAAAAAAATCGACGAATTAAACAAAACCTTAAAAATATACTTGTGACAGCAAATGATTCCTATGTGGTAGTAGCATAGTGTGTTTTAAATCGACTGTCAGCAACTACGCAATTTCCTGTCTGTGAAAAGTAGCCATTGATTGGTAAACAACCTCTGACAGTTTGTCAGGGGCGGAGGTTAGTAGGGTATGTGTTGGGGCGACGGCAGTTCGGTGGGGAAAAGGGAATCCCGGGTTGATTATATAATTGTAACACGCTGTGAAATAATTATGGCACAGTATTTTATTTTAGACATATAGTAGATCTATGAATTATGAAATGGGTTTTAGATCAAATATGACCAATTATGATGAACATTCAAAGTTCTTTTTGTATTTTTCAAATAAAATGTAATAATTCGAGGACAAATTAACTTTAATAGAAACTGCAAAAACTGAAAATGAACAGAAAAGATATTTTCTGATTAATCTGTAGTTTAATTTTATTGAAAACGGAATAATGCATAAGAACACGATATGCTCGTACAGGGCGATAGTTGCTCAGTAAGGAGCTTTTTAGTGAAGCAAAGTTTCTCATATAATGTTATGGAAAGTTTTTAACACGGTTAATTATTGACAGTAACTCTTTTTAACTTAAGCTAAATCCGGGATATGTTTGATTTGTGATTAACCGATATTCATTCAATCATTCGTTTTCCAAACCCGCTTGTCCTATACAGGGATATGTGCTCTTCATTTTTACGTTTTATTTTATTTTATTTTGTTTCTTTTTGTCATGCATTTAGCTAAGTATGAAGGTCTATTAGTGCGAATAGGCTACGTCATAAATATCAATGCCAGTGATAAACATACCCCGTTTCAAACTGGTGGATATGGATTTAGTTCAAAGAATACTGTTTATCACTTACGCTATTGCAGACTTAGGTATTCTGTGTATTCAAAATTTTAAATGGCCTTTCATTGGTAATATTAATTTATCGTGTGACTTACTACATATTTTGATGATAATAAAATAATAATTTTTAATATAGTTTATATAGACCAATTGTAACGACATAGTTACACAGGTCTTAGTACAAAGAATAAAACGTGTTCAGTGGGTATGTGTATTAAATTCAATTTGATTGAATATAAATGTTATTCTGCTTAAAAACGGTTTATCTTGTATGGCATCCGAAATTCAACCCAAAGCTTGTCACGCAAGTCAAACAAAAGAAAACGCAAAAGAAAACGAATAATTGTTCTCAAATCTTATCGTCTAGTTTAACGCTCAAATAACGAACATTATTTCCTCTCTCTCTCTCTCTCTCTCTCTCTCTCTCTCTCTCTCTCTCTCTCTCTCTGAAAGTTTCTCTTTTTCATGGGAATGCAACCCGTAGGGAAGGATGGGTTACTTTCAACATCGTTTCAGTTTCCAGGAACCTTTCATTCCAGTTTCTAACAGAGTTTGACGGTACAGACTTTGAGTACAAGAATTACATGATTTATGAAAGGAAAAGTCCCATTTGCACCACATACAGACTCTTACCTTGCATTGAAGAAAAATACCCAATTTATCAAATAGTGCTGGGCAGGAATACTTAGGCTACACTGTAAAAAACTGTTCGTGACTTTAACGGTGAAAATGTATGATAGCGAAGGTACAAAAATGTATTTAAATAAATATTAAATTACTGTTTAATTAACAATGAAATACTATTTGTAAAACACAAGGTTATTTGATTATTTTTACATTATTGTTATTTTTGAAATGCAGTAAAACAGACCTGAAACCGGGCAAATTAAAGGTAGAGTACAGTTATTTGCTACACAGGAACTATATATATATATATATCTTTTACAGAACAAGGCTGTTAAACATGCGTACTCGTGTATTATTCACAGTAGGTCATAACCACGTGAACAACAAGAATCCACATTCACATTTACAGAAATACACCATACATTTAATATGTATAGTTACTTTCTCAAATAGCCATGAATTAAAGACTACTTTGTTACCGCAGTTTTAAGTGACTGAATCTTTTTTAGTGTTGCACAATAACTAATTAAGCTGCAATAGCTTAATAATTCAAGCAATATGAAGAAAACATTACATTAGTAATTATCATAATGCAGTAAGAAAATAATTAAAAGCGAGATCACGTGGATATTTTTAGAAGTATACTGAAGTATACGTGAACCCACACAACTGAATCATAATAATAATAATAGTAATAATAATAATAATAATAATAATAAAGACATGTATGGACATTTGAACTTGTGGTCTGTCACACTAGCGTTTCTGACCACTTTAGCGGGGTAGGTTAGACGGAAGCGGATTTAATTTGGCGTGCTGTGTAGTTGGTGATTAGAAGCAGTCGGTACAGCATTGCTCATTCGATTTTGCCTCGTACAAAATCTTTTTAGGGTAAACAAAGAAACTAATACGCCGTGGAAGTGTGTAATTTTTGATATTACTCTCAATATTTTGAGTACTGCTGTTCAATTGTAAAATCGGGCTCTGGAAGTCCTAATGAGTCCATTAGTTAAATGAGCACATACAAATACCCTAAACTTCAAGGTAGGGTTTGTCTTGTTTCATTATGAATCAGCGAACTGTTACACTTTGAAACGTACTCGTTTAGTTTTTGTAGCTGTGCAGTCGAAACTCTTCAGGGATATGTACGACATTGCAGACTGCGTCACAACCAACTTCATCCCATTTTCAAATGTGTTGCTATTGATTGCAAACAGACATTTTTGAAATACGAATCATTTAAGTCTAATTTTCATCGTCGACATCGCAGTAATTCCCCTTCTGTCGTTGCTCGGGAGTGTATCGATACCACTTTGACATACAGTATTTCACTGTGTTACCGTAAGTGCCAAGTTGTACCCGAACTTGTTGCTCACTTGAAGGAGCATATATAAGAAGGGCGCGCAGTTGACTGGCAAAAGGATGCCAGAGCGTTTTCAGAATTAAATTTTCCTTTACATCCCAGAGGTCTAGAAAACACACGAACTGCTCAGTTAACAGTATTAGTGATTCACAAGGCATTTGGCATCAAAGTGAACTTGTGCAGCAGCTGAGCAATGTCATGGTGACTTGGATGTATGTGCAGGCATATTAGAAGAATGTGAAACTGACTTGCAAAACTTTGGAGAGTTGTATCTGAGAAACGTTTGCTTGTTTTATATTAAATTACAAGGGCAGTTTCTTCTCCCAGCAAATTCAATGCAGAGTATTGTGGAAGAGATGCAAAATATGCATAGCTTGGGACGAACACACTTTGAATAAATTAATTTTGCTTTTGAAGAATGACTTGTCATTAGCAGATGAGGACATAACCAAAGTATGTGATACAGTAAAAGAATCTGACTTGTTTTCTATGTGTCATACAGGGCTGATGCGAACGGCATTCTCAAGGGCTCAGGCCTTTAAACAAGCATTCAAGTATGTGGCGCCACAAAGAATATTTTTAGGTAGAGATGAAAATTGAACTGAGTGATTTGTATATTATGTACCTGTGAAAGAGGCACTGAAATATTTTTTGGATTCAGATATTTGGCAGAATTGCATTCCAGTGCATGAGAAAAATCAGCTTTCTGATGTACTATGTGATTGCACTGAAGGTAAAATATTTAAATCCAGTGATTTCTTCCATGAAAACTCAGAATGCCTCAAACTAGTACTATATCAAGATGCCTTTGAGGTAGTTAATCCTTTAGGTTTTGCTGAAAAGAAACACAGCATTTTTGCTGCGTACTTCTCGCTTCTTAATTTACCAGCTCATCTAAGGTCAAATACAGAGCACATGCAGCTGGTTATGCTATGCAGAGAGAAGGACTTTAAAGGCTTTGGTCATGAAAAAGTGTTTTCAGAGTTGGTTGCAGATTTGAAAGACCTAGAGGACAATGGAATTGCTTTGTCAGATCACTCTGTTATTAAGGGCACTATTTATTGCATTGCAGGAGATAATTTGGGCTCCCATTGTATTGATGGGTTCAATGAAAATTTCAGTCAGTCACAGCCACAGTTGCAAAAGGATGCAAATTCATGTGGCCCAATGCGCACTGTTGAGGACTACAGTTGTGCTGTTGATCAGTTACAGATGGAAGGTACAACAGAAGTTCAAGGTGTAAAGTCCAATTCTGTATTCAATTCAATGAAGTACCTCAATGTATGCCAGCCTGTTTTGCCACCTTGTCTTGGCCAAGATATTTTTGAAGGTGAGCTGTCTGATGATGTTGCACTTTACCTCAGGTATTTGGTTCAGAAGAAGCGGTTCACTTATTCAACTCTTAACCGCCGAATTCGACAGTTCAAATATAGTGGCTCTGATGCACTGACAAAGCTGTGTGAGGTCAGTCTTAAAGGACTTAAACTTGCAGGACAGGCAATTCAAAACTGGAATTTTTTAAGGCTGCTGCCTGTTATAATTTGAGACAGAGTACAGGATCCTGCTGATGAAGTCTGGCAATTAATGCTACAGCCAGAAGATATTGTTGAAATAGTGTGTTCTCAGAAAATTTCTTGGTCACAGATCACTTATCTAGATGTTCTTGTGCAAGAATATTTAGAGTCCAGAATAGCAGTGTTTCCAGAAAGCAGCCTGAAACCAAAACATCATTACTTGCGACACTATAAAGGACTGATACTGAAATTTGGACCATTGATCAGATTGTGGACAATGATGTTTGAAAGCAAACATAGTTACTTTAAGAGATGTGCAAGGAATTTGAGGAACTTCAAGAACTTGAGTCATACCCTTTCTGAAAGACACCAGATGCATCAGTCCTATTTGTTATCTGGGTCAGCACATCACTTAAACTTGCATATTAAAAACAGCTCTCCATTTTATCCAGACCTGTACAGGGAATCTGTAAAAGATGCAGTCTGTCAGTTTGGATTCCATGATACAAATACAAAGGTTGCAGTAGAAATCCAATTGAAAGGAACATCATTCAAAAAAGGTCAGTTTGTTGTCATTAGAAATGATGACTCTGTGGAGTTTGGGGAAATATTGCTAATATTTGTCAAAGAGGAGAGTGTTCACTTGTTGACCAAAGTTTTCCCAGCAGACTTTCTTCCTAAGTATCATACTTACTAAAAAATTTGAGTGAAAGGATGCAGTGTCTGAACATCGAACACTTGATTGACTTTTATCCATTGTCAGGTTACATGATGCAGGGACACAAGGTAGTTTCGCTAAAACACAGTGTGTTGTCACATTAGAGGTTCTGTGTCTCATGGATCTGTACACGAGGGTTGAAAGTTCTGATTATATAGCTGTAATGGCCAAAAAAAGATACTGTTTTTTCCTGAGAATTGGCATGAAATTGTACTTAATTTTAATGCGACATTGGGTGTTGAGCAAAATGCATTACTAAAACATTGCATGCATTAATACATTTTAGAGCAACCTGTTGCTTAAGTAACATTTTTAGGTCATTTTGAGCTGCGTCAAACACACCTGGCAGAGCTCATAAAGGGTTTAAGAAATATTAGCTGGTTAATTAGGACGTAGAGTAGTGGAATCTGTGCTGGAAAGAGACAAGTTTAACCTGCAAGTTTTCATTTCAGCCCTTGCTTTATTAAGCACAAATGATGAATAAAGATGCAGTACTGAACATCTGTACAGCAATGTTCATCTTGCTCCCGGAGATCTATTTTCCTGAACACCTGAGTTACAACCCTAACCACAACTGCTTCTCATGATCAATCAGGCGTTTGTGTGACAAGGGTGAGCTGAGTTCTGTCTAGGAGGAGGATGAACACTGTTGTACAATGTGGTTCCATCACCCAGCTTCAGATTCACCTTTTAAAATAAGTATTACAAAACATTTCCCCATTCTGCATTTCTTGATTATGGTGGGAATGTCACTCCATATTTAAATAAAGAGATCAGTCTGGCTGAAAAGGTGACTCATCACCATGCTTTGCATTAATGACAGCTGACCATAAATTTTGTTTTACAAGAAATATGAGCTATTCATCAACAAAGTTGAGGCCTAGAACAATAGGCTTGTAAACACTGCCAGTGTACAAAGCTAGTAAAATAATGTTACTTCTGCAAAATTACCCTCTGTGTTATTTTGATATTCCCACAGGTCACGTCAAAATAAATTCTGATGCGACAGATTACTTTTAGTTGTCAGATGAATCATTAAATTCCAATTGCTGTGTATAGGATTTTCAGATAGGTGTACATTTGTTTTTTGTCTTTAGATATGGATGAATCAAGACAAGAGTTTAAGCAGTGCTATTGCTGACGTGCTCCCAGACATTTCAGCCTCGGAACTCAGTTTAGTGGTAGATACACTGAAGTCACTTGGGGTAGAGACCACTCAAGATTTTCAGTTTCTTCAGGAAGCAGATCTCCTTTCAATATTGAGTGCTCAGAAAAAGGCCAGAAAACTTGTATCGGCTTGGACACACACCAGTAAGTACATTTCATGTCCTGATTTCATAATATATGAATATAAAATAAATAGTTTATGAAATGTACCTAGATATTTATTCATCATGATGTATTTCTTCCTCATAGATGAAATACAGGTGCATTATCAAGCCCCACAATCTGTAGTCCTTCAACTTCATCATGTTCTTCAGCCTCACCGCTAAGCAGCAGCTCCCTACTTTCTCCAGACTGGGCAGAAAGTTCTGAGGTTCCTTGGCATGAACTTCCAGAAGAAATGATGCAGTGTTTAGAGAGGAGGAAAAGACCAAGTCTGCGACTACGGCGTGAAATGGTTAGAATTGTAGTTTCTGAAATGATAAAGGTCAGTAATTCTCCTAGTAAGCAAAGTACCACAGCCGTTGCCAAAAAGATGGTAGCCAAGTACCCAGTATCCTTGCAGGATGTCATTGAAGGAGATGTGGTTGGTGCTGAATATCATTCATTGGTTAAACAGCTTCAGAATCGTGTTGAAAATGTTAAAAGGCATTCTAAAAATTAAAAAATGCAAGTAGGTATCAGAGAACTCGGACACAGAGGAGATCCCAGCTGAGCAAAAGGCAGCGGTTCAAGACACATATGGCTGTGTAAATTGGGAATTAAAGTTTATGCCCCTCAGTGAGACAGCTGAGAGCCAGAAGAACAAACAGGAGAAACTGAAGATGCTTTCTAAGGGGAAAAATGTTAACAGGAGAAGTTGGAACACTTGTGAAATTAACATACTACTCACAACGTAAAGACATGAACAAGGGAGCAAGCGTACAACAGCTTTGTGAGAACTAGCCTTTTTATCCCATGAGATTGGCATGCTGGTACACTTCAAGGAGTTAACCATAACTGATCTAAAAGAGATGTTCCTAACAAGGTCAGACAGAAAAGGAAGGAGGCTCCTGAACTTTCTGAAGACAATTGGTGCTGAGAGGAGAAAGCAAGTAATGCAAGTTGCTGCAAAACTAGAAGTCATCAGAGGTCAGTTGGAGGGCTGTTCTCAATATATAAAAGACATGCTGATTCTTCTACTGGCCTACTTAGATGAAAAGGAACAGGTGATGTTTCATTATGTGGAAGAGACCTCCCTTGCTGAAGATGTTGAGGTTGATAAGTTACCAGTAACTCCATGCATTGTTGTTTGTGGTAAGGCAAAATAAATAATACTTTATATTATATATTTAATTTATTAGAAATAAAGGATTACCGAACAGTGCATGAATCCAATTACAGTAAGGGCTGCTTGTAATGTTTTTGTAGGTATGTATTAGTATAATATTTTGTCTGTCTATAGGCCCTTCCTGCTACACTTAAAAAAATGTCATGCTAAGCATAGACCGCAAGATTACAACGGACCGCATTCCTAACTTCATCTCTTCACTGTGTATGATGTTTGGCAGTTATTATTGTTTCAATATTTACTATCCAGTGGATCTGGGATCCACTTTTGAGTTTCTGCAAAGGTAGACATTTTTTATATTACATTTTTAATAATGTGTCTTTTTGCATGGCATGTATTGTTAACAAATGTCTGTGAGAAATAAATGGCAGAAAGTAAGTTACATAACTGTATCTCTTAAGGTTCTTCTTCACAGTCAATCCAGAAAAGGGTACCAAAGTTGAGTGGGAACAAAACAAGAAACAGCTCCCGGTCAACCCCAGAGTGCTTACTCTCATTGCGGACCATGACTGGATTGAACAGTCTTAAAGAGCCTTACTCTGTTGCACTGTACTGCAGATTTACTGTAAAGGTTCAGCTATTTTGTTGAAGTTATCTTTTAAGGAATTTTCTGTGTGTTAGCACTGATATAATTGTATTTTTGGAATTAGTTGGTAGGCTAATGTTTTAGCCATGTTGTACGTTAAAGAAAGTGTGCATACATTGAGGGTTCAAACCTTGTTAAGATGTCTTCAGGCGTGTCTATTTATTTATTTATTTATTTATTTATTTTTCACCTGCTACATGTTCCTCATTTCTGTGAAATGTACATGCCTACTCTGGATTCCTCTTGAAACGTAAGTATTCAAAGCATGACTTAATATCCATATTCAGCATAACTCATAATACACACAGGCAGTCTTTTTTACTGTATTTTTTAACTTTTGAGTAATTGTGAGACATTTCCTTTCTGCAGAAAACCAATTGTGCTCTTTGATGTTACAACAGTCCTGTGCTGGGTTACAACGTTTGAGGAAGTAAGTGTCCTATTGCAATGCTTGTTCATACTGAGTTTATTTAAACAGCTTAATGTTGTTTCAGATGCAGCCTAATTAATACAGTGGTCCTGTTGCTTAGTTAGATTACTAATGCTATTGTGGTAAAGATACCATAATTAATACTTGTTTTTGTTGTGTGTATTTTTTATTTGTGTCAGTGTTGTGCATCGTTACTGAAGACAGACTACATGATACAAGCTGCACAGGCCTGATGTCCTGCTACTTTCACATGATTCCCTTGTCATCAGCACCAGTCCGTAAATGACTTCCAAGGTACACAGGTCTATATCTGTTGTGCCTTAGCTGTCGCAATTGTGAGTATTTGGTCAGAGATCAAATTGTTTTCCCCATGATAATTAATAACATTTTGTATATTTTCGCAGATACCTACAGTCTCTCATATCAGTCCTATCTGATAGGGTGAATCTGAAGACTCCTGGTAACGTCCATGCTTGTATAGATGACTTGTGGTACAGTTGTTTTGGTTTACTTGCTTTTTGTTTTTCTTTTACATGGATTACAGGGAGTTTCTTTTTTTCTACATACCTAAAACAAGATAAGGTACTTTTTGTTTTTGTTTTTTTATTATTATTTATAATATGATTGAATGCATGCAGTTTATATGTGCAAGAAGATTGTTGCTGTGATAACGTAGGGACATTCAAATGCAGGGAACATACAGACAATATCTGTAATAGGTAAAATTGTGGAATATCAGTATTTAGATGTCATTGTTGACATGCCATTGTCCAGTCGGCATTAATGCATGATGTTCAAAATGAAAATAAAATGTTCTCATTATTGTTATTGTTGTTCTGTTTTATATCAAAGTCTGATGCCTTTTAACAATTTCTGGTTACTATTACATCACGTTTACAAAACTGCTTATATTTTATGTTTATTGTACATTTGCAGATGCTTTTTTATTATTGGGTAATTATAGAACTAGCCTCAATAAGTTTACAGTAAATTTCAAAACAGCAGTCTTAAACTGTCAAATGCACAGTATTTATTGCTCATTGAGTATTAGTATTTACAGTACAGTACAGTAAATATTATGGAAACAAAAGGCTTTTAAAAGTACACGCCTGGGTATAGCAAACATCCTTGATGTATTTTTACAGTGAAGTTTTTCCAGCTGACAGTTTTTTTACCGTAAATTCAGCATGTTGTTAATGTATGGTAAACCCTTAAACAATGACCTTCCTGACTGTAGTTTTCACAGTTAAATCCTGCTAACCACACCTGCCAGTTTTCCCTGTAATTTTAACAGATTTTTACAGTGAAATTCTGGCACCCACAGCTGCCCGTTTTATACTGTAAATTTAACAGTGTTTTTTTTTTTTTACAGTGTACTAAGAATGTTGTGACGAGGTTTAATAGCACTTCTTAATGACAGTACTTCGGACAGAGTGCCAAATATCATATGCCGGGTTTTAGCAAAACCATCTTTCAGCATGAGATACTGACACAAAAAAACAACACAAGAAATTGGCTGTAGATTTCATAAAATGCTCAATGGAAATAAAATTGGAATTTGTCTGTTTTAACTGACAAATTTGGGATGGTTCACTATGGATGTATAAGTGCATGGCATAAGAAGTCTATGTCGTTAGCTTACAAAATACTGGTGAGAAGAAATGCTAAAATAGTTGAATTCTCCAATGACATTTCTGATATTGTTTTTGTCACTGACCCTGTCATCGAATCCCAGAGGAGCAGAGTCCTCTTGTGGACGAAGGCAGTGATTTGCTATTCTGAGTGTTATATTGTAGCCAGGCATTAATCTGGCAGAAGAAAGGCCGCCAGGCATGGACCGCAATCTAATGCAATACAGTCATCTGGTCCAAGATCCTTAATGCCAACACCAATGTCTTTACTCAGCTTGTTCTTCAATTATTTATTAATGATTGGCTTGTCATAAAGCTGCAGTTTTCTCCAACAGATTCCAGGCCGATAAATAAGAAAATGGAGAATCAGGCTGTTATATTTGCAGCAGCTCAGGCTATTTGTGTTTCTTTTATATTGTTGGGGCCATGTGCATTTGGTTTCCCCTAACAGACAGAGACAACAGAGAAAGATGTCGGGCTTGGCGTCACTGTGTATCATAAGCATCACAATACGGGTGCATGTTGTAAACAGATGAGAAACACCAATATTTATACGTTGTCTGTCTTAAAATGACCCAACATAAAGAATTCCATTATGACTGGATCAATAGATACTAAACATTTTTTGTTTCCATTGGACAGTCAAACCATGTTCATGTAAAACAAAAGGCAATATGAGTTAACACAATGCACAGTGCAAATAAAGTGCACATGAATGTTTATTAGTTTGAATGTTTCGATACGTTTACTAGGTATTAGGGAGCCAAAGCCTGCAGGCTTCTCTTCAGGAATAATTATTTCCAGCATTCGTTCTGATTTCGCTGCAGTTTAAACTACAGAAATCAAATTTTTAAAAATCCAAAAGCAAAATTTTAACCCTGAGAGTTCCATAATAGAGTTTACTTACAAATTAACGTGATTCAACCAGCTCTCCATTTCTCATAGGTTCGTATTAATAGTAAAGCGTTAGTTTTGGCGACGCAGGCTTGAAGATGAAGAATGTTACTGGAAAGTAATTGTGCTTTAACATATTTTTTAAGATGGATAATTATTTTTTTATATAAGAATTTTGCAAATTCTTATATTCTATACGTACATAGTTTTAAGCTGTATGATTTGGGTGAATGGAGCGGCCTTCCAGCGTTGCATTTTCTACTTTATTTTATGGATTGTGCTTTCGCGAGATGCCGAGTGACGCCGCAAGTAAATAATGATTTACTGGTATCCAGAGGAGATAAAACTCGTGTTATAAATAAAACTCGTGTTCCAGAGGAGATCAAAATAAATGAAAACGAAGTGGAAATGTCAGGAAAGAATCCTCAGTGCTTCCAAGCAGGCCCGGTTCTAGACTGTATCAAATGGGGGGGCAATAAGAGATGCTGGTGGGTCGCATCTTTGGCTTTAGTGGGGCATGCGGAGCATTTGGTGGGGCATTGCCCCCCCGTGCCCCTGCCTAGAACCGGCCCTGCTTCCAACACAAGGGAACAAGAGGCTTGCTGTTTTACAACTTGTACACATAAACAGAGACAGATCCCTACATTTATTTTAAAAACATGAAATAAGTGACAGAGAAAAGGTGAAGCAGGAAACACAAACTAGTTGCCCCTAAGTCAAACCAATCTAATTGACAGCTCTTTTATAAAGAATAAAAAAATATTCAACTATTCATTCATACAGCTGAGCTGCCTAGTGTTCCCTCGCTGCGAGGCGTAAACTCAATTGTCTGCTTGCATGAGGCATTAGACTCCGTCTGTAGAAAAATTATCATCATTAAAAAAATCATGTCAATAAAATGGGAAACACCACGGTTGACCAAAAAGGCTGTAGCGCATTATGGCCATGAGAGATTATGGGTTAAGTGGCTTTCATTTGAATTTTTCTATAAGAAAACTGCAAAGTCATGCTAGATCAAACATAATTTGAATTTAAAATACATTTAATTGAAAATGAAAACTAATATATAATTGTCTGGGAATCTGCATTTGTGGTGTACCACATTTAGCACGTAAGGGAAGCCTACTATTTTTTAAAAAATGTTGAAGTTAAAAAATATCAGCTCCTTATAGTATTTTTAGTTGTGCATGTAATTACATGCGTAAATTTTAACGCATTTATGCATTTGTGTCTAGACACTGCACCTCCCTATATACTCAATAAAAGTGAAAAATATGTCTGTAAATGTTCTTGTAAAAATACATTAACTGTGTCATTTTTATCTCAAAGTACAGCTTAATCTGATGACACACATGTATATAAATGTATCAATATAACATAATGTGCTTCACGTAATTTGTATTCTTTTTTTGCATGTTAATGTACGATATAATGGACAATACGCAAATATGGCTATATATTGGAATCCGTTGAAATTAAATTTAAAAATATTCAAAACTACCAATAAAACAGACCAGGAACGGTTGTCTCATGGGTTGGCTGTCACACTCTTTGTATCCAGACCACTATAAGGGTAGTAATAAAATTAAAACTGTAAAGAGTGTGTCTTGTTGGTTTTTGGGTCAAGATCACACCCCTTTGAGGTACGGATGATTTTCTGTTTTTCCTAACTTAAAGGAAAATTAAAAAATTTGGATTATTTTGTAATATATGCTTTTTGCATGAATTAATAAATAAAGTATGAATATTTATGGAAGGAGCAAAGATTCCAGAGCACGCATTTAGTAAAGTTACAAGAACAAACTATCAGGACAAAACAAGAAAGACAAGACAGGTTGGGGCAGGTTGGTACAGTTTGTCATATGGGAGTTTATCAAACATCGATAACACTAATTGGCCTATTTTCATTGCTTATTATTAAATATGGCAAAATACAGAGATGTGCCTGTTCTACATTTTTTAAAGTTTCTTCTTTGTGTTTAGCTTAGAAGCAAATGATATGGACGTAATTAAAAGTACATAGTTTTTAACCATGTTGGCAAACATTGCTTAATTCTTTATAGCTTAAGTCAATAAACAGTTACGAAGACAAACAGGGGACCCAGCTGGAGCTAAGACTTCAAATTTTGTTTTTTCAAGTTTTGTTTTTTTTGAAAACAGTATGTAAAAATGTAAAAGAAAACAGTTAAACTTACACTTTGCTAACTTTGCTGCCTTATTAGTTTTAAAGCAAGATAATCAATTTGCTGTGTCGTTAATTTTAACGAAATAGATTACCTGGACTATTGATGCATTAGGTATATGATTACAGCATTAATAATTTGCTATAAATATGATAGACCTGCTTATCTTTTGCGATTAAGTGAATAACGTGGAATGTGGAAAATACAATTCGTTGAATTAGAATGGACACAAGTCAGGCTGTCGGAATTTCTTTATTAATCAAAGCTAAATGACTGGCATTGCTACACTTCTGGTGTTTCCTGTGCTTCTGTAATACATGTTGTACTTCCTGTAAATGTTTATTATTTGAAAATGTAACACGTCACAACATCTCTTTAAATGCACAATTTACTAGTAATATTTGCAGCCTAAGCCTTGTTCCAGTCACTTATCCTTAAATGTCATTACCCCAGTAACACCAGCATCGACATTAATGATAATATTCACATGATCATCCATCCATCCATCCTTCCATCCAGTCATCCTCCAACTGCTCATCCAGGACAAGGTCACAGGACTGCAGGGAATCCCGAGGCAGCACAGGGCAGAAGGCAGGGGCACATGGTGGGGGGGGATACCAGTTCATCACAGTTTATATGGTCAGAAAATGTATAATAAATAATGCATAATCAGATCGGCAATATTTACATAAACCAGAATGTAATAATTCGTTCCTACAGATTATTGAACATTATTAGATGATCCAGCAAGTTATTACAGAACACACAAACTCGTCACTCAAATTAAACACTAAATAATTCATTAAATCCATTTGCAGTCATTCCCCCTTTGACAATAACATTGGGAAGGGAGAATTCATACAACAAACAGGACATATGAACTCAACATAAATCAAGATTATTAACCTTGCTAACAGTCGCCATATGAAAAACAATTAGCTCTCACTGATTACTAGCACAGTGATACTGCTGTGTTTAATACCAGTACACATTATGCTGATTGGAGAAGACTGCTTCTGAAAAAGGATTAGGATTCAACTTACTGATAGCCAGTGGCAGAAAAGAATATTCATGAGAATTTAGCCCGTCAAGGCTATGTAACTCAGCATTATCACGGCTTTATGGTAAGTCTTGGTTATCATTATGATTTATATAATAATGCTTAATATATTTTAATTACTATATAAAACACAAAATGTACATTTTAATCTATGCACACATATAAATATCCACAAAGAATTAAGATATAAATTCAGGAACCGGAGGGGTAATAAAAGCACATGCAGGGAGGAAGCCGTTTTCAAAATTCTCTTTGGGCTCACTGGACCATATGGAGCAGTTTAATGAACAGTGCAGAACAGGAGAAGATGATCGTATTAACCCCCAATTCCACACACGCACACACAACCGGGCCACTTGCCACAGCTGTGACTATGGGAAGAATCATTACCGGACCAAGTTGCTGGTGACAAATCGCGACCGAGAATGTGAGGTCAGCCTTTTATTCCGGTAAAACAAAGAGGCCTCTCTGCCTCACAGCTTTGTTAATTTTGAGCTACAGAGACAAGCTGTCTTTTATTATTATTATTATTCTGTGGAGGCAAAAAGCTGGTGGGAATAGGGAAGGTAATGTGGCAGAAGAGGGGAGGCGCGCAAACGATTGAACACTCTCCGGTAGGGCATTAAAAAATCGCAGTGCACAAAGAAGAGCAGTGTCTGCTGCTGGGCCTCGAGATCCTGTCACAATTAGCGTGATTGCAGAAACAAACATGCTGGTGTGTAACTAGCTCAGTATTTAGGTTTTCTGATCAGGGGGGATTAGTCTGACCTGGTATTCATAGACATTTTCGAAATGGAGCTCAACAGCTGCAATGGCAGATATGGCCTCTAATTAAGGGGACACAAAATGGTGGATTTAGGATGGCTTGAAAAGCAGGAATAAAACATGAACTTATTGCTCTAAGGTTCTGCATATGTCTTATATATTTATTAATCTTCCACCGGTTTCCTGACTGGCAATAAGGGAGAGCTGCAAGTATACTGAGTGTGTATTATTACCAGGAAAGACAGGAAAAATAAAGTATATTCCTGCCCCATCGCACGGGAACTGAAGAATATTATGTATTCAGAAGTTTAAATCAAATGCATTTTCCACTTAAATGATCCAAACCAGTTCTTCTTTTTGATCTTTTATTTAAACTATTCATGAAAGAAAATGTCAATCCAGGGTAAACTAGATAAATCTATTCAGAGATTAGGCGCACGTAACAAAAACCATGAGGCCCATTCTAAGTAACATGCAAGAAACATATCTTGTCCATGTTGATCTGGATGTTTCGCAGTGAATCTCTTAAAGACATAAAAAACAATCTCTTATAACATGGCCCATTATACACAAATCGAACAGACAACCACTCTGCAAACACAAAAGGTAAAATCAGAGAATTCAAAACATTCATTGTATGCTTCAACCAGTTATATCGTACTATTAGGGGAAGTTTGGGCTGCACAGTATGCAAAAAGTTAAGCAGGAAACTGCATACTTTGTATAAAACAATAAAAAAAAACCAAAAACAAATACATGATATGGGATCTGCTGTACTCGAGATTTAAGCTGTTAAAAGCATTAAAGTTTCAAAGATATAAAGTCGTGCCTGTAATTATAAAAACCTAAAAACTATACATACGTACTCTTACTGGTCACATTAATAGGAACACCAGTACACCTGCTTTTTGTGTAAATATGTAATCTGCTAATTATGTGGCAAGAGCTCAGTGCATAAAATAATGCAGACAATGGTCAAGAGCATCAGATAATGGTCAGATCAAACACCAGTATGGGAAATGGGGGGAAAGTCTGATGTAAGAGACTTTGAGCATGGCAGGACTGTTGGTGCCAGATGGGGTGAACTGAGTATTTCAGATACTGCTGATCTCCTGGGACTTTCATGAAATACAGTCTCTAGAGTTTACATAGAACGGTGAAAAAGAAAATAAAAAAAACATGGTGTGCAGCAGTTCTGTGGGAGGAAATGCCTTGTCGAGGAGAGAGGTCCGAGGAGAACGACCCAACTGATTCAAGCCGACAAGAAAGCTACAGTAACTCAAATAGCCACTGTCTATAAGTGGTGAGTAGAAAAATATCTCTGAATGCACAGCATGTCGAGGTGGACGGGCTACACGAGACCACATCAGGTTTCACTCCTGTCAGGGAAGAACAGGAAAGAAAGGTTAAAGTGGGTACAGGCTCGACAGCTGAGGATTGGAAAAAATGTTGCCTGGTGTAATGAACTTTTATTGCTACAATATACAGATGGTAGGGTCAGTATTTAGGATAAACAGCATAAATCCATGACCCAATCTGTCTTGTATCAATAGTTCAGACTGCTAATGGTGGTATAAAGATGGGTGGAATGTTTTCTTGGCATATATTGGGCCCCCTAATACCAAGAGAATAATTTAAATGCTACAGCCTGAGTATCGTTGCTGACCTTGTACATCCCTTTATGGCCACAAATTACATATCCTGTAATGGCTACTTCCAGCAGGATAAATCACTGTCACAAAGCACATGTTAATTCAAACGGCCATGGTCATGAAAAATTAGTTCAATGGCTTCCCATCATCAGATCTAGACCCAACAAAGCACCTTTGGGATGTGGTGCAAGAGGAGATTTGCAGCATGAACGGACCAGAATTTCTAAAAAATGTTTCCAGCACCTAGTTAAGTCTATGCCATGAAGAAATCAGACGTGTGAGAGTAAAGTGGACCTACCAAGAATTAGAATGGTGTTCCTAATAAAGTGGCTGGCAAGGGTATTTCAAGTCACATCAATAAAGAATTTAAACCTTAATCACATCTACATATATTTATTACACAAACATATTGCCTAAAAATAACCGTATAATAAAAATGACTTCAGTAGTTCAAAAAAATTAAACCACTGTAATATACTGTTTTATATTGCTGGAGGATGGATAACAAAGTACAATATAATGTTCACATGTACAATTGTATTTCCATTGGTATATAAAGTAGCATTTTACATTACATTGACTTAAAAATAATTATTCACACCATCTGTTGATATTTTGCCCAAATCAACTCCTTAAAACATCAAGTGTTGTGGCCTTCAAATGAAATGATAACTGATCAGTTCTACACATCTATGGGCCGATGACGATCATGCATACAGGGTCACAGAAAATCAACACAATACGAACATCTATTAATGATCGGACACTTAACACTTCAACTGATACATCCACAGCACACCCCCTTGCAGTACTGATAAGCAAACCATACAATGGTTGACAAGTACTGCTTTTATTTTTCACTGGAAAAACATGACAAAAAATACAATCATATTGGAAAAAAAAAAGAATACATGTAATTATTTTCTACGCGATGCAGAACACAGAGGCACATAAAATCACAAACGTGAGATAAAACCGCTGTCTTTTACATAAGGCTTGATGACATTCCTGCTTCTGGAACTATGCATAGTTTGATTTCCCAGATGAAAGACCGCCAGCGAGCCCCCAGGTCTAATGATTACTAGGAACAAAAAAAGCAGTAGATTTTGGTATGTGAATATGTATTCCAACCATATATGTATTCCAACCATCTGCCTTCCTGTCACTTATCCAGTGCATGGTTATTTTTTTTGTCAGGATATCTTTTTAGATCATAACCAAAAAACAAACTAGCAAAAATACTCATGATCGTCCGAAGCTCCATTAGACCAAGCTGATTAACATGAGCATTTCCTTGGACTAGCCTTCTCTTTTTATGAAGAAGCTGGTTTGGGACTAGGGGCGGTTAACTTAAGATGACTCAGGCACTTTGGATGAGGAATGTTCTCCATGTGCAGCGGAGCATAGTGATGAATGGTACACGTTACCAGAAACCCTCAGCTCACCCCCCAACACACACACAGGGGAGCAGGCAGCTTCAACATCCCGCCCAGGAAACAAATTTAAATAAATCATATTATTAGTGAGTATGGGACAACGTGAGCTGATTCCAAAGTGCTAATATATGTACAGCTGAGATAAATTGCTAATACTAATTATAAATTTATAATTTCCTTGACTGTAGCAGTTCAAAGACTAGTAATGGGATCATGGGGGGACACTGGGAGACGCTGTCAGTTCATCAGACTCTCCTTCTGATTCGGAAGCAGAATGGTATTTACTAAGCCCAGGGAATTACTACAGGGAATCAAGGCAAAGCAGGAAAAAAAAAATCACATAATGGCAGTACCAGACTAACACTACATATTCTCTTGGGCGACACCGTGTGGCCATATTGCAAAAGCTCTGTAATTTTAGGGAGCAAAAAGCAGGAAGTAGAAAAGGCAACGGCAATGTCAGAATGATAAAAATAAAATGTATACAAATGAAGACAAAGTTATTCTGTATTTATGATGCAGAAATACTCCCATGAAACAAGAGAAGATTCCTCAGCCTCCTGCCTTCTCTGGCTCTGAACGGATTCACAGTGGCATTCTTCAGAGTCAATATAACATGTAAAAAACAGCCTCCTGTTTTGGTTTGACAAACACACATATATAGGTGTATGTGCATGCATGTGCGTAGGGTAGATCTGTGGCAGCCAGAGCGTGTATGTGTGTGTATTAACAGTCCATTTCTACTGGTATACATTGTGTGTGTGCAGTCACAAGTTATTGAACATATATGAATTGTTTTGTCTGTCTGATGCAAGATCAGCAGTTTTCAACCTGTGTATCTGTGCCAGGGATGGGGGGAAAAGGCTAGTCGAAACCCTGCCAGTCACTCTGCTCCGAGTCGTACTCTAGCTCCACCCCCACGCACCGTACCCCCTCCAGCAGCATGGGCGTCCCGTGATGGCGGTCTGCAAGGGGAGCGGAGCAATCACAGCATTGAGTTAGTGTACTGCCCAAGTCCAGAGGTGTCCATTGTCCAAGGTCTGCCTTTAAATGCTTTATTTAGTAATCATTAATCCAGTCCATGAAACCTCAATGCACCCCTATCCATGATCATTTCAGCTTATTAGGAGTCTTAGGTTATATCAAAAACCACTCCTTATTACCTAAAAAGTGCAGTATATAAAACAATCACTGAATCCTCAACGGCAAGTCTGACTCACTATACAGCTCACTATAAAATACCCACAATGCACTCTAAATTGTAGTGCACAGAGAGTGCACACTACCATACTCCAGCATACCATAATGCAGTGAGAAGGCGACATTTGTTGTCAACTGCCAACTCACAATACAAATAAGATGGAGCAAGTCAGCAATATTGTATAAAAATGTAAGCACACTTTTGAAAACGTTATGTTAATTTCTAATACAGATAGTCTCGGAAGGTAGCATCCAAAATCATTGTCTGGTTTCACTGACTAACTCCCTATATAATAGGGTGACCATCTAATCTATGTCAGGGGAGACACTTTGAGCTACTTCAGGATTTACAAATAACTTTAAAACTGCAAGGCTCCTGGGCTTGGCTGAATAGTTCAGTTCTTCTTGTGCTTTGACTGGTTTGTTCCCTTGATTGAAAGACTCACCCATCTGTTTCACATTAACATTAGTAATACATCATGATTGTAGGAGACTGACCAATCAGCACGCAGCAAGAACTCAGTGCTAAAGTGAAATCCAGGTCTTTTTAATTCAAATGGTAGTTTACAAACCCTGTCCTAGCTCATAGTGTCCCCCCTGATTTGGATTAGGTGGTCACCCTACTATACATTGAAGTACATTTCCTATATAGGGAATACTGAGTGAATGTGTGAACCATTTCGAATACAGGCTTAGAAAGTGTCTAACCAGCTGAGTAAGTCACAGTGCCGTATTACACAGGAACTCCTTTGCTAAACTGGCTTCCTTAATAAAATCCTCTTTTTACTGAAGGAGGCTGGTCGGAGCCCTGCTACAGGTCCACCTCCTCTCTTATATCCAGTCACTTACATGCAGATGTGCTGCCACGACGGTGGGGCACTCACCCATAACACGGGCCTGCAGTCTGACCCGGATGGAGGCATCTTCCTTGCTCTCGCTCACCAGGATGACATCTTCCTGCAGGACCCCCTCCTGGTGGGCCATGTACTCGCACGTCACCTGCAGACCACCTGTATCACACACGGGTGGTGGGGTTGGAGGGAAAGATAAAGCGGAAAAGGCTGCTTAGGGTGGGGAAGGACTAATGCAGCTATACTTCTTTCTCTGAATTGTTCTTGTAGGCGCGTGTGTTTTCCTTTAATGTTAGAATCATAAGTCGACAAACGCCCACCTACATCCTTTAGTGCTGCTTATTTCCACAGATGCCTTTTCATTTATTTTCCCGTAGGAGCTGGCAGCCTTCACCCTACTCACTATGTGAATTTTTCATAGGAACTAAGGGGTTAACATTAATTTCTGAAACAAGCACAGCCCCAGCGCCTGATGGCTGGGTAAATGTAGCACTGTGTCCCAGACAGTTTTAGTTAATTTAAAGACACCCACAGGACTGCTTATATAAAGACAGAGCGGGAACTGGGCCGGCTTCAGATCGTTTCCTCCTCTGCTTACCCAATAAGAATTCTTATTATCCTGCAAACCTCACCCCCTTCACCTTCCACGTTTCCCGTGCCGATTTCTTCTCTCACATGCATTTTATGTGAAATGGTGTCTATACTTCTCCTTCCTGTTTGAATGTGGGTGCCCTGCGATGGACTGGCATACGGAGACAGACAAGGGTGACCCGCCCCTTTAAGAGTGACGGTGGGGGGTGTGGCTGAAGCCAAAGTCACGCACCCTCTGCCGCGTGCCTGATGTCCGTAACACTGAGGTGGGGGTTTGGCACCGGGGCCGGGCAGACGTCCCTCCCCAAAGCTGGCACTTCAGGGAGCGTGAACACAATCTCGTACTTGTGCTGGATCTTCAGGAAGCCCACCTGCATGCACAGGTAGAAAGAGCAGAGAATCCAGGAATTTAATAAAGCTCAAAGTAACATCTTAGTTAAAAACAGACAGCAGGAGACACAGTGAATAAATGAGGCTGATCAAGGTTCATTTATTGTCATTCTTAACTTGTTGACATATCAAGAGAACGAAATTTGTGAATCAGGTCCAGCAGCTTACAATACAGTGCCAGTATTCGTACTAAATAAAACTCAGTTTCAAGCAGGAAATGCTGTTCCCTTGATTTAAGGAGTGCGCGCTGATACAACACGATGACACACCCACCGCACGATGAACCATCTCAGGGACGAGAATCTGAGTGCAGCCGAGTACCAGGTGATACATCAGCACCACACTAGCTCAGAGGGAGTGGAACAGTGTGAAGCTTTTTCCAATGGCAGGAGTGCCAATCCTGCCACCAACCCCTAAATTTTCCCTGGAAATTGGAGGACCCGCTTGCAGGGCTGGATGTAGACTATCGTCATTCCCAGGACAAAGCAATTGTGGGTTAAGGGCCTTGCTCAAGGCCCCAACACAGTAGAATCACTCTTGGCATTTATGGTATTCGAACGAGAAACCTTCCGATTGCCGGCACAGATCCCTAGCCTCGGAGCCACAACTCTGCCCCTGCAATTTAAGGATTGATTTAAGGATGATGATTAAGCATGATTTAAGGATTTTCCTAAAATGTTTCAAGAACTGTACTGCTCATGGCGTCGAGACCTTCAAACATTAAATGTTAGAGTTAATTTGTCGTGGAAGAATACAAACATACATAATTCTGAGACAACTGGTTTGTGAATTATTTTGTTGTCCTGTTTGATGAATTTTTTTCTTGCCAACAGATATCTGGCAAGGCTGGAGGTGCAGCAAGCTTTCTGAAGGTGTCAGCTGAAAAGGAGCTACTTTGAAAAAGAGAACCTCAGTGATTTTAAGAGATGTAATAGCACCTCCCACACAAATACTCCAGTCTACCCTGGCCTGGAAATCACTTTAAATGCTGCTTCCCACAGCACCTCCCTCACAAAGAACATAAGGGCAGGTCGCAGAACACCAGTGGAGGCGTAACTGCAGGTAGAGAGCCCATGTGGGAAACTGCTGTTGCGCCTTTGAAAGAAGGCATATATTGTGCTTCGCTGCAGCAAGAAGTCAACTGCATGTGTGTTTATAAGACTTTATAGTAACTTTTACTTAAGGCTGTGTTTTTAGTAATTTATAAAGACATAAATAAAAAAATAATACCTATATTGATGCCTACAATGTGTTACGCCTTTTTATAAATATAGCCATGTTTATAATGCTTTATGAATGCATTATTATTTGCTATGAATGTGTTTATAAATTACTAAAAACATCGCCTTAGGTAAAGTGTCACCGATTTTACTTTAGGCACGTGGTGGATCTCAGTAATCTGCATATGAGAACAAATAATATCTTGGCCTAAACTTTTTCTAAATATTGTATTTTCAAAGAGGTAACAAGCCATGATGAAGCCAAAAAAACAGGGAAAAAAAACATCTGAGACAACAAAACCGGGGTACTACTTAGCTGCTTTAGAACTACCAAAGAAACAGGAGTCATGGTACAGGGCGACACCCCTTAAACCTTTTCAGACACTATCCACCAGTAGCTACATCAAATACTGTACTGTAGGCTCAACACAAGCCTTTCAAGGAATATTAGAACTAAGTACTAAGCTTTAAAAAGATGTCAGACTGCAAGTAGAAAAATAAGGCATTTAACAGAGATGTCTTTTCACAATAAAGTAATTTCCACGGCCACACAAAGTCTGAGAGATGGTATATGCAGCACCTAGTCATTTTCTGTCTTTGCCAGACCGAGCTACCATTGATATGTCACAGCTGTAACCACTATCATCTATTCAAATACACCTGTCTAGGTCAACAATGCTACAAAACACTAACTCTGTGGGTTAGGACTGGAAGGTCGCTGGTTCAGATTCCATGGCTGGCAGAGTGATTTCACTGTGGGGCCTTTGAGCAAGGCCCTAGCCCAAACTGCTCCAGGGACTGGCTGACCCTGCCTTCTCACTGGTACATCTCTTTGGATAAACACATCTGTTAAATAAATAAACGTAATTCTGCCGAGGTATATAGATAGGGTAAATCAAGAGAATTCCTCCCTCCAATGCCAAAACCATTTGGCTTTCTTTGCTAGTGGTTGGTCTGACCTTGTTAACAGATTATCCCTAAATATATGGTTAACTTCAAAGGTTTACACCCGACTGGCATTTCTTTTGAACCTGGAAGGGCAACCTGCTTTAACAACAGAGATACATGCAGCTAAAAGAGAATTCCAACATTTTCCCTCTGACTTCTTTAGCGTGAACCCTGACATTTGAAATGATGTCAAGTTGTTCATTCATTTCCTGGTTTTAGCATTCTCATTCTCACAAACTACAGCTGTTAAGAATAATAATTTTCATGAGAATCAAAAAGCCACAAATGTGCCAATTAATGTTTCTCTTAAAGTCCTGCCCACTCACCTTCACTAGGAAGTTGCCATCCAGCTCAGGAATCACCATGACGACAGAGTCATGTAGCTTCTCATCAAAATGGACATGGGAGTGGGATCCAGCGTCCTCAGAGAAGCGGACCCCCCCCGCCTTTGAGGTTGAGCCTGCAGACACCAAAGCATAGACATAGGCACACGCAGTGAGTTTATTTTGAGAAAACTTTTTAACAAGCCATGTCTTGATTATGCATTGAAATGTAACCATTATTGCAGAAACATTATAAAGTGCAGGACATCAGGGTAGCTCGGTGGTTAGTAACGTCTGCCTGACACCTCCAGGGTTTGACTCCTGCCCTGTGTGTGTGTGTGGAGTTTGCATGTTTATGCTTGGCTTTCCTACAGGTACTCCACATACATTAAAATGAACCATTTTGTCCGAGATGTGGGATTGTGTGAGTTTGTGGTCTGAAATATACTGCCATTTAGGATATCCCCATGCCCTGTTCCTTTTAGGAGAAGATCTAGACACACAGTACAGGGAAAACAGGTCACAGATGATGAATGGATTACAATATGCAATCAGTAAAACATAATCGACGGCAACTTTCCATTTCAGCAAAAGCTCCAGCTCCTTTTAGGTGAGGGGGGAAGAGTCTGCCCTTAGTGAAGCAATTTAAGGATCTTGACTGACAGTTAAGTGGGAACCAGAGATTAACAAACGGACACATTCACTGACCGCAGATTTGCTGTCACTGAAGAGGTCTGTGGTGATATAGGAATTAAGTTAGAAGACTAAACATGTGGTTTAGCGATTAATTTACATGCCTATCCTCACCCATGATTGTGAGCTGTGGTTAATAGATAGAACAGGGTCACAAGTACCAGCGGTGTAAGTGACGTTTTTCTACAGGGTCCTCAAAATACAGCTGCTACTCAGAAGGAGCCAGCTGGGGTGGTTCAGGCATCGTACACGGATATCACCTGAAGGGACTCCCAAAGAAACTGATCCAGGCATGTTCCACTTAATTACACCTGCAGGTGGCCGGACAATGAGTAGGAATCCCCCAGAAGTAGCTATGGTCCACCTGTTTCTGGGCTGTTTCTGTTCTGACCTGCTGAGCATGCTGCCATCGTTACCCTCGCCAGGAGCAGCAGTACGTAGCTCCAGGAGCAGAGAGAATAAGAAGTACATGAAGTGGTCCTGACGACTTCCCTCGGGTCTAAAGGAACCCAACCTGGATCTAAACATAAAAACACTCACTGCAGCTCTCAGAAGGCCTTGGGCTGGCACTATAGCTCCTGTGGCAGGTTATCGCCTTACTTTCACACAAAATACAAGACTTTTTAAAGTCCCACAGGAATATTAAAAGTGAATATTTCACTGAATTGCCCAGTAGTAGAAACCTACACCAGTACATCTTTGCTGCCAAAAGAGCAGTTTTTCTTCCAATCACTGTTTTTCAGAACTACAGCAAATTCTTTGAAAGAAGTTACAGGAGAGGGATGTAGAGTATCCTGAGCAAAAGGAAATTACTGCTGTGCTGCAGTGTCACTCGCTGTCTGCTGTGCCAACAGGCAGATGGCTGGGGGATTTACAAGGCTGGCTGTTACATGGCTGAGAGAAGACAGTAATGGAGACAGAATGTCTCTGCCTGGTATAGCTTGTGTATCTGCAGATGCCATCCCATCTCATCCTGTCCACCAAAAGGCCTGCAAGTAGGCCAGACAGATCCTTTTTTTATACCCTTCATAGCAAATAAGACCTGCTACTGGCACATCATCTTTTCGGTGAAAGAAATTCTGTCTCTGGAGATTAAATCCTTCATCTCATCAGTAGAGAGCTCAGCGATCCTACCATACTGGTCTGGTTAAGGAAAATGATCAGAACTTTGGGTTACAGGAACATAAATAAAAATTACTTGATGCAATAAGTCATTCTATTAATATATACATTCCAAAATTATAATTGCACTAATCCTATTATATAAATTCTTCATGCAAGTGTCATATGGAAAAATTAAAAAAAGGTACAGAACTGCTTCTAAGACCTGCCAAACACCTGTGATTGCCAGTGATTGGCAAATCAAGTTATGGGAGAGAAACAGTACTCACTTAAAATGGTCAGTGTCAAGTTTACTGTAATAAGAATCTGCACCAAACAGAGATTTGGTCTCCAATACAATAATGGGATTTTTTCTGCTTGGTTACTTGGTGTGCAGATAGCAGTCCTCTCCTCCTGTCTCATTTAATCTCTCCGCCACCATTTCTCATGCTTTCCCAGGGCATTTATTATGTTAAACATGTTAGCAGACACAAAACGTGTAACAGCAGTACACAGTTCTCTGTATAATAATCAGCTTAGCATTTTTTTAATCCATTCCTGTGCTGGGATTTGAACTTATAACTTATAACCTGCACTTGTTACAGTGCAGGTCTCCTCTAGCCACTGGCCTGGTTACCTGCTCCCTCTTACAGTCCTTCCTTTTCATCCTGCTGCTCCTCCCCACCCTGGCCAGCACCCCAGCTCTCATCACTTCCTCTCTACTAACGAATTATAACGGTATAGGGAGCAACGGTGCCTGTGGTTTTGTATGCTTCTGACTGCACTGGTCCATCCTTTTATCCTTTCACTCTTCATTGCCTTCTGGCCCACTCTTTGCCAAAGAGAGACATCACAGTGCTTACATCCCAAAACCATAAAACTTTGAAAAGATAATATACAGTGATGCTGTCAAATGCACTGAGATTCACAGCATTACATTACATGACAGTAACTGCTAACACTCTCGGAGCGTGTGTGAAGCTTACTAAATTGGCCTGGGCTGTGGGGGGAATGTGGGCAGTTTGACAGCCAGGACACCCACAGCTGGGATTTATAAGCTTATTGGTGGGATTTTACTAATAACCATGGAAATATCATGCCCATCCTCAGGACATGTAGTAGGCTCTGTCCCCCCTAGTCATAAATACACAAGCAACCAAACACACACACACACACACACACACACACACACACACACACACACACACACACACATATTTCTCTTATGTGTATCATAATCTCTACAAAACCTTTGATATTGATAGATAACGCAACTAACAAGAACTGCCCTGAGGAGGGAACATATCTGAGTCAATTAATATTCACTTTGTAGAATACAAACTCCCCAAACGCAAGATATGATTTGTACTGTAACCTAATATGATAATTCATAGAGAAAAAACTGGGAAATTCTGTTTACTTGAAGGAACATCAAAC
>JAAGVU020000015.1:14435645-14457419 GCA_011763525.2 Mormyrus iriodes | reverse complement strand
CAAGATGTGTCAGAGGTTTTGGGGGGTCCTCTGGTGGGCAGCTGTCACCCTCTGAGGGGTGGGTGTCAACGGTAGAAGCCGTCCTATTCCTATCGTTGATTTTTATTGTGCCAGTTTAATAATATTAGTAGTTTTTGCTTTTGAATCCAGTATCAGTGCTCAGTCTGGAATGAAGAATATATTATATATTAATGTACAGTTTATTTTCTGCATCCAGTCTCTGTAGACTGGTGTATGTTCTCCTGTCGGCAATAATAGGAAACACGGGCTTACTTAAACGCTAAATCGTGAAACATCAAACTTCATATAAAAACTTCTAAAAACATACGATTTACTTTTACTTTTATTTACTAAGGTTTACATTCCCCCCCAAACTGGTGTTGTTTTCCTAGACTGTAATGAGTTTTGTTTGAGTTTTCAGCTGGATGTAAAGCAGTTCCTGCTCTGTAGACAGAAATGAAAGAGGCAAGTACAGTCTTTGAGATTAAATTCGACTCCCTGTGCACACACATGCATTAGCCACTTTCCATGGGTATTTCAGGCACAGTGCTCCGTAATCCCAGCACAGTGCCTAAGACCATGCTCACATCCCCAGATTGCCTTCCGTCTGCTTCCTGGGTCCCACACTCCTTGCTCGCTTCATCTGGTACACCACTTTTGCCACCTCATCTGACAAATCCTAAAAGGCAACAGGGGAAACCAATCAGGAGATCCAAAACAAAGGCTGGATGACTTAGGCTTGCATTTGACTTGGAGCGTAAGCATATGCTTCAACATCACGGTTGATCCTGGCTTACCTGGATTGGGGAGGATGGGCTGGCCTGTAGGCCTTTGAGTTCTGAGTTATTCTGAAAAGGGGACAATTTCTTCCTGTGTTACACTCTTAACAGCACTGGTGACAACAAAATTATTTGTGCTCATTGAACAAATGATATTCATGAGATGTCTCATCCACCTCAACTGATCGCTCTTACTCATGGTTAAAAACTTGAACAAACGAGTGCTTGAGTAGTTCACTAGTGCAACAGACCTTACTCCCCCCTGAGAGATCCTCACAGATCATGGTCATGGTGCTGATCCAGTTCCCATAGATGCTTTCTTCCTTGGGCCTAGGCCTCTGCTCACTGGTTAGAGAAGGACACACCCAGTCAGTGACACAGCGCGTCTTTGTATGCATTTAGAAAACAGACATACCCAGAAAGTAAATCACTGTCATACAGGTAAAAGAGGGTTCGTTAAGTGTGATCACTGGATTCCCTTGATGTGGTGGTATTTGAGGGTTACTCATGGCCCTGTTTGGTACCTTATGTCCTTGAGCAAGTCCTGTTGAGCCTTCAGTTGCCGCTGTGCCTCCAGCACTCGTCCCTCCATGGTCAGCCTGGCACACAACTGGGCACAGTGGACCCCCAGCACCGCCATATTTAGGCTGCCTGCCCACACCCAGCTACATCAGGCAGGAAGAGATGGAAGAAAATGCCAAGAGAGACAGTGGGTAAGTGGACAAGTGTGGGGAAAGGAGCTAATGCTAAATTATGCAGGAAGAATAACACACACACACACAGACCTTTAATCATATCTTTGTGGGGACCGTCCATTCACTTCTATGGACAAGACCTTAATCCCAACACTGATAACTGATAACATTAACCCCTACCCAGCCCGAACCGTAACCATAAGTAACCAAACAAAATACAAGACTTTAGGCATTTTTTTTTATTGCAGCCAGAGATTTAAAAAAATTTAATTTCTCCTTGTGGAGACCTCGGGAAATGGTCCCACAAGGTCAGAATAACAGGTTTTTAAGGTACACCTAAACCACACACACACACACACACACACACACACACACTGCTGTCTGGATCAATAAGGGCAATACAATTTTCCTTGAACATGACAGCAATATTATTCAGTTTTACCTGCTTGTCGTGACTCTTCTCTGCTCTGTGACAATGCGTTTCACCCTTTGCAAGTCCCGCGTCCTGAAGTCCAGCTGCAGCTGGAACGGGATCCTGTCCCTCCTTTGAAAAACTTCCCAGATAAACACATACAGAGAAGAGTGGTTAAATGGGCTAGCACCACTTGGCTTCTGGGGTGTTAATGTACCCCACAACACTTCCTCTTAAATCTGGTATTCTGTCCCTCCATAGTGACAGAAACATGGTAATATGCTGAAAACAGGTACTACACTAGCTGCACTGTTATTTTTGAAACATCAGTGTACTTTTACATACTATGGGCAATTCAGAGGCACCAATTCACCTACCTGAAAATTGGACTACCTGGAAGAAACCCCATTTTTTCCTAATTACAATTACCACTAATTATAATTTAATGTATCACTTAACTGAATTGTAATTGAAGTAAGCTAAGCATTTCATGTTTAAGTTACACAATAGCCTATAACAGAAACCAGTTTCCACTGGTCAATAGAATTCATACTGCATAAAAAAGCCCATATTTGTTCACACGTAAAGGCACGTTTGCATTCACGCTATGCTACCTCCAGAATGTCATCAAAATTCAAGCCAGTCATCCATCTGCTTCTCTGCTCAACATCCATGGCTTCCACAAAGAGAGAAAACCTTCACATAGCTGAGATAGATTGCTATCATGCATCTTGATGGCATTGCCTGTTCGTGCCTTTTCTCTAAAAAAGGTATAGGGCTTTGTGTTCACTCTATCCGTTTACATAGTGATACAAATAACTAAGGTAGTCTCTTCAAAGGCCAACTGCAGACACCATTTCTCAATGGCTCAGCATCACCATGCTGCACTTAAACCGTACTGAAAACAGCTGAGTACACTCCCTGACCTTTGCCTGGATTAAATACTATCACCTCCTCACTAATACTTCATCTTATAATCTCTTCTTGTAAACATTGAGTTAAGAGGCTGGAAAGCTCCGCATCTGTCAAACAGGTTCTCTTTCTCACCAGAAGCCTACTGCTTTCCTCAGGCCTTCAACTTTCACCTACTAACCTCCAGAAAGTATCGCTGTTGAAGTGGCGTCATTTTTAATTTTAGTCGAGGTACTCTCCACCTTCAAGGCCAGAATTAGCCGTAGCTGCTCAGACATTAGCTAACATTTTAAAGGGACAATAAAATAATTATATCTTATAATAATCGTCAGTTTTTTTTTTTTCACCTTTTTTAACTAGCTCTTTTAGCGTCCCATCTTGGGTTGTTCCCTGCCTTGCACCCGTAGCTTCCAGGACAGGCTACAGACCCCTGTTACCCTAAATAGGACAAGCAGGTAGAGAAAATGGATTTTTCTTTTTTTTCTCTAGTTATCTTTTTCCCTATCCAAAAATTACATTTTAATTTATCGTATTGTTCTACTTCCCTATGATCATTGTATGATCGATCTAAAGTTATTGTTGTTTTTTATACAATGCCAGTTTTAAATGCTTTTATTCTTGGAAAAATGTTTTCACTGCATTTCTGGACCTCAGAACACTGATATACTGTATCAGTATTAAGTTCTTATTAATTATTATAAATGTCTATTAATCCATCATCAAAATTTTAATTCAGTAACTGGATAGTAGACAGTATGTAATCTATTCAAGGAAGCACAGGGTACAGAGCAGGAAAAACATTAATGGGATGCCAGTCCTCAATAAAGATAGACACCAAATAAGAATTTCCATCCATCCATCCATTTTTTGTAACCGCTTGTCCTATTCAGGGTCACGGGGGTTCTGGAACCTGTCCTGGAGGTTATGGGCGCAAGGCTGGGAACTACCCAGGATGGGGTGCCAGCTCATTGCAGGACACACTCACACACCATTCACTCACACATGCACACCGATGGGCAATTTGGCAACTCCAATTCACCTCAGCATGTTTTTGGACCGTGGGGGAAACCATGAAGCAAAAACAAGAAAACTAAAAAAGTTAAATCAGAAATGTATCCATCAGGTTTGCAGTCTTTTTTCCATTTCCAAAATCATCAATACTCTTCCCCCAGCCTACCCAGACCATATCTTACCAGAAAATTAAAGAACACACAATCTTGGAAATGAATGACAAACTGAAAAAGAGCTTGGTTTTTTGCAGAGGTTGGTTTTATGAATATCCCATCTGAGGACCTAATACAGCAGCTGCAGGATTACGTACGCTCCACACTGTGGAGACGTGCCCAACTGCTGTTTAAGGCACTGTGGGTACCAGAAACTAAATGCCTTAAAGGACAGATCGTAGTGCCTGATAAGGGTTTTCTGAAACATATCCAGTCTTCTGGCATCAGATCAAAGGCTTCTGAGGTATGAAGTTGAGGGCAATGCGGACAGTGTGGGAACTGTGGGAAAGGAACAATGTCTTCGATTTACCCTCCATGCTCTCTGGTTTAACGGCAAACTGGAATGTGATCTCCGCTCCTTCTGTCACATTGCCGAGCTTCTTCACCAGCTTGTGTGTTGACTCCTCTTCGTAAGGGAAATACCTTAGAGGACAAAAAAGGGTGGGGGGTGTGAGGGCAAGTAGGGCTTTTGTGGCTTGCTGTCTGTAAATTGGTGTCTGATTGGTGCTTAATGGAGTACAGACCCCTGCTGTCTTTGTCCAGCTATCAGCTCATTAGAGGAGCTGAGGGTGACCTACCACAGCATTTAAGTGTGTTTGAAATGAAATCAAACTATGGTTTATTAACCACTTGTATCTCTACTGGTATACGGGCAGGTACATTGGAACACTGGAATGTTTCTTTTCACATATCCCATCTTGCTCTCCTCTGAGACGTACAAACATAGATGTACAGTTGAGAGCAAAGCTTGGGATCTAAGCACAGTGTCAGGGCATTTATCCTGCACCATTTCAGGAGATTGTGGGCCTTGTTGAAGGGCCCAAGGGACGTGTGAATATGCTGCCTAAGACAAGATTCAAATTAAAGTCCCTGTGATCACCTAATATAACCTGCAGTGATCCCGCACACCCCCAAAGCAGTTCCATGCAGTCCCTGAGACTCACACAGGCTGGGTCATACATCTCACATGTAGCTGACTGTACTTAACACAAAGATCAGGAGCCAGCTCCGACCAAAGACTTACACGCCATTGGCTGAAATCAGTGTTGCCGTGACATCGGTAGCCATGATGTTGTCCGCCAGCACTGACTGGATCTCAGTGAATATTGTACTGATGTTCACAATGTTAACCTTGTAAGGGGGTAGACAAGAAAGGATGAGGAGTCAGGAGCGGGTAACTATTGCACCCAAAGGTTGTAAACCATCAATGGGATGGAATGGCCAGCACTATTCAACCTCAGACTCCTAAAATGTATTTAGCCATTGTTACACCAACTGCCACCTTGCACAGATTGCGCAGACTGCACTTGCAAACTTCACAACATCCCCAAAGCACAGCATAAGCAAAACACTGTCACCAGAGTCATCAAACTTACAGTCAGTCGCTATGCGATTTCAGGGAGGTTTTTCATGGTTGTTGTGGCCAAAAATATTTCATTTTGCAGCAGCTTTTCTAAAAATGTGCCGTTTCTGGAGTGCTGTGTACTTTGTTGTGGAAAATTTGCAGAAATTGGCCGTTAGTCATGAAGAAAGACACAATAGGTCTATAATTACTGTTTTTTCTATATTTCTTTTTATAGAACAGCCACATTTCAGTGCTCCTTTATATTTCCTTCCTGAACTCAACAACCATGGGCTCAGTTATATACAAAAGGAAATACTGTATTTTGGTTCCATTTAGTTAAGTCTTAGTAAACTAAACTCTAACTTCAACATTTGCAGCAAGTAAAATCAGTCAAATACATTAAAGGAAAAAATGAAGATTCACTTCCAAAATGGCCATTGTTTATGTAGACTACATTCATCTGTCCTCTTTACAATGCTTCAACCAGTGCTCAAAAAATTATTCAATATTCATAGTAACAGTAGAGTAAAAGTAACAATACAAAGTAAAAGTCTTCAAGTAAAAGTAAAAAATACCTGATTTTAAAAGTACTTAAGTATCAAAAGTAAAATGTACGACAGATTCAAATCTATTGGTCTTACAAAAAGCAACCTAACTAAATTCACTCAGAACAGGCCGGAGTATATCATTGTAAGTTACCGTGCATCACAACGAGGAAAACTGAGTCACAAGAGTATAAGCAGATATTTTCTTCTTATTCAGAAAAAGCAGTGAAACTTGCCGAGCTTGCTGGCGCAGATTAGCAGCGTGGCATTACATCGTTTTTTTATTCTGTGGACAACAAAAGATCAGTCGACAGGCCAGATTTAATAATGAATGCTGCGGGCTGGTACTTTGAGACCTCCTGAAACACTGGTGATGAATCAGCCAACGAAATGTTTCATCCTCCACTACGGAACATCTATCATCGTCCAGCGCAATCATCTCCATTATTTCAGTAGCGCCGTTTATAGCTCTGCTACTGCTAGCTTTGAATACCCATAAAGTTAAAATACTGGCCAGCGATATCGGCATGTTAACCGATATATCATGCATCTCTACATAAATAAATATCTTCATAAAGATGGTGGAGTATAGTAACGAAGTATTTGTACTTCATTACTTTACACCTCTGGCCTCAACTTAACAGAATACAAACAATGGAGGAAAAGTGACTGTCCAGACTTGATTTCTGCTTGTGTTCTACCACAATGATTGCAAAGCGTGCAAAACAGTTTGCCTCCACTTTCATGTAAAACATTTGGGAATAGTTTTGCACGGTATTTAGCAGTAATTTTTGTTGGTAAATTAGATGTGTTCACCGCGTTCATTTTCCCCGCAGTGCACCCTAGCAAAAAGCACACATGAATATGCACTGAAATGGCATCAGAGAATGCGACAGTCTGTTGATTTGGTCATTTCTTGTGGGAAAGTTGCGGTAAATTTGAAAAATTGCAATATTTCCGAGTTTGTTTGATTCTGCATTAATATCTGCAATCGCTGAATTGCAAAATCATGGAGGGACTTCGCATGTAACATAGGGGAGAGGGAAGAAAAAGAGAGCCATGCAGGCATGGAAACAAGGACGAGAGATCTACTGCTGCTGAACTGGTGCCATGCTGTACTCAAAACAAACGCCCCATCACAAATGAAAGTATCTCCTCTCTACAGGATGATGGGTAACTGGGCCATTTTTTTTTCTCACACCGGTTTGCTTCCTTTATTCTTGTAATTCTAGCAGCTTATGTGCGATGCTATCGCTTATCTCAGGTAGGATCGCTGCTGGTGTGGCCATTGTTATCCAGGTCAGCCAGCTGGCGCAGGCCTGCACTCACTTCCACAAGTGATAAAGAGAAGTCAATGGGTTCGGCTCCCCTTGCAGCTCGGAGGTTGGACTGGGATTGGGAAGGCAGTAAGGTCAGGCCTGCTGTGCACAAAATTACTTCAACCTAGCTTACATGACACACAGCCCCCTTAAACTTGGGCTGGGGTCCGGCACAACTTCTTTAGTTGTCCCCCCAAGGCAGAGGGCCTGAGTAAGGCAGGAACCATATACAGGAGTTGGGTTGACCATTGCACAGTGATTGCTGTAGGGCTTTCCAACATGGAAGTATCTGACACTTTAAGTATCTGTGGGATTTTTATTTATTACAGAGTAATAATCTGTCAACTAACTACTGCTCTCCTAAAGCACAATGTAATGTTCACACAATTGTGCTTTTTATTTTCAGGGTTCTTAAAACTCTCAAGTGAATGCATTACAAAACGAGGAAATAATGCAAGAGAATTTTCCAGTAAACGGGCAGAGATATTTCCTGAAGCTTCTGCACATGTGCAGTGCTAATGATACATGAAGCATTTTAAAGCATCATCAAAATGGCCTTTTAATTATACAAGCATCCAGTTTGTAGACATTGTCAACCTTTTTCCTGCATTCGGATAAGAAGTAGCTAATTTTTGGTGTCACTGATCAGGCCCGTTGTGAAACAGACGCAAAAATAGTCTTGGCAAGTCAGCACACATGATTATTAAAAAATAAAAAATAAAACATATATAGTAGAGCAGGAAATATGACGATAATCCTGCCCAAAACGGCACCAAACCCAAAATTCATGCCTGACCCATAAAAGGCTAATAAATGTTCAGAGAATCTAACACTTTGCTAAATTCTACCTCTAATATGTCTTTTGTGCATGATAATACTTTTACCTACAGTGTTGTTAACTATTGTCTGCTATTGTACTTACTGTCTTGTATTTATACAGTTACTATACAGTTAATAGTTAATTCTTATTGTCTATAAATAAAAACAGACCTACAATAAGCTGAGATTATTAATAATACTATTATTATTAAATAGACTAACCATAGCTTTCATTTTTGCATGTAGTTTATATCCTGACATAAGGGAAACTCATTGTGTCCAGGCCTTACCCCAGCCTTACGGCCTATGTTTGGGGGATATGCTCTGGGTCCCCCCACAACACTGAACAGGATTGGTGGTCCGAAGGCGAATGGGTGGATGATAAAATATAAAACCGACTATATCCAAATGATGTATTAAAGGCAGGGGTTCTGTCAGGTTTGGGTCAATTATGAAAGTATTTATTTTTTTTTATTGTGAACTTTGACCCCACTGTGCTGTTGAACGTAGCTCTCTGGTCTGTAGTTACCCAAAGCAAAAGAGATAAGAAATGGTCCTGGCAAAACGATTGCTGCTGGTATGGCAGCTTAACGATGGGCCGCTGTATGATAACGTGCAAAACCATAAAGTCTCACTCACTCTGCCCCCTGTGAGGTCAGCCAGTCGCCCAATTTCAGCCAGTCGACAGTCGGTCCCCTCAAAGGTCAGCACTGACACTATGACCCTGAGTGAGATGCACAGCTGTGAGGAATCACGTTACAGGGAAGCTGGAAGCTTTTAGCTATCAGGCTGGTTCTCTAGACTTACCCATTGTTCACGGCTTCTTTGGCCAGCTGGCTATAGAAATATGGGGAGTAAGCAGAGGTGTGGACGGACCCTTGCTCCAGTTCCCCCAGGCCGATGTTAGCTTGCCCATCTGTGCATATGATTACCTGAAACCAGGAAGTGGACAGCTTAGCTAGCTATGCTAAACACTGACCATGGAATCAGGTATGGTTCAGACATATTACAGATATTGTCACTGATCAGGCTAGGGAAGGTGCAAACTTGATAATTGCCTTTGACCCAGTGTATCGAGAGGCCATCGCTATGGAGACAAGCGCTGCTGGGCCCAATGCTGTGGCTCCATGTTCTCGCATTCTGGATGGAAAAGGAATCAGTATGGAAAAAATAGAGGGAATGAGACAAAGTGTCGCAGGTACTTAAAATATCTTGGGATGAATGCATGAAGAGACAAAGAGAAGAGGGGGCATGGCACACCAAACATGACTTATAGACAGACTGGGAGGACCACACTGGGAAAAACTCACTCCTTGATCTTCTGGGTCAGGGGAATTTTGGACTCCTGGATACAGTGGGGTGTGGAATACTTCTCTCCCTGGTCCTTTAGGTAATCGAAGTCCACCAGTGACCAGTCCCTCAAGGTGAGCGGAACCCCAGTGCCGTCCCCATACACAGTTACCTGTCGGGAGGGAACGTGCAAAAATACAAGTTTTGCACCTGATGACCTTCATCTCAGCAGGAAGCAGAGCAACCCAGGCACTGATAAGATCTCGCCTGCTTGGCAGTCCCACGATCTCTCGAATGCCGTCCCTCCTATGTTTTGCTTGTTGCAGGTGAACTCTCACCTACTTGGCATCCTTACCACTGCAAAAACGCTGCAGAGCCAGAAGGTGCCTCCATATGTTTTTGTTTGGATTGTTGTAGGTGAACGTCAGCTTATGAAGTAAGTGTTTGGAAAGCATGTGAAAAAGGGGAAGCCAAAGCAGCTAAACCCAACAAGTGTAAATAAGCCTCCTATCAGAAGCGCCCATCAGCTTTGTTTGGAATTTACAAGCAATACATAACGTTAAAGTGCAATTAGTGTGTATTTGTCATATAGATTTCTAGTTTGCTTTAAGCTTTTTGTTTAGCTGTTGTGTTCACATCTGATTAATATTTAAATTTAAAATGCTGCACACATCAGCCATGACATTTAAAACACCTGCCTAATATTGTGTAGACCATGCAGCCAAAACAGCTCTGACCTGTCAAGGCATGGACTCCACAAGACCTCTGATGGTGCCCTGTGTTATTTGGCACCACAACGTTAGCAGAAGATCCATTAAGTCCTGTAAGTTGTGAGATAGGGTCTCCATGGATCAGACTTGTTTGTCCAGCACATCCCACAGATGCTCAATCGGATTGAAGTCTGGGGAACTTGGAGGCCAAGTCAACACTCTGAACTCTTTTTCAAGTTACTCATTACTGAACAGTTTTTTCAGTGTGGCAGGGTGCATTATCCTGCTGAAAGAGGCCACTGCCATCGGGGAATACCGTTGCTATGAAGGGGTGTACCTGGTCTGCAACAATGTTTAGGTAGGTGTTACCTGTCAAGCTAACATCAACATGGATGCCAGGACCCAAGGTTTCCTAGCAAAACGTTTCTCAGAGCATCAAACTACCTCTGCCAACTTTCCTTCTTCCCATAATGCATCCTGGTGACATCTCTACTTCAGGTTAACAACACACATGCACCTGGCCATCCACATGACATAACAGAAAACATGACTCATCAAACCAGGCCACCTTCTTCCAGTGCTCCATGGTTCACTTTGTGACACTCACGTGCCCATTGTAGACAGGGGTCAGCGTGGATACTCTGACCAGTCTGTGGCTACGCTGCGCCATCAGCAAGGTGTGATGCACTATGTGCTTTGACTCCTTTCTGTCACAGCCAGCATTTCCTTTTTTAGCAATTTGCGGTACAGTAGCTCTCCTGTGGGATTGGACCAGATGGGCTAGCCATCACTCCCCATGCGCATCAGTGAGCCTTTGGTACCTGTGACCCCCTCGCTGGTTCACCGGTTCACCTGTTAGCTTTCCTTGGACTTCTTTTAGTAGGTACTGACCACTGTACCCCAACCCACAAGACCTGCCAGTTCAGAAATGCTCTGACCCAGTCGTCTAGCCATCACAATCTGAGCCCGTGTCAAAGTCATTCAGATCTTTATATTTGCCCATTTTTACTGCTTCTAACACATCAACTTCAAGAATTGACTGTTCATTTGCCTAATATATAATGGCACCATTAACACATGCTGTTGTATTGAGATAATCGATGTTATTCACTCCAAGTGTTTTAATGTTATGGCTGATTGGTGTAAGTTTAAAGCATGACACTGACTTCAAAGAGGCCAGTCAGAGATTAGCAGTCCGTGTGCAAATGTCATTGTGATTCACGACAGACAGCGCTCACTTACCTCGTCATTAAACGTAACCAGAGCCACCCTGCGGCGGGGAGATGTCTGGAGCAATGAGGACAGTGCCCTCTGCAGGGCGTCCTGAACACTCTGCACATGAGTAGGAGAGAACAGTTCAAGGTCAGACCAAGGATATAGGTCTGGTGCAGGCTATAGGAAAGAGCCTCTCTCTGCTGAGGTTTTTACATTAGTGCAAGAGTAGATGAGCAAATCCCAGTAGCAGTGCTACCTGGAGAAAATAACAATTAAGCATGTATAAAGTGGTGTGGCTCCTTGTGTTAGGGCTCTATATCTGTGAGCAGAAGGTTGCTAGTTCAAATCCCGTGGCTGACTATTGTTTGCATGTTGCTTTGAAGAATAGTACCTGAAGTCTGGACACATATGTAGGAGACCTTGTACTGTTGCCAGCAGTAACCTGTGGGGAAAGTCATGGGAGCCCAGGTAAGTCAGATGTCCATACGCAGCCATGTGATTGCCCTTCAGAATCATAGTTTTTCCTGCATGCATACCAAACTGGCCAATCAATGGATTAGTCTGTTGAAATACCATAAGAATCAAGAGATAAGACAGCTTTAATCGACTTGTAAACAGTCTGACTAAGTGGAGACACCCACCATGTAGCAATGGCCATGGAGTGCATAAGCGGTTACTTTATGTGGACAAAGAAGCACATTTATCTATTCATTCACTTTCCTATCTCTTTATCGATTCAATCATCTTGCAACAGGGTCGGGGGGGGTGGTGCAATTAGCCTAAATATTTGCATATTGTTGGGCTTTGGGAGGAAAGTGGAGTACCAGGAAGAGACCTGAGGAACACAAAGAGAAGACAGAAATACAACATGGCGGACATGGGATTGGAACCCCAGCTCTGGAGGTGTGAGCCGACATGCCATCCTGTCTCTTTCTAAGCTAATAAAGAGGAAATGTGATTGTCTAGATGGGATAGTTTCGGCTTTATTTGCAGCAACAAAAATGAAACCGAATGTTTCTCTGTCGTGTTAGCTAAACAACGCATGCAATGGTCGACACAAGCTTCTGTTTATTGTTGTCAGGATTTTAGCACAACTGGAATAAAATATATAGATGCTAACAAATTATTTTTTTAAGTTTGTCTATCAGAAGCCAGTCAGACTGTAGCAAATGTCCCCTAGAATTGATTTAAAATACACAATGTTTGGCAGATACGCAGACTACAACCTCAAAGGTGACACTCATGCTCCCAGAAATGTCCACACAGAAGACCACTAGCATGTCCTCCAGGTTGACGTAGTCTCTGTCAATGTCCTCTGTCAGATGAAGCACGTCCCTCCCGGGCAGAGTCTGGCGAGAGAAGTGCCTGATCCCTGGGTCCATGTTAGCAAGCTTGTTTTCCTGTCCACAGAACTCACATGACCACACCTGCTAAGGGACATAGGAGACAGGGGGTCAAGTAGTGTGACGTAGTACAGGAAGTATCTAGAGGAACATGGTGTTTGTGAAGCACACTGCTCACACTAACCGCCTCGCTCTGCTGGCTTTGCAGGTTGCTCAGGGATGACATGGCAGCTTGACACCTGGAGCAGTACTGCGGGCTCCGTGTACAATGGATGGCATTGGCTGGATAGACAAAGTACCGGGGAGACAGACCGACAGAGGAGTGACAGTGTGTCAATTAAGAACAGAGACAGAGAGAACTTCATGAACCATGTGCGACCCAAGCTATGATGCTTTTTAAGGTAGCTGTTGGTGTTCCAACCCTAATTTTAACTGAAGTGGTTAAAATGTTTCTTAATCCCAATATGCATATTATGTATCAATGATTAATTAATACAATATGTGAATATAACAGATGTGTCCCAGACTCAAGGAATCCATCACATATTTATCAAGGTTTGAGCCTTTTGAGGAGCATTTTTATTTAAGTAAATCATTATTTTAAGTAAATTTAGGGACTGGATGTGCTACCATATGAATTTCCCTTTCTTAAACAGGGGGCTCAAACCCTCAAACCTTTGCTGATGTCCACGAGACGACCCACGCTGAGGGACAGAACGTTCACATTGGCCTTGATTCGAGTCTCGCCCTTGGCTTCCAGCCCTGGGAGTGAGGGAAGAGTCCCACACCAGTGTTATGAAATTATAATAGACGGGCATCTTTGTGGCACCTCTTTGGTCTGGACAATGACATACCTCGGGGGGGCACAGGGGGTGGGGTGGGCCTGGAGCAAGTTTGCGCTTGTGGCAATGACTGCCGGGGTGGGAGAGGTGGTGGCAGAAGTTGCGGTTCTGAAGCAGAAAGATACACAGTAAAAAAACTGCAGTGGTAAGCGACACATGAGAAACTGAAATGATCGCCTTCTGCTAGTTGAACCTGACAGGAATGCTGATTTTGAAGAAGAACGTTCAAAGAGCGACAGGAGAAATGATACCTCTAAACTCACAGGAGACGGGATAATGATCCTGTGGTTTACTGCCCTAACCCACTTAATGTCTTGATGTCTCATTTTTGCAAATGGCAGTTATATTCTTTACCAAACTCCTATTTCACTGAAATGATATAAAGTAGGAATCCCACCTCATTCACTTTAACATACTGTGTGGAGGCTTGCTGGAAAACCTCCTCCAAATACACCACATGCTGGTAAATGTTTTAATTTAGGTCCATATGACATCATACATTCATTTGTTATCCACTTATCTTGGTCTGGGGGGGGTGGCTGGAGTGCAGCCCAGGCAACATAAGGCACAATGCAGAGATACATGCCAGTCAATGCGCAGGGCACACATACTGTGGGAAAATATGGCAAGAATTCATATAACTGCATGTCTTTGTACTGTGGCAGGAAGCCAGAATGGCCGGGGAATACACAGACAAAAAAGGGCAGGACTGTAGCACACAAACAGAAGATGGGAGGTATTCGAACCTTGGAGGTTGGAAGCAATAATACTACCCACTGAATCACAGCGCTGCCCTGGAAATCTTTTAACATAACCTAAATTACAAATTTGAGGTTAATGAGTGCATAAATTTGGCCAAAAAAAGAAAGCTGTACAGGACATCTGAGGCAATTACATAGTGAGTCTCTCTGGGAAGCATTTCAAAATGAATTCACTAAATTAGGGTGATGTTGACATTCAAATATCACTCCCCAAGGCCTGGCACATCCTGCTAGCTGCATGCAGCTGCAGTCTCGCATGCTGTACAGCAGGGTATTCTCGTGAGGAATGTGAGGAAGTGTGCACTTTAGAAAAACGTTATTTTGCTGGACTAGCTGGACGTGTAGACCTGCCTCGTGTCAGAGATTCCATTTTTCATCCCCGTGCCAGACTTGCAGTGTGTGATCCTTCAATTTATTTGTATCCCTCACTCCCCATAACGTCTTTGGCCAGTGTGTACATTCCTCTGTTCTTTCTCTGACTCACCAGTTGAGAAACACTGGTGTAATGCCCCAGGCCTTATCTAAGAAGCCAGTGTATAGTTCCATCATACGGCATGCTCACACTTGGCCCAGTTCCCTTGAACCTTGCTAGAGTACAATTGCTCCTCCTCACCACACCCCCAGTGGTCTGCACTCACATTGCGCTTAACATTCCAGGCCAAGCACACTTAGGTCATCTCTATGCGACTTCTTGCTCAAGAAAACATAGGAAGGAAAGCGTATAGAAAAAAATAGAATTCATGATTAATGTTCTTATTTTGTGGCTTATTTGACAGGCTTGTTTTGGGCATGTTGACACATGGCCTACTTATAGATTTGTCAAGTATCCGACACAACAATTTTCATTTAATTAAACTCTCTTGCAAAACCAAAATCTCACTGCAAAAAGATAGTCCTGTATTTGACCAAATAGCTCAGAGTGTGTGCTGCATCCAGCTGTTCCTGGCTTCTCTCATCAGCCCAAATTTCCAGCAAACACAGCACCTCTACCATAGACCAAGTTGATCCCTTTGCTGCCATTTTTGTTAAATGAGCAGTTGCTCACCGATGTCATGTCTGAGTTCCGTGCTTGGGCACAGTTAACGGTCACACTAGATGCATACCGTGCCCAAATCCAACTGAACCATGCCTTGACCCACCTCGTCATGTGGGCTTCAGCATGGTTTAGCGTACTGTGCCCAGGCACGATACGGAGTGGTCACACTAGCTAAATGAACTGGTTTATAAGGGTCAAACATGCTTGGGCACTGTATGGATCGCCTAGTGTGCGCACACCTTTTGCTTTCAATCTGTTTTAGGATATCTGCTGTCCCCCTGCAGCCTGTTTTTCTCCGAAACTGTTAGTCATGGAAAATTTGCTTTGATACATTCTGGTAACTCTTCTTCTCAAACCTTGCACTATATATCTATCGTTATTTTTTTTCCTTTGAAAACTGAGAGCTTCTGCCTGGAGCTTACGAAGTGAAGCGTTATCTGTGGTCTCAGTTTCCCACACTTACTGCTTTAACAATATGACAAAATACCATCGGGCTCAGGGCAGGACGTGTGTTGTCAGAAAAAAAGTGCTCACTGTGCAGCAAAACACATCGTCAAGACTTCCTGGAAACGTGCGCTTAGTTACCGTGACTACCCTGCTGTTAGAATGTCCACCTACTGCCTGATGTGTACGGGAGAAGTGAGGGTGCTGGAACGCCACTTCCTGTGTCTAACAGGCCCAAGAGAAAAAAGACTGGCAGAATAATGTAATACATTCCAATAATAACTGTATTTTTAATCAGTTGTACTTACTCAGAGTTCAAAAATGTAACATTACTCTATACATGCTACAGATTAGCAGAAAACATCACGTCAGTTTTATGACAGAACTATTGTTGGTCATCACGTCAAACAGGAAACTGTAAAATGCCATGAAAACCCATCATGGAGTTTTTGAACATGAAGTATTTTGGAGTAAAGGTGAGTGGTGAGCTATGTCATGTTATTGCTGTGGTCTGAACTGTGATTGCTTTAGCCCCTGATGCATCATGACTGAAGTTCTGTACTTTACCGATTTTGGGGAGGACGGATATGCGGTTGTCATAGTCGTGTTCGTAGACAGAGCGTGGCCTTGAGGAGGTGGAGCTGGTCTCCCGATTGAGATGCGTGGGATGTTGGCCTGCACCCAGCACAGAGAAAGCAGGGCCCTCAGTAAAAAACAACATGCAAAGAGTTCTATATGAAGAAGCATAGAGTTACAAAAAAACAGAGAAAAAAAACATTTTCAGTCTTACCTGACATGGCACTCTCGGGTTTCCAGTTGCACACCACATGGCTACAAGCAAACTCCATCAGGAAGACAGGCACCTCATTCACACAAAAATGGATCACAGGCAACCTTTACCTGATCTAGGGAAAGATGGGATCACACGTATGACTGAAAGAATGGGAAAGAAGGAGGAGAGGAATATAGGAGAATGAAGAATGGATGGATATGTTACAGAAATGGCTGATATTTCCCATCCGTCTTATCCTGTTTAGGGTCTATAGCAGCCAATAATGCAATAACCGCCAAAAATTTATCATTTTTACATTATTCATGCAATAACTGGCCAATAATGTAATACCTTTTCTGAACCAATAACATCATAACATTTGGCAGATAAATTAATGTTAATATATTATTAGTCAGTCGCTACATCATCAACGTTTATTATACTAAGAATGGGAAAATGTATTACTTTCTTGGTTGAGTTAGTACATTATTTGTAGTTATTACATCAGGGACAGAGCTTCACACAAGCAGACCCCCAACCCATGAAGTGTGAGGCAACAGTGTTATCTACCAAGCAATCCTGACTGAGGTTCTATGCTTAACTTTCCATTAAAATTTTTATGATTTGCTGTCTGCCTTCATGTAGCTTATTTTTGGGGTACAGAACACCACCGTACACTTTTATTTATATTGACTCTCTCCCACCTCCCAGGAGCCTCTGTGCCTGATGCAAGCATCGATGGAGCCTGAGCTGTAAAGCCTGCAACCTTAACTGCTGCAGTGAAACCTGGAGAAAACTAGGTTTTGTAAATCTACGGTTTCCCCAATAATTTCTGCATGAGAATGACTTTCTGTTTCCCACCCAGACCGCACTGTTGATTTGCTCTTTGCTATAAGCTGATCACATCCTGTTATGAATTTCTGCTGATTCAGCAGGAGACCAGATAAATGAAACCATAAAGCTCGTTTAGAATGAAATTCATGGCCAAAATATATAATTGTCACGCTACAGAAAAGCCCATTTTCTTTAAAGTAAACTAGTAGTACATACTCTGCATCTGTCATTTCTGTAATGTTTGGTGATTGCAGTCTTTCAGCTGTCATGTTTATAAACACTGCGGATCAGTGATGACTGTATCGGCTACTTACCGGTGTTAATTAGCACACACTTTCTCGTTGCTCGGACTTAGAGGTTCAGTTCCTTGGCGTCCATGTCATCTGGCCTCTACGAATTCTTGCGACACTCTCGGCGTACTCTGACCCCACCGCAAGGTGTGTAACTGACTGCTATAAACAGAACTGGCTCAAGACGCCACCGTGGTTGCTTTCGGGGGACTAACGAAACAGATCAAGCCAGCTTCAGCAGCTGGTATCAGAGAAGTCGTCGTATATTCTTGGTCCGGACGAAGCCTTTTGCTTGCCTCACTGTGATTGTGGTGCAGGAAGTGAAGCAGGCGCGGAGGTGGGGGAAGATAAGACCGAAAAAAATCCGAAGCAAAAGTGGTGGGAGGATGGCAACGAGCGGTAAATTAAAGCAGAGACACAAGCACACACTGAGTGTTTCGCACACTTAAAAAATTACCTTTTAATCAGTTTTAAGTGCAAAAGTGCTTGAAAAACGAAAAGCATAAAAATCCCCAATAGGCAAATGCCAGTTTAAAAAAGGGGTTTTTTCACCCAAACAAAACAAGCAGGTGGAGACAGGATGCCCACGCAGAAACATCTCCCACTCATTCCCTGCAGACAACTAATTATACCCCTCAAAGAAAACAAATTCAACAGCTCTGGTCAATTGTTAGCAACGTGTGGATCTGTGGTTACTAACTGGTCGTCTGTGGAACACAGCCACCACCCCTTCAGCAGTACTGTAGGCCATCATCCACAGCGATGACACTGCCTTAAAATGTCTCAAAAGGCACTGTATGGAACATTAAACCGAGACTTCCATTCAAGACTATACAAATAACCATAAACATTTTGTAAAATAAATTTATTTTATAGCTTGAATACACTACAGCATCTCGTTAATTTATTTAACAGCATACAGGTTACTTTCATTTGCAATCAAATCCCATTATAGTTATTTTCTTCTATCCATATGTCATAAAGTAGCAAGTGTGGAACTAGCCAAAGATACCTTTCTTCTGGATCCTGTCCCACTGAGCTGGTCAATTGTGTGAAAAGTTTCAGTAAGATATCCAGCTATAAAAATGTAAGTGCAAAACAGTAAAATAAGCAAGCAGTCAAAAGGAAAAGAAAACCTGCTGCCAGAATGCTAAAATGAGATCCCAATGTGACAGTAACTCACAACAAAAGGATGGCATGTCAACACATCTCCCTTCACTGTTCTGTCATTAGATTATTATTTCCTGCTATTACACATTTGTAGGAAGTAGTAAAATTGGTCCAGCACTAAAGGCTTCCATCATAGTCTTCCTCCACACTGCCATCTCCGCTTCTTCTACTTGTCGCTGCCTAAAGTAGTGATGACTGTCCGAAGGATGGCGGCCACGGCCACGGCACCAGGATCAGGCAGGGTCACCCGTTCGGCAGCGATGTAACTGGCTCTACCCGCCCTTGCCGTAAGGGTACGCGTGCACTCTGCCCCAGACTCTGCTTTCTATAAGGGTGGGGGGAGGAGAGAAAACAGGGACTATTAAAGCATGAAAAAATAACCAGTAACATTGGACTGCATTACATTTAGCTCAAAGAATAATGTTCAATTGAATATTAAAATTTCCCCTTTAATCAGTTAGACTGGTGGTCTGGATTCCTGCTCTTAGCCCTGTAATCGCAGGTATTCTGCTTGGAACCCTGCGGGCCTTATCAACAATGGAAGATTATGCCAATGGTAACACAGAAACGCTGTGTTTTTAATCAACTTAGTCTTTAAAAATCTTTTTCGCCTGTTATCCATCCATCCATCTTCTAACTGCTTATCCTGGTCATGGAGGGCATGGAGTATATTCCAAGCAGTACAGGTCACAAGGTTGGAGGACACCCTAGACAAAATGCTAGTGAATTGCAGGGCACATGCACATGCATGCACACACATACATACATACACACAGTCAAAAACTTGGGGTGGTGTGTAACTTTACAGGTTAGGACTCTATGTCTGTAGCTGAAGAACATTACACATTTAAACATAAGGCTTACTCTTCACAACAGCATACATACAATTCCATCTCATCTGCATTGATGGCACAGGACAGAAATGTTTTACAGCTAGCATTTATTTGTAAGTCTTCCACTGTCATTATAAAATTATAAATGATGATTAAGTTTTTCCAGGTACATTTTCCCTCTTATTACCAGTGACAAAACACTAATTCACAAAATCTGTGTTTTCTTACTTGCACAGCAGCCTGCCAAACAGCCATCTCACCACCAGGGGGCACCTCTGAAAGTTTCCTCAGTTCTTCAAGTGCTGGGCAAAGGGCATCAAGCTGTAGAAAGTGGGATTTGTCAGAATTGGGTATAAGAGAACCATGCTCAAAGATGAAAACTGCATGCAAACTTACCATGGTTCTGTCACCTGGATCTGCTCCTCCATACCTGCAAGAAAGAGACAATGCAGTTGACTCCATTCATGGAGAAACAAGACATAAACTGCCACCCCATTATTCCACACAATAACAGAGCAGGCCTTCACCTCCTCATAGCCTCTGTCCCAGCATGCAATGCATCAGCCCAGGCTGCAAAGTCACTACGTCCACTCAGGGGTGTTGCAGCGGCTGTTAAAAACAGGCTGTATAGCTAGTGGGATTAAATGGTAAAATATCATGTTAATGGTGTTAAAACACATATCATGCTAATAATGCACAACATACACTGTAAGCTTAATTGTCAGAAAGTAAAAGCCTCTTTCCATCTATACACTGGACAGGCTGTTAAACACCAGAAATGAGATCACATAGCTCTTCTAAGGCACAACACAAAGTGTTGATCAGTCAGATACATAGTGACCAGAAATATATCACTTGAAATTACAGACCGCCCCAGAAGACCCGCCCATGTGCTCCTGCACCAATCCAGCGAGGGCAGACAGCACCTTCCCTGGGCAACCTGGGATCACATGACTATGAATCCACTGTTGGATGGCTGTGGAAAAAGGAATCAACCATTCATTTTGAGACTAGTGGACACTTTGCTGAAGTAAGTTCATCTACAGAGGGCCTTTTTCATATGTGCTTTTTTGTCCATGACGCACCACGAGCAGCAAGTGCATGCGTGTTCCCACAGTCCCCGTCTCCTGATGCACGATCCAAGGTGTTCAGCTCCTCTTGTAGATTCAGGAGGGTGGTACAGACTGCTTCCAGAACTCTTCGTGTCACGGCGCTAAGGGGACCTGCAAGGAGAAGCTATTCATGCCTGACAGATCCCTGGGTGACTTCTGTCACAAGCGTTCTCTAAAATCTGCTCCGTTCACAATAAACAAACTTCTACCAGTTCATGGACAAGTGTGGTAGAATGTAGCTACACTATATTGCCAAAAGTATTGGGACACCTCTCCAAATCATTGAATTCTGGTGTTCCAATCACTTCCAAGGCCACAGGTGTATATAATCAGGCACCTAGGTATTCTACAAACATTTGTGAAAGAATGAGTCTCTCTCAGGAGCTCAGTGAATTCAAGCATGGTACTGTGATAGGATGCCACCTGTGCAATAAGTCCATTTGTGAAATTTCCTCGCTACTAAATATTCCACGGTGAACTGTTAGTGGTATTATAACAAAGTGGAAGCAATTGGGAACAGCAGCAATTCAGCCATGAAGTGGTAGGCCACGAAGAATCACAGAGCGGGGACAACACATGCTGAAGCACACAGTGTGCAGAAGTCGCCAACTTTCTGCAGAGTCAATAGCTACAGACCTCCAAACTTCGTGTGGCCTTCATATTATTTCAAGAATAGAGCTTCATGGAATAGGTTTCCATGGCCGAGCAGCTGCATCCTAGCCTTACATCACCAAGTGCAGTGCAAAGCGTCGGATGCAGTTGTGTAAAGCACACCGCCACTGGACTCTAGTGCAATGGAGATGTGTTCTCTGGAGTGACGAATCACGTTTCTCTGTCTGGCAATCTGATGGACGAGTCTGGGTTTGGCAGTTGCCAGGAGAACAGTACTTGCCTGTCTGCATTGTGCCAAGTGTAAAATTTGGTGGAGGGGGGATTATTTTTTGGACCATCCTGTGGAACTCTTAATGCCTCAGCATAGGAAGCCATTTTGGACATTTTCATGCTCCCAACTTTGTGGGAACAGTTTGGGGATAGCCCCTTCCTGTTCCAACATGACTGCACACCAGTGCACA
>JAAGVU020000015.1:14363720-14392562 GCA_011763525.2 Mormyrus iriodes | reverse complement strand
GTATATATCATTCAGCATTAATGGTGCCTTCCCAGATGTGCAAGCTACCCAAGCCATGGGCACTAATGCACCCCCATGCTATCGCAGATGCTGGCTTTTAAACTGTATGCTGATAAGCTGCATGGCCCCTCTCCTCCTTAGCCTGGAGGATGCAGCATTCATGATTTCCAAATAGAATTTGAAAATTTTGATTTATCTGACCACAGGACAGTTTTCCATTGTGCCTCAGTCCATCTTAAATGAGCTCGGGCCCAGAGAAGTCGGTGGCATTTCTGGATCATGTTTAGATATGGTTTCTTCTTAGCATTGTAGAGAACTATTTTTAATGCAGTGCCGTCTGAGGACCCGAAGACCACAGCTATCCAGTACTGGTTTTCAGCCTTGTCCCTTGCTTACAGAGATTTCTCCATATTCTGTGAATCTTTCAATGACACTATGTACTGTAGGTGATGAAATTCCAAAATTCTTTGCAATATTACACTGAAGAACCGTATTCTTAAATTGTTGCACTATTTGCTCACACAATCTTTTACAGAGTGGGGAACATCTCCCCATTTTCACTGCACAGAGACTCTGCCTCGCTGAGAAGCTCATTTTATACCCAATCATCTTACTCACCTGTTGCCAATTAGCCTATTTAGATGTGAAATATTTAACCAGGTGTTTTGTTTTAGCATTAATCAACTTTTTCAGTCTATTGTAAAATTTCTGTTGCCACATTTTATATGTTGTCTTTGTTCTATTCTCAATTAAATATGTATTTTTATGATTTGCAAATCAGCGTCCCAACTTTTTGGAAACAGGGTTGTATTTATGAACAGGATGATTGTTTCTTGTTTATTCTATAGTAAATATTATGGTATAAATAAAAAATATTCTCTTCAATGGAAGTTATCTACATTGCATGATGGAAAATATTGAGTCCTTCAAAACTTTTATCTTCTTCAGAATATTTTGTTTGTTTGGGCAGATGCCTGCCTTATTAGAGACAATTATTCAAAATCAAAACTGAATTTCATTCAATGACAATGCTATTGTGGATTTTTTCCCCTGCAGATTAACGAAAAGAATACCATCATGTAAGACATTTCCTTCATATTATAGTTTATTATGTTCAAAACTCTGATCTTGTTTTATTACTGTTTATTACAGTACTTTTAATATTAATATTAATGATTTTAATATGTTAATATACCACATCAAATAAATTTCAGCCAATGTTATTTCACTTGAACTTTCCATCATCATCTAATCTATGTACTTACAAGACAGGTCTGAACATGCCTATATGCTGCTGTACACAAGACGTGAGTTATTTAATTAAAATTCTTAATATATTACATTCTTATTGCTGATGATGCTTTTGCACACAAAGCAAAACTGATATCACTCAGAATTTTATATATATATATATGACCTCATATATATATCCCCTGACCGCACAGGAGACAATATGAATGCTGAAAATGGTGTACACCCCGAAAGCAACACCAAAACAATCAGAAATAGCACAGATGAACATAATACTACTGGAATTGCTGGAGGCCAACTGGGATGCAAAAGCAGTGGAGAAGCAGAAGACAAAGGTATTTTGAATTTGGGAAGTTGTGTTGATGCTGGATGTGAAGAGGATGATAAAAGCAATGATGCCATTAAAGACACAATCAAATGCTCTGCCGCCAAACCTCCAGAGTCTGGCCCCAAAGGGGCCGTGCCTGCTTCTGCCAAGCCTCCAGAGTCCAGCCCACAGAGGCCCACTACACCTGAGCTTCCAAAATCTGGCCTACTGGTGGCCACTTCACCCAAGCCTCCAGAGCCCGGCTCAGAAGGAACTGCCACTTGTCCTGAGCCTCCAGAGTCTACTCCCCAGGGGCCCACTCCTTCCAAGTCTCTAGAGGCCAGCTCAGAAGGGGTTGCCAATCGTCCTGAGCCTCCAGGATCTATTCCGCAGGGGTCTGCTCCGCCCAAGCTTCCAGAGCCCAGCCAAGGAGGGGCTGCACCTGCTTCATCAGAACCTCCAGAGTCCAGCCCACAAGGGCCCACTCCATCTGTGCCACCAGAGTCTGGCCTACAGGGGCTTGTTCCACCCAAGCCTCCAGAGCCCGGCTCAGAAGGAACTGCCACTTGTCCTGAGCCTCCAGAGTTCAATCCCCAGATGCCCGCTCCTCCCAAGTCTCCAGCGGCCAGCTCAGAAGGGGTCGCCAATCATCCTGAGCCTCCAGAATCCATTCTGCAGGGGACTGCACCGACCAAGCTTCCAGAGCCCAGCCAAGAAGGGGCTGCACCCGCTTCTTCAGAACCTCCAGAGTCCAGCCCACATGGGCCCACTTCACCTGTGCCACCAGAGTCTGGCCTACAGGGGCCTGCTCCACCCAAGCCTCAAGAGCCCAGCCCCAAAGGGGATGCCACTCGTCCCAAGCCTCCAGAGTTCACTCCCCATGGGACCGCTCCTCCCAAGTCTCCATAGGCCGGCTCAAAAGGAACTGCCATTGCGTCTCTAGTCCTTGCCCTGAGCCTCCAGCAGGTCTGCCACGATTAGTCGATGACGTCGATGCTGAAAATGCATCGACATCAGTATTTTAAATCCACGCATCTTTTCAAAATTATTTAAATAAATTTACTTTTATGATTTCTGAAATGCTTCAGTTCATTATAACAAATGTTTTCCTTTAATATCACTACTGGGAGTAGTTCAAATTATAACAAAACAAAAAGGTGGTTTTACACTGTGGAAAGTGTGTGTGCATACCATACTGGCACTAGAGCTATGCACGAGCGCCTGTAGAGGAAATGCACAGGAGCTGTTCTGGACGACAGACCGCTGGAGTAGGCAAAACCACCTTAAGTGCTGTCTACTCATGTTTATTAAATTAGCATTAGAACAGAGAGTTTTTAAACATCTTTTGTCCTTGTAGCTGCAAAATACACTCATTATTAAAGCTGTAAAGTTGTCTGCCTGTCACATTATAATCTTCATTGAATAAGTGTTTGTGAAAATGTTAAGGCTAAACTCTGGAATTATTCTATGTTGATTGACGGTGCCAGTGTGTACGTTTGTTGGACTTGTTGGGACCAGTGTCGTTATCGTAAACTAAAACAGAAAACAGACGCTAAATAAAAGAAATTAACTCATGAACTGAAATAAAAATTAAAATCATATTTACAAAAATAAACCTGTCTGACTTTAATCTGCAAAAAGTATCACCACACCACCATCTTTTACCTTGTTTAACCACAGTATCTCCTCTTTTAAAAGATGTTGTGGCTGCTGATCTGTCCCTTCCTTCATTGCGACTTCAGTGCTTATCGCTTGTGTGGCATGTGGCGTGCTCCGCGAACCGAATTTATTAAGCATGAGGATACGCCAAATTTATATAGATTACTAATTTTTGGGCATCACAATACGCACCTCATTAATATTTTTAGGCATACTCCTAATCTCCTTTTCGAATTGTGGGCAAAAATAATGTGCCTATAGTGCCTAAAAGCCAGTGTACATTATCTGAAGTCCTGCAGTGGCATACAGTTTATTGCTGTCAAAATACAATTAACTTAAATAAAATGGTCAAGTTGATTTTCTGAAGGAAAATTAATCATTTAGATTAATTGACCAATTGATAAAATAGTCGATAGATTAATTTATAGAAAAATAGTCGTTAGTGGCAGCCCTAGTCTCCAGAGTCCATTCTCCAGTGGTCTGCTCCACCCAAGCCTCCAGAGTCCGACTTAGAAGGGGCCACTGCTCTGCCCAAGTCCCCAGAGTCCATTCCTCAGGGACCTGCTCCTCCAAAATCTCTAGAGGCCGGCCCAGAAGGGGTCACCATTCGTCCTCAGCCTCCAGAATCCATTCCCCAGGGGTCCGCTCTGCCCAAGCCTCCAGAGCTTGGCTCAGAAGGGGTTGCCCCTTGTCTCGAACCTCAAGTGTCCTTTCCACAGGGGTTCACTCTGCCCAAGCCTCCAGAGCCCAGCCCCAGAGAGCCTGCCACTCATTCCAAGCCTTCAGGGTCTGGTCATGAGTGCTTCTTCTGCTGTTCCCAAACTGATATGAAACTGGTTGAATTTAAGTAATTTTCTGATTTTTGGTTTCATATATAATTGAAATACAAATATATAATTTTTGATAATCTTATTTTGTCTGCATTACCATGTATTTGTCACCATTCTGTCTGAAATTATAAATGCCTGAAATGTTGATTTTGAAAATGGACTGGGGTAACTTCAACCCCAAAAATAACACAGGGGTTAACCCTCCCACGGCTGATTTTGAGGTTCCTTTGCACGTCTTCATCAGTAAGGGCCAGATTGACCCGCTTAGGTGTTAGGGATAGTCATTTGAGATGTATGCAATGCCTCCCAAAAGATAACACTCTCCCATCAATGACTCCCAGTTTTCAAAAAAAGTAGATGACCTCAGTATCCTAGAATCATACACTTTGCCTGGAGCACCTGAAAAATGTGTAAGAAGCAACCCTGGTCATTAACAGTGCCTTGCAATAGCACAGAATAACAAAAATTCCTATTAAGGTAGTCTCCTCCTCTAAAGACTGGCTCCTGGATTTTGATATGGCACCCATCTATTGCTCCTATATGATGCCCCTACAACCACAAAGGCATTCAATTACTACTTTACTAGCTCTCTGCTCACATTTATTGGGTCATTTGATATACACTTTAGCCAGTAAGCAGGATAGTCCTAAAAGCTCCAGGTCCATTCTGATCCAGTGTTTAGGATACATTCATCAGGGATTCTGCTGCATTGACTTAAATGATAATAAAACACACACACAGTATTTGATCAGAATTTCTTAACTCACTTTATCCGCGCAGGTATTTTAATTATTCAGTAGGGATAACAAACATTTGCCAGGTTTTAAATAAATAAATAACATACGTAATGCGTTTCCTTTGCTCTTCGTCATGTTCACTTAACACTACGAATGCCTTCTGCCGTTGGAGGAACAAAAAATAAAGCAAAACAATAAGTCGCTTTTTTATCACTTCCATTTTGCTCCGACTTAACCACATGCATTAATTTATTAATTTAAAAATGAATGTATTAATTTATGCATTTAATGTAACTGAGGTACAAAAATAATTCCATGAGCTCTATTTTTGCTCTGCTACTTTTATCTTTTTCCTGCACTTCCGCGTAATTTCCAACTTGCTTGTGATCAACCAATCAGCAAACTAAAGCTGTAAGCGCTTTACTAGTAGTTTGTGAAAAGTACCAACCCAGCAAACTTGGAACGTCCTCAGAACGATCACTGATGGTCCGTGTATATTTTGGCCATTCAATTTTCGTTTTGAAATCAATAATTAAAAAAACAAAAACGGCACGTGATTTGTTTCTTAATATAAAGTCCAAAGTCAAAATATAAGAAAACGAACCATTCTGGGTTTTTTCCTTTGAAATGTGCAAAATAAAAATTGAAGTTGACCAAATCAAATACAGTGATCCCTCGCTATATCGTGCTTCGACATTAGCGGCTTCACTATATTGCGGATTTTATATGCAAACATATCTAAATATATATCGTGGATTTTTCGCTGGTTCGCGGATTTCTGCGGACGACGGGTCTGTTTATTTCTGGTACACGCTTCCTCAGTTGGTTTGCCCAGTTGATTTCATACACGGGACGCTATTGGTGGATGGCTGAGAAGCTACCCAATCAGAGCACCAGAATGCAAATGACGCATGACTGCAGTGTTCGTATTTTAGAAATATGATACTAGTATTAAAGGAATCATATTATATCTAATACAACTGGGTAAGTAAAACAAGTGCATTACTGTATATTATAGTAAAAATAAAATTATTTTTGTTAAAATATGTATTATTACAATGTTTTACGTATTAAATAAAACTCTTCAATGATATACGATACGTATATTTGTGCGTAGTATATACACAGTGTGTTTACATCCATAATTACATACAAAACGAATCTTACCTAATATCCAAGAGAATATAAAGAGTTTATAATGGCGTAAAATATAGAAAAATAACCATACAAACATATGTTTTTACTTTTCACCTTTCGCGGGGGGTTCTGGAACGCAACCCCCGCCATAGACGAGGCATCACTGTATACAGCCGTTTTTTTGTTTTTTACACCGAATGTTACGTACAAACCGTGCGCATGTGTGTAGGCGCAAGTGGCGCTACTTTTACTGTCCTGGGCACCGACCCTGAGCAGAGAAAGACGTATAGCAACTACAGTACCTGGTGTTCCGAAACAACAAGAGAGTGTCTCTCAGGGATGAGGACATGACTGCTGAAAAGCTGAGCCGCATTTTTCAGGTGAAAACGTCAATTAATTTAATTTAAAATTAAATAATTTTTTGGAAAGCATAATTAGTTTTGCAAGTCGCTATTTATTTACGTTCATAATTTTGTCTTGCAGATCTATATACCTTGCTGAGGTTATTGGAGGAAGACTACATCCCAGCAGAATGGTAGTGATTCGGGTTTTGGACCGTGAAGCTACACTTCAGGGGATCATAGGAAAAGTGCAAGATGCAGTTGGAAACTTTGATCCCATGGTTTTGACAGATGCACAGGGCAATGCTATTTTAGAATCTGTGGGAACAACAGGTATGCACATTAATTTTCTCTAACAACCAAGTGTTTGATCTGTTTACTGGCTAGTTCAGTTGAACTGCATGGGAAACTTAATTTGTTGTCTTTTCCCCCCCTCATTGCCCCAAAGGGTCACAGTACTGGAAACAAAATGCTCGAAAAATTCTTGCTGTACCAGAAGATGACTTCCAAGTGTTTCAGAGATTGAAGAGAAGAGTGAGGTATAATTATTAGGTTGCCACACTAATCTTATCTAATTTAGCAGAAAACTAAAAAAGAAAAAAAAAAACTTTATCATCATCAATAGCCCACAATCAAAATTGTAATTGCAAGGATTATTTTAAGTTGTCTCACTTGCATGACACTAGATATAGCTGTATCATTTAAATGCATATACATTCTTTATGTTTTGTAGCCGAGAAGATGATGATACTGTGGGCATCTCAGAGGTGGCAGAGAAAATAGAAGAGTTGATGCTGGCATCTCAGGACCTTCCAACAGCAATCAGAGAGCTGACCAATGTGACTTTTACACAGAGAGTCTTCCTTACTGCTGCTCAGCTACAAACCATCAAAGAAGGATTCAGCTGTGTGATGTGTAAGGGTAGGAATGATATTGGTACTTCAACAAATGACCAATATGGTTTGATATACTGTATATAAATATTAACCTAAGCCACAGCTTATGATGTAATAAAATGTTTATTTATTGAATAAATTGAGTATCTTGTGAAAGAAAGTATACATTAATTTTTCATGTTGTGCATTCAACCCATATTTGTAGAATTTATTGCGCTGAATTGCTTAAGTACATATCTTCCCTTCACAAAAAAACTACAAATGTTCATAAAAATGAGTTTTTCCATTTATCATATTTTGACCAGCCTGTTTCCTTTTCATTTAACTTTACAGATTTCATTAAAGAACCCATGTTCTCACAGTGCTGCAGAAGTATTATTGGCTGCAACACATACATTGAAGCATGGCAACAAACATCCCAGCATTGTGCAAAATGTCAAGACAACTTATGAAATGCACATTCAGTTACTGGTCTAACTGATACATTTTCTGTTTTGAAATCACTTGATACAGAATAGTAACTTTCTACTATTAATGTTGCAGTATTTTGCACTTGTTCAGTGTATATGTTGCTTGTTCCAAGTCTGTATTTCATATGCAACATACTGTTCAGGCATATCTCTTAGTTGTGCCTATAAGGTAAAGCAAGGCCTCTTTGTATGGCGTAAATTCATTGTTTACTGCTCTACAATATAAGCCTTTGTTTCTGATGGTAGATACATGTACCTTGACATCAACTGTAACTGTGGCAAGAGCTTCCTGTATGTCCCATAATAACATTTTAGGATTTTTGAAGACTTCTTTCAGCATCTGGTGGTCTGCTCTTGGGCTGAACTTGCTAGGACAGCCTGACCTGGCCATGTTGGCAATTGTTATAAATGTTCTCCACTTGTAAATTATTTTCCTTGGCTGATTCCAAATTCTCTTGAGATCTTTTTATATCCCTTCCCAGACTCATATGCATCTAAAATTTTCTTTCTGAAAGCCTCAGAGAGCTCTTTGGCACTCACCATGATAACCCCACTCACTTCAACAATCTACAGCAGAGCAAACTAAATGTCTGTGGTTTAAGACAGGCTCCAACAAAAAGCTCTGTAACGATGTTCTAATTATTTTCACCTAATCTGGTGCACCTGAATCTAATTCTAGACATTTTAAATAGTAATGAATGTGAAGGTGTCCTAACTTTTTAGTAGAAATTGGCATCTTAGTTAATTAGTTTCTTTTGTTAAATAAGTGGATTTGTTTCTTGTTTTTGCATAGGTGATGCAATTACATCACCTTTATCTACAGATATAATTTGAAAGATGATTTAATATTGATATGTTTATATTTCTTAATATTTCTTATATTTCTTAAAAAGATTAAGAACTAAATATTTAGTGGGGTGTCCTAACTTTCTCACATGACTTTATCTTTATGAGAGCTCTCCTTTTATATATTAGGTTATAGATTATATATATAAACACACACAAACACTTGTGTCTATAATACACAGACTGGGGTTAGATAAGACAGTTCAAATTATAGCATTATATAAATATTAAAAATTAATATGGGCCAAAATATTTAGACTGACTAATAAAAAGCAAAACAAAAAAACAATAACAAAATCAAACAAAGGAAAACAAATTGCACCTATATTACAAGCAAGAATGTTCTAAATATTATAACGCATAATGAGCAGGGCGCAAGGTTTGTCCTAGTGGCCTTGCCTTACAGCCTTACCTTTGCAAATCCCCAGCATGGCTGCGCTCAGGAGTGGTGTCACTCCGTGTTTTCTCACGGGAAATGTATTGAGGAATACCAATAGAACCGGCAGTAGTGCGCAACGGTTAATAACCAGACAGAGCTCGGTAGGTTTTATGAAAATGCTGTTTGATTAAAGCGATGGCAGTCCAGCGCTTACGTGTGTGTGGCTGTGACTTTGACAGTCCTTCATCTTTCTGCTACGACGCCGCGTAACATCATTAATCATTCCATTAAACGTGTGATTGAGGATTTAATGCATTTTGTAGACATTTCTCTTGTTCTGCTGCTTTGTGTCTTAACAGAGTTTGCCCCAGAAAACGCCGCTTCTCCCCGTCAGAGTCGTTCGGGGTTATATCACCTGTGCCTCCCTCGGTCGGCATCACAATGGACACTTATTTATCAACTCTGTCTCCATCAGGCATAACAGCTCACAGGTAAGTGAAGCAAGATTAATTTTTATATCTAGCAATGTCATATATTCTTACCCTGCATTATTTTAAGTTAAGAACTTGGATCTGCATTTAAAATGTGGCGGATGACAAACGCTTCAGTGACAGTTGTTGTCGTTTCATTAAATTCATTAAAATAACTAATGTAAATGTCTGTTAGGAACGGTAAACCTCAAATGTGTACAAATAATTATATGATAAGGATGCTGAACTATGGAAACAAGTAATACACCAGAAGTTCAACTACATATCTATATCCCCAAAATGGGATTATTCCCCTGCACAAGGGAGTGCCTAATGCACTTGCATCACCACTCACAATGGTCATGCTATGTGTTGAATATTATTGAACGTTTCATATTTCAGACTATGGCTGAAACTGTCACCTCATCTGCTGCTACCTTGGACGTGCCATCTCCTGCCCCAGACCTGGGCACCCTGCCAAACCCCCGGCTCACGCAGCTCCCTGTAGAACAGGTCTCAGAGGTGTCTCCAGTGGCCCTGGATGTGCTGCAGGGCATGGAGCCAGAGCTCCGCCTATCAGAGCTCGGCCTGGGGGGATACACCCCCGTGGGAGTGATTCAGAATATCCTGGAGTGCATGCATATGGACATGGGCATGCCATGGTGGGCTGCAATTGTAGCTGGTAAGATGCCGCTGTTGCTTATGATGACAGTATGGGGGCATAGTAGTGAAGTCTAAAAATGCTTATTTGAGACTATGGGAATTTTTTACCGGGGCTTTGCTCCCCTTGACCCTAGTGAGCCCTGGCACAAGCAAGCCAGCCGGGCTACACTGATAAATATGAAGATGAAATATGATGTTTAGGCTCTGTTTACTCTTGTCTGAGCTGCTGTGTCTTTTACTGCAAGGATGAGCAAAAATATGGTGTTTTTAGTATCGGCTCATGACTATTCTAATAGCATATTACAATTTGTTTCATGGCCTGATTGTTTCCCAAATAGTCCATATATACTGAAATAATACTTATCTTCTTAAAATAAAGGTACTGGTAACCATAATAACCTTGCTTCTCATGTCTAGCTCATAAGAATAGTTCTTCAATCATGCAGATCGGGCATAGTGTTATAGATTGCTCCATTGGTAGGTCTCTCTTTTATACCTAGAGCCATTTCCTGTGGTCCTGTTAAGCATGGGTGCCTGCAGCTATTTGTTTGTACGCACTCTACGTACTCTTGACATGTAAACTTATTTCTGTAACTTTTTTTAACCTCATGTCTGCAACAGAAACGTAAAAAGAGGAGTAGGGCTGCATGATTCTGGGTAAAATATGAATCGTAGATCATAGATGTTTTGCTTTCCACAGAATAAAAAAGGATGCTACGTCACAGCACGCTTCACCACTGTGCGTATGTGTGTGTGTGAGCATTTGATGAAAAAATTGGTGATTAAAAACCTGTTATTTTGACTTTGTGGGAACCATTTTTTCGGTTCCCACAAAGGGAAATTTAATTGTATAAAACCCTGTTACAGCAATGACATGACTGAAAATGCCAAATGTCTTGTATTTTGTTTGATTACTTATGGTTAACGTTAGGGCTTAGGGTTGGGATTAGGGTTCTTCCCATAGATATGAATGGATGGTCCCCACAAAGATATGAATACAAAGGTGTGTGTTGTTGTGGGGGGTACCTTGGGATAAAAAATCCTGCAGGTGCTTCTGCTGCTCAGTGGCAGTAATGCTGTGTCCTCTAAGCCCTTATAATCCCCAGTATGTGGAAAGGTGGCAAGGAGGGACACCGGCAGGTTTATATACCCTGCCTCTCACAGCCCTGGTTCTTGGCAGACCACATTGCTCCTTCCGTATAGGGATGTTTACTCCCGACCTCTCCTCCTGCCCGTAGGCACAGTGCTGGCCAGGTGCGCTGTGTTCCCAGTGATCGTTAAGGGCCAGAGGGAAGCGGCTAAGCTCAACAACGTGCTGCCTGAGATGACCAAGCTGAGCAACCGCATGAACGAGGCCAAGAGGAGTGGAAACAAGTTTGAGTGTCAGTTCGCTGCCCCTCCCTTCATGCCTCAGTGTTTCTGAGCTTCACTGCTTCTCAGGCTCAGTAGCTCATTGACAAACCTCTCTTGGATCGTATCTCCTATTGGCCACAATTACCATTAACAGTAACAATTACCCTCTTTCAGTCTCCTCAGCCTACTCAGAAATGATGTTCTTCCAGAAGAAACATGACGTTAATCCCCTCCGTGGGTTCTTGGTTCCTCTGGTGCAGGTATGTTCATTGTATAATCTCTTTTTCTATGTTCTCATGAAAGGTACATTGTGATAACCACAGAAATCCTTTCCTCTCTGTTTCAGGCACCCGTCTTTATCTCCTTCTTCATTGCCCTCAGGAAGATGTCATACCTGCCAGTTCCCAGCATGCAAAGTGGTGGACTGTGGTGGTTCACTGACCTCACTGCTGCTGACCCCTTCTATATTCTTCCACTGGCAGTGACAGGAACAATGTTTGCGATTCTTGAGGTACTAATTCCTTAACAGTCCAGCCTTGGTGGAATGCCCAAACTGTCCCTTGCCTGTTCTCTGAGTTTAAATCCACCCTGGTAAATATTGAGTCTTGAATAGTTTTTGACATGACCCTACAGAATTTGGCTGAGTGATAATTTAGGATTGGACAGTATTGGGTTTGGGTTGCGCTGCCAAGAGAAACATCCCAATGAAAATTTTGAATATATTTAATTCAGTGGTGTTGGATCTTTTTTATTACTATGAAATGTTCCTCAGCCTAGGTGTAAATCTCTTAATTTCAGTTGGGGGCTGAGTCTGGTATTGATAACCCCAACCTGCGTGCGATGAAGACCGTGTTCAGGATCATGCCCTTTGTCATCCTGCCTCTCACTATCAACTTCCCCACGGTCAGAGAAACACTTCTGCCTGTCGTCTCACTTTTTATATTGTTCTTTACAGTTACATATTCTTGCTGACTGATGGCTTCTCTCTCTTCTTGCAGGCAGTATTCACCTACTGGTTGACCTCTAACCTGTTCTCACTGGGCCAGGTGGCCTTGCTTAGACACCCAGCAGTGCGACAGAAGCTGGGGATTCCGGAGCGCATCAAGCACCCTGCATCTGCACTGCCACAGAATGAGGGCTTCATCAAGAGCATAAAGACAGGTACGGGGCCCCAGTACACCACTGTACAATCTGGTTGAAGCAAACTGCCTAGACCAATAAGGGGTTCAGCTCTAAAATGTGAGGACCAATGGGAGGCAAGTGTGTAGCATTCATTGGAGACAACAGTACAGAACTAAAAGTGGTAGAAAAAATTATCCATTCCTATGGGGAGATTGTCTTTTTATCTACCCCATCTTGCTCTCCATGAGACGCACGGACAAATACCGATGAGAGAAACCTTAAAGGTCACGGAGCAGGGTCAGCCCGTGTGCAGCATCCCTGGAGCTGTGAGTTAAGGGCCTTGCTCAGAGGCCTAATGGCAGCTTTAGTGTGCCGGCCCCAGGATACAAACCGACAACCTTCCAATCACAGGCATGTAGTCCTAACCCGCTGAACCACACACTGGCCCCAAATGCATCGCCTTCCCATATACTTACCTGTGATTCACTTATGCTGCCTCTAGTCCTTATCTATTTCTACATTTCCAGGTGATATGATAATCTTAGCATCCCTGTTTCACTATCTATCTAAATACTTCCTGTAATGGTAATTCTTTTTCTTTCCCCATCCCACTGGCACTAATGGTGTGTCTTGTCCTGCGGGATCACAGGCTGGAAGAATGCTCAGCTGGCCCACCAGCTGGATGAAAGAGAGAAACGCATAAAGAACCACCTGGATTTAGCAGCCAAAGGTGTGAATATTGCTCGGTCCCGACGTTTCAGTGTTTTTTTGTATAAGCAAAAACACGCAAAAAGTGTATCTGACAGGAGTCATATTTCTACCTCCTCAGGCCCCCTGAGACAGACGTTTACCCACAATCCTTTGCAGCAGGCAGCGGCATCAGGCACAACGCTAAAAACGGTCAATCCCAAGTCACAGACAGAGACATCAGGCATGAAGAAGAGACCGTGGGAAGAAACCATTGGATAAGGGAAGGACCAGGCAGTTCGGTGCTCCATGCAAACGTAAATGTGCGTATATGTTGGGAACATGAGGAAGATGGAAGGAATAATAAAAACAATTACATTAATAAGATGATGATCTCAGCAAATGTTTATTGCCTGATATGCGTAGAATTTCACTAAGTGACCATAGCTGCTTCCATTTGTTTCTTAAGACAGCCAATCACATTTCCCGGTAGGAAAAATGTGGACTGTCTGCGAAGGAGCAAAAACGTGGACTGTCTGTGGGTCCCCAAGGACCGGGTTGGGAAACACTGCTGTAGATAACAGGAGGTGAGCAGCACTTCCCCCACCATTGGCTTGAGCAGCAGTTTGTCTGAATGCCTGAAAAGCTCGTTGCATTTCGGTTCACACTGTTCTCCTGCTCCAGACAAGCAGAGTGACAGATGGGTATTCTGATTAGACAGATGCATGTTTGGTTTTGGAGCTACTTTTTTCATAGTTTTCTGCAGGAAATTAAAGCTGGAAGAGAAGGAGGAGGTGAAGATAGCCAAACGGCTGGAGGTTGTGTACATAAAGAACAACCAGTTCATAGACTAGATCTTATTTTTCATATTTCTGCAATTTCTCTCCACTCAAGATGAAGACATCCCACCTCAGGAATATTGATTTCAGGGAGGCAGATGAAGGACAGCTGGGATGGGGGGTGCTGGCGAGGCTTGGCCGGTATTGTAGTAATACCGCATTTCATTGGTAATGTTAATTTGCGGGAGATTCCCAGAACTTCCAGCAGAATTGGGATGTCTGAGGATCATGTTAATGTCCCACTAAACCTAAATAACTCAGACTACTTAAGTCTTTAGCCTCTCCTCCAACGCATCTCCCTGTATCCCATTAAGCAGCTTGCTCGGACCTCTTTCATGACCCCAGAAATGGCCTTGAGTTTAGCTTCATTCTCAGAGTGTTGTGCTTCTTTGTTCATTGTTAATAAACTAAAATATTGATGTTTCTGTCCCTAGCCAGAATAACCATTCCATCTGTAGTTCTAAATACATGGCTGTACGAAAGGGCCCTATGTGTGTATTGATATAGAGAAAGGATGATAGGACCACCAGATATCTGTATTTGTCTACTAGGGGCATTGTACAAACAAGTGCTAGGAATAACAATATTAAGGAAAACAATCTGATTCCCATTTCTATTTAAGAAGTGCTTTTTGTCAGTTTATCTACCTGCATACCTGCCCCGACACTGAGGTGCTACAATAAGTTAAACAGGTAGTGCAGAATCATTATTTTGCTAGTATCTGCCAGCTCACAATTGGTCACTATGTTGTATCCTTGAGCAAGGGGGACATGGTGCGTGTGGAGGAATAAGTTCCCATTCATTCCATGTCGAGAAGATTTTCCTGATGGAGTCAGAAGCCCGCTGAGAGTCTTTGGGGCTCTGACGTTGAGCCGGCCAACTTGAATGTTGGTAACTGGGCAGTCTCTCTTCAAGTTGATAGCCAGCAGGTGTTCTTGCAGTTGGCATTTGGTTCACGTCATCAGAAGTTCTTTGCAGTCTTGTGGGTCTTACTGTGTTTTGGTATCATTATCCATCTCCGTCAGAACAGAATAGCAGACCTTCTGAATGAAGTGACCTAAGGATGCTGAGAATGGGGACAGGGTGAGATGGAAGGAAGTGCAGGAGTGTCATTGTCATGACTTCATGGCAGAAGTTCCACCATGAAATGCATTTATGATGTTCAACTGTAGCATAAAGTCTGGCTGTAGCACCGTTTGTAGCATAAATCAGTAACAGGTTACAGTCTCGACAGGCTTCTGCTCACCGATGGCCTTGCGTATCCAGAGAGGCCTGCGGTGGGCGGGCGTGTAGCAGCACAGGAAGTAAACGGGCACTCCTGATAGGGCAATGCCAATGCCAATCAGGGAGTTGACAGTGTCACTGTAGAGAGGGACCACCACGAGGAACACCGTGCACAGACAGAAGACCACTGGGAAGAAGATACTGAGCTGGGGGGGAGTCAGACTGTTACTGTACCATAACATTAGCCAGGCAAGTGGATTAACACAAACATTTTATTTAAACAACATGAGAGCAGTTAATGTATTTGAAATGCGGTGACACTTAACTGCCCAAAAACTATTGACGTGTAAACAGAGCCTCACCTTCAGGGGTCGTTCTCGGTCAGGTTGCTTCCAGCGCAGGTACAGTTGCCCCAAGATGGACAGACCCACAAAGAACCAGTAACTGAAGCTGTAGTAATTAATCAGTTTGAAGATGTCCTCAACACACAGGTAAACCAAGGCCATGGCTCCCTAAAGAGCAGCACGGAACAGGGATTAATAAGTACACACTGGCATGCATTAGAGCCACCTTCCCTTTTTTTGTACAAAAACCAAGAGTTGGGTACCCACAAACATGGTCAGGTTAACACGCAGTTAACGCACGTGAAACATACACACCACCATGCAGTGATACCAACATGCATCACTTCAGCCGTGTGAATACACAGTACTGCATGCGCATTTGCTGTCACACGCATACCCAGACGAACACATAATGGCAACGTGCAGAGGACCCGTGCAGGGACTGACATTGAAGAGCAGGGCAGGGATGGGGGTGAAACGGTGGACGTGGATCATGCACAGGGAGTCAGGGAGATGGCCCTCCCTGGAGCCCACGAAGAACAACCTGTGAGACAAGGAGCGAGACAGCATCGTGCATGGAGAGAAGGAACTGGGAGATCAGGCTACTCCAGTGGTTCCCAAACTTCTTACACCACGTACCACCATTATGACCGATGTCATAAAAGCAGACATCTCCATGTATCACTAGAAGACACTCACGCACTATGGTTTGAGAACCACTGGGCAAGTCAATAAATTAAGCTCAATACGACTGTTCATAAAATAGGCTTGCACATCGCCTGTCAGCAAACCATATTAGAAGCAGAACCCTGATTATTAGTCCATGGAAGCTCTTGACATGCCGAGTATCATTTTGTCCGTATTTCCAAACACCCTTTAGCTGGCATGTATAGAGCAGGCTGGTGATGACACTCATAATGAACACCATTTACCGTGAGGCAGCCAGAATGGATGCATTGAGTCCCCCAAAACAAGAGAGGGCGACTGCAAGTGGAATGGTCCAATTTAACACCCCAAACACCTGATCTGCAAAAGTCTGCAATACAGGAAAGAGACCTTCATTTGATCAATAAAAATCAATTAAAATTCACAATACAGTTAAATAAAGTAAATGTGTAGCGCAATCTACAGATAACACTAACAGAATATGTGTTGTATAGAGAGGAACCCTACTACTATAAAAAATACAATTCCCTGCCATCCTTTGCTGTGAAGTCCAGTTTTTTTACTTTTCCTTTGGAGATGCATACAGTCTTACCACAGCCACAGCATCGCTGTCCAGAATGGCTTGCATATCTAGCACTGTGTAGTACGCCACGTTGGTCAGGATGTAGATCACAGTCACTATTGGCATAGAGATGGCAATGGCCAGTGGAAGGTTTCTGCAGTTCAAACACCAGGGGGCGACAAACCCAATACTCAGTACAAGATGTGAATGCAAGTGACACCTGAAGGTTGAGCTGTCTTCAGTTCTGCTGTGAGAGCAAATTCATGTACTTTGTATCCTTGATCATTTCAGCTCGTGGGCACTGCTAAATGAACAAAATATTTGAAACCCGTAACAGCTTCATAGCTATGCAAATCTGAATTCTTTCATATTGGAAGTTAACATGTTGTTACTTCTATGAAACACATCCAGGCATATCAGTGTTTCAACACATACACAGTGTTTTTACACATATGAACTATGCATAAACCTGACCCTTCCATTTTGCTGGGGTATACTTTAGATATTAAACTACAGATTTTTGTAATTATGGTCTTGATCTACCCAACTGACTTTTACTACTAGCTGCGTGAGGAACACCAGTCCAGCAAGTTTACAGTGATGACAAAAAGGATGTGATTCCTTTGATATAGGCCGCCATCAGAAAGGTGAGCTTTGGCCCTCACCCCACCCTCTGTAATCCAAGTACGTTAGCCTGTCCCAGCTCTGCTCCCTCCATGCCTCCTTCAACTCCTCCTGGGCACTGACCTGGCCCTTACTCCTCATCCCAGTCTCCCCCCACCCTCGGGGCTCTGCTGTGGTACGGTGCTGACACCCACCGCTCTGGGTTCTTGATTTCCTCTGTCACAAAGTTGAGTGTGTCCCAGCCTGAGTAGGAGAAGAGGGCAGAGTAGAGGGCCAGGGCCACGGCACCCGGGTCCTGCGAGGAGCCCTCAAACAGCCCATCAAAATTTTGAGTGTGGCCTAGTGCCCCCAAGTAGGGACACCGACAGGGAGAGAAAAAGGAAGACAGAGAAACAGAGAAAGTTACTATTTCCAAAGGCTTCCAATTGTAGAACTTTTAAATTAAAAATATATGAACCCTCATTCCCTGTTTTGCCTCTTTTTTCTCAGCAACATTTCTCTTATTGTCTCCCCCTGTCAGACATCGACCAGCTCTCTGGGTCACCCCCTGTCCCCGTACCCTGGAAGATCTTGACCAGGCCAGTGACGATGACAGCAATGAGGGCAATGACCTTGGCGTAGGTGAAGAAGTCCTGGACGCGCGTCCCCCACTTGACATAGGCACAGTTGACAAAAGTCAGCAAGCCTGAGATGGAGACATAAAGTATCCTTCAGCACCCAGGCACTCACACAGACACAATTGTGAGTGAAGTATGTAGGACAGTGTTAAACCAGACCAGCCAAAATCAAAAGGTTTCAGGCATAAACTCTGGCAGGAACGTATTTAACCCGATTTAGTAAAACACAAAAATGGGACACTGTATAAAAACCAGAAAAAATGTCTGCTTCCACGTCTAGTGGGAGCACCCTAGTACCCCTCCAAATACCACTGTGGTAATACTTTGCTTTAGTATTAACTCCCCTTCCAGGAAAAGAGGTCAGGAAGGTCAAGCACCCTTCAGGCCTCAGACCAGAGAGTAATCCAGGCAGGCATGGATCCCACACACACGGTTTGAGATTACTGTATGTATGTGCGTGTGTGTGAGAGTGAGTAGGTTTAACTGCCTCATGGGAATAAGTGTCCCAACAAGACAGCCAAACCTGAAAAAAACTGATGATTTGAAGACATCCCCTAAAACTGCATGTGAAACAGTATTCTATTTGCTGCAGTGTGTTGTTTGTAATTATACAGTGTGTATCGTACTGAGGAATTAATGTATTGTTGTGTATGGGAGTATATCAAACAGGGAGACTCTGTGGATTTAGGAAATGGGGTTGCTGACACCAGCAGTCCTGTCTGTTGTTTTTCCGAGAGAAAAAGAGCTGAGAACAGCAGAGAGAGACGGAGAGAGAGAGCGAGAAGAAAGAGCACATACACATTTATTGACTGGACATTACAATACAGATGAACTTAGTACATTATCTTCAGTACAGTAAGAATGAATTACTGAATCAAACACACCTTGTGCAACACAGCAAATGTCAGTATTATTAATATCTGCTCTCATGTGCCTTTAAGAGGCTACTGCTATGATTCCCCCCACTCAGATCAAAAGAGGAAGTAAAAGAAGGGTAACAAGATATTCTGACATGGCTTCTCCTCGGATTTTCCAAAGAAATGATAGAAAAGCTAATGCAGACATGAGATCCTATACTTGTTTTTTTCTGTTTTTGAGCAAAGCTGAACAGCTAAAGCAAGCATGACCTTAAACATTTGTGATACTCCTGCTCGCCCTGTAGCTGTTCTGTGAGCCAGTCTCTGCAGTGCGGGAACCTCCAGTGTAAGGCACTGGATGACCTTCACTGAAAAGAGAGGGCATTTTGCACTTCCCAGTGCCTGTCAAAACCCTCTCTCATACACCCATTTATGAGCTCGGTGCCTAACCTTATCTCCCTCTGCTGCTTTTACCAGTGTTTGCTTTACAGAAACCCAGGTACATTAGCGTTTCCAATGGCCAGGCCCGCCTCCATATGAAGCACTTGCATTCTCAGCATCTATATTTTTTGAAGAACTGCTATTCAATATTTTCCCCACAGTGGCCAAATAAAAAGCTCAGGGTGAGTCTGAGACTGTGATGGCTGAGACCTTGGCTGACTTTCCTTATATTCCTCTTTCAGTCAGGTCTTTTTGTCCTCTTAGCAGTCCAACTCTACATTGTCATTAGCGATAAGTGTAAGGGTCAAAGTTTTAATCCAAGAATGGACTTTATCTTGCTACTATCAGCAAATTTGTGTTTTGCGCAGCTAATCAGAGTATGCCTCTGTGATTGTGCTGAGAGCTATATTCTCAGATCCCTCTGTAATGTAGGGAGCACATACCCGAATCTGCTCAAGAGGTGTCAGACCCCTATACCCCATCTCCTTGCTATTGGCATTACATCCCAGTGAGAAACATCCCCCTCCTCACTGACAAAAATACATCAGTTTCCCAGAATTCCAAACATATTTATTTGCCATACCTTGCTGTCTAGACTTACCCACTCATCAACTCAAAGGTAAGTTGACAGGAAAGGACAATATAGTTATATCAGCACTGTTATAGTAGCAAATCCCACCTCTGTCCTCCTCAGCCCTCCCCCCAAACCACACCCCGCCACTTTACTCACAGATGCAGGCAGCAGCTAACAGGCGGTTGGCACTGTAGGGGGCAATGCAGGTAGGGAAGATGGGCTGCACCATGTAATTTGAGAAGGTGATGGCAATGACAGCCTGGCTGGTGGGCTCGATGATCAGCAGTGATGTCCACAGGCGGATGAAGGCCAGGAAACCACCGAAAGCCTCCAGGATGTAGGCGTAACTGGCTCCGGACTTGGTGATAGTAGTGCCCAGCTCTGCGTAACAAAGTGCCCCAAACACAGAAAAAACGCCCCCAATGGTCCACACCACCAGCGACAGCCCATAGGAGGCGCTGTACATCAGTACACCCTTCGGAGAGACAAAGATCCCAGAGCCGATCATGTTGCCCACAATCAGGCAGACTCCATTTAGGAGGGATATCTCTTTCTTCAGCTTCATGGACTCTTCTGAACCAGCTGCCTTAAGTGATTCTGAATCAGCTGTCTTAAGTGATTCTCCTCCATTGTTTACCTTCAAGACAGGCTCCTGGAGAGATGCAGGGATGTAAGATGCCATTTGTGTGTATTTGTGTGTGTGTGTGTATATATGTATATATACACACTTTTATATAATGTGTATGTATGTGTGCTTAAGAAGGTGAGTATGTGTAGTAGTCCTTATATTTTAGTGCTGTCCTTGACTTTATTGTCCAGCTGTATTTAGCATGATGAAATCTGCAGGCATAAAGAAAAAGTCCTCAGTAAACAAAAAGATAACAGTATTCACCATTTATTTTTGTAAGCACTTTTTCCAGTTTCTGCTCCATGACTATTTCTGTGTTTCTGTGTTACCCACATTAATCTGTTTATGTTTGACAGTTTGAACAATTATCTACCCAACTGATTAAAATCCATTAGGCAGATGCTTTGCAGGCATTTGCAGGCAATATTGCCATTACTTAGAATAAATACCAAAACAGTAATACTTTATTTATCCCTATGAAATTGTCTTTTCACCAATCCCATTTTGCTCTCCATGAGATACACACAGACACATTTACAGGGAACAGCAAGCTTGGGGCTCACAGCACAGGGTCAACCAATGTCTGACACCTCTGCAGCAATTGGGGTTAAGAGCCTTGCTCAATGGCCCAGGGGCAACCTCAACCTGCGTGTCATGGGGTTCAAACCATGACCTTCCAGTCTTAGGCAGAGAATAATAATCTGCTGAGACATACACTGCCCCAAGGTATATGACTGGCACTGAAGAACACAAAGTAAGTGGAAGTATATTTCCTTGTTTTGGGCATTTCAGGTCCAGCAAGTACAAATCCAGATCAGGATTTTGTTTCTACCAACTAGTTGTGTATAAAGAGTCTCAGTCACAGAGTACTCAACTGGTCAAAATCCTGGTCTGGATTTGTACTTGCTGGACCTGAAATGCCCAACACTAATATTTCTATCCTCTGATTTGATGAACCAGCACATCATACAGCCATTTTTGGTTCGTTTACACTGCATAAAGAAACAGAGCGTGAGCGTCTGTGTGTAATAGTGGTATATTCCCACTTGTTATATATTCAACCACACAAATTGCACCTGTTGTCCAAAGAAATCAAGTAACTCACTCCTATACAGACACAGGAAATGTAAAAAGAAAGCCAAAGTAACAGTGAATGTAACACGTAATGCCCAGTGAGACAGCTCACACATTTATCCTGGCATTAGGCAGATGGTTATTTTAGAGCGATTAGTGACCTGAGTAAATGACCCCTTTCAATAAGTACACACACAGGGACAAAGATAAAGGGGGAAAGGGGCTGGGAAAGGTACACTGACATTTGGGGTTTCATTTAGCCAGTGTCCATGGCTGACTCACTTGACCTCACATTTCACAGCTGTGCTGATTTCATGACTGTTTACCAGGAAGATGCAGTGCTGGTTAATTGAGCTGTCAATTAAAACCGGTTGATCTATCAAGTCTGTAAAGCATTTACTTAATCTGCACTATTGATTGACATTGGTGCGATCATCAATGCTAGTCAATAATTTAACACTATGGCCCTCATGTGTGACACACACCAGCAAGAGTGTTCAGGCGGCACAGTCTGTCGTAAGAGCAGCATAGAGGCAGTTCATAATGCTGACACTTACACTCTGTAAGAACTGCAGTGCCCGCAAACTCACGCACCCTTGACTCAATACAGTCACATGCTATGAAACATTAGATGCCATCAGTTGATAAATGCATGCACATAGACAAACCATCTGACATAGCCACATCATTTTCTTTCATCTCTCACTCTCTCGCATATACACCAATACCTCTAATATGCCTGTAGGCCACTGGATGAAGGCCATTTACAAACATGTCTGAGCAGTAGAAGAGTATTTCCCACGGCTGCTGACAGTGCAGAACTAATGCTGCCTAAAACCCAAGCTCAAATTAGCTAATAGGACAAGACTTCTCTCCCTGACTTAGGCTGAGCCCAACACATTTGAGTGAAAGTATGCATAGAAACATGATTGGCAACAATGAATGAGTATGAAGACTGACACCTGAGATGGAGCAATCACAGTAACAAACTGACCACTGAGACTGAGCACTGTGGATGCCAGACACACTGCTAGGATGCATCAGAAAAGAAAGGTTAAGGAGATCTGGCAAAATCCAGCTGGGCAGAGCTGACAGTAATCACTCTTAGTGATGCCATCACAGGCAGCACTGTTAACTGAAACAATCAATTCAACTTACTCAACACTGATTACTGATTAAAAGCCAGAAAATGACATGTATGAGCAGTGATAGAAGAACCAGACCTGTCGCTGAGGTCAGAAGTCAGACTTCAGCATCTCCTTGTGGAAAACAGTAATGTGGGATGGGTAAGATGTAGGAGGAAGAGGAACAGACCCGGTGATCAAAAACCACAGGCATGTGAAGGAACGGGAAGACAGATGGAGTACAAAGATTACAGAGAGATAACAACCTGAAAGTAGAGGACAAAACTGGAGTAAAGATACAGACGTCACATAAAGATATGGGAGGAAACAGTGAGAGAGTGGGAGAGACCTTTGCATTTTTGGTGCAAGGTTCATGGAACACTGATAATTTCTGGAGACGAGTTGTAAATCAAGGTTGTTGTTCAAAGACAATACCTCCCACTCACGGCAAAAAACATTAATTCAAAATCATCTCAGTTGTTTCTTAATAAATACTGAGTTGTCAAGAACCCGTTCTCACATGTAAATCCAAATGAGCTTTTCTAAATGAAGTACAAGTTCACAAACAATTGCTAGCCTTCAGTAATCAACGCTGAGGAAATCTCAATTGATTATTTCAGCAAACTCCACTAGGAGGTACCTACGGCCAATGCACAGTTCTTCATCGGTACAGACTGGTGTAATGAAACAGGTGACATGGCCAGCACAATGTACAATAGTAAAGTAATAGTAAGGCCTTAAAAGTGATCAACACTAAAAACTGTTTAGATTTAAGATACTTCCAGACTCCAGTAGGAGGTACCAGCAGACAATGTGTAGTACTTCATTTGTACAGGCTGCTTTAGTGAAATAGTTGACATGACCGACACAATGCACAACCCAGCTACGCATGTGCATCGGCCTATAATCTCCAAAAACAAACAAACAAACAAACAAATCAATATAGCCTTCAGTATCAAGCCACTATAATTATTACATAGACTATCACAGTCGATTTACCTTCAAGAAACGTCTAGTGGCGACTTCTGATTGGTTCTCTTGACGCCGTCGATCTCACGTTTTATTGATCTGTCACTCTTTCATTGTTTGTATGTGTACATATTATTAATTTCGCTTTACAGTGATGTCAGTCGGAACCGCTTATTGAAATGCGCTGTAATCTGGAATGCGCTTTAAGGCTCCTATACCCCTCGTTTTGCCGCCGCCGTCGCGTATTTTTATTTCTCCCTCTCTATATGTTTGAAGTAGCTGGTGGGTTTTGATCAGCTGATGAACTTCTGCTTTCTGTAGCCAGACACTTCTGCTAAGGAAACGGGACGGGAGAGAGAGAGAATGGGAGGGTGCTTGCTACTTTATTATACCACTTTAACTGCGTAAATGATTTATGTTTGCTGACATACGTAGCCTAGTTCCAATACTGAAACTCGTTTAATTACGTATAGTACTAAAGACACACATTATTCAGCTGAATAGGTGCATTAATTCTCCGATTCCACATTTTAATCAAAATAAGGCTTAAATATTTGCGCTTTTTATAGACGTTGTTTTGTAACATTAATGTTGACAGATTTTAACTGCGCCCAAAAGTCCTCTGATATCATTTCAATCCATAATTATATTATAGCTACAAACTTCAAAACTGATATTGTTTCTTTCTAGGATAAAACCAAATGCTCTGTAGCGGTACCTATTGAACTAAATCTGCTATTACATGTCATTCTGCTAGCCTATCTAAACTTGTCGGGTGAGCAGCTTTGTTACCTTGACAATATGCTATTAGTCAAACTAATAACCTATTACATTGAGAGAGGGAACATGTTTTGGCTGAATAATCTCCTGGAACTATTAAATGTGAGATATATTTCCTTGGCATTATTCAACTATTAGTCGTCGTGTAAATATTAACAAAGAGGTCAAATTTGGAATTGCTGCCAGTTTAAACAGTTAAGTTTAAGAGGATAACTATATCAGCTATGGGCAATACTAACAGTATTAACACTAAGAGCACTAACACTTTCCATAAGTTCTTCAATACAAGACCTTAGACTTAAAGTCCCTTAGGTCTTGCTTTTTTGCTCTCTTACTGTAAAAACTTTTGGGCAAGCATATGCTAGCCTTGTAAGAAAAAAAGTTGCCCTTCTCCCTGTCTCTCTTACAAAAAAAATGCCTTTCCATGGCTACTGGTTGTCATGGTTTCATCAGGCAGAAAGAGTCAGCAGCAAGGTGATTGCTTCCTGTGTTGGTGCTGATTAGAGAAAAATTGAATGTGTCAGATAGAAGCGGGTTGGTGTGGAGTCACACACTGACCAACAACACTCACATGAAGCATGAGACCTGGTAAAAGACCAGGGAAGCTACAAAAAGTAAAAGTTTGTTACACAAATAAGAAACTACAATTAAATAAATCAAGGGTGTAACTTTGGGTTGAATATGGGGGGTTGAAGTCTTCACCCATTTAGGGGCATCCAGGAGCATGCATTGGCCGGTCTTCATTATTGGAAAACAAAGAAGCAATTTTAGACTGCGTAAATATTTATGTTTATTAATATATTCATTTCACAGTTGTCATCATTGTTTTTAAATCTGATTTTGACAGAGAATAAGTCTCAGTATAACCAAGGCACAGAAAATGGCAAAATATTGGAAAGCAGCAGTGAACACTTGGCTAAATAGGAAACATGATAACTGGTTGAATTATAATCATAGAACTTTCAGACAAAAATGAAAAAACTAGTCATTCCCACTGGTGCAGTGAACTCCCATTCTCACTAGTAGGTGGATGTGGATAAATGGATGGGAGTGGAAAGCATAGTGGTAATAGAAGCCTGGTGTAGCTGTAGTGAAGAGTGGGCAGATCACAGCTAAGACAAGTGCAGAAGTTGTAGTAAGTAGTAGGGTGAATAGCAGTGCCTAGCTGCAGCCATCAATTGGTTCCTAGTGTTTAAATCCTCCTTGGAGATTTCCTCAACATGATGTTCCATGAGCCTTACCAGAACAGCAGTACCAGAATAACTCTGGGGGTTCTGCTTTTTTCTCTGAACCAGCCACAAGCAAGAAGGACTGAAGAAACACAAGTAAGAATATGGAGTCGTACTGCTGGTGGCACAGGAACTGCATCTTCTGGACAGCACTGGAGCAACTAGACAAACTCCAGACTTCCACACACACCCTCAACACCTGTGTGCAAATCTCCTCAATTACCCACATACAAAATTATGTAATAATGTGTAGCATCCATGTGCTGTTAGTGAAATATAGCAACAACAAAGTAGCTATACGATGAGGATTGATTTAAATATTTAAATACAAACAGTTTATTGATGGCATTCACTGAATGTTGAGTTATGTCAAGAGTGTGTAGGGTTATTAATCCTTACAATTTAGAAAGAAAAGCTGTTTGAAAGTTTGCTTGTGGCAACTTGGGTGTTCTGGCACTGTCTTCCAGATGGTAGCAGGGAGATGAGATTATGGGTGGAGACAGTTCAGTCCTGTTAATTTTGTGAACTCGCTTTCCATAACTACAGAGATAAATGTCAGATATGGAGGGTAATGTTGATCCAGAGATATGCTATGCCCTGACTGACTTCACATTTAAAGGCCTTATCGCGAGTTCTGCAGCTCCCATGCTATGTTGTTATATAGCTTGTGAGGACACTGTTCACGGTGCATTAAGACTATCGTTAAAACAGCATTACCCAAACACCATTGTGCTATGGAAGGGACCCCATATTCTACCCAATTCAGAAATGTATAACATTTAAAACACGTTTCCCACTATAAGCCCAATTGAACATAGGCCGTCTTGAAAAAAAATTGGTTGACATGAAAAAAAATAAATAACAATATCTGCTGGAGAGGAGGGCATATTCAGAAGATTAGCTTACGATCCACGTATAACAGGTGTTGCATTTTTAATTGTCAGATCTTCCGTGAGGTGCGGGAGGCGTCCATTTCAATCATTCTGTTTCTGATTTGGTTTTCTTAAAAAAATCCACCCATGTTTAAACTATCCTTTTCGTTTCCTGACAGATTTGGATCCCAACTCATCATTTACAGCGATTTCTTTTCCCTTCCCCACTCATTGCGATCACCACCTTTAAAAAAGTCTCATAAACTGGCAATTTGTATTGCTCCGGAAATTAAAAAACAATCTTACAAAGCCTGATCCACGTATTCCCCGAAGTCACACTGTGTTGAAACCTTCGCAGCGCCATAACATGCTCTTCTATCTATTCCCCGTCCTTCTGAGTTCGCATTCGGAAGTGGTATGATTAATAGTTTTGGTGTGTCAAAAAGAATGACGTTTCTCAAACCAAGGACCCACAAATGAAAACAGAACAGAGCCAGGGATTCCCTAGCGTTAATGCGTCACATAACTAAGAACCATGGACCGGGAGAAATCCTTACTATTTCTTTCTCCGGGGGGGTCTCTCCTTGAATATTTTTCCGTGAGTGATATTGTGATCGGAACTCCAGATTGTCTCCTGGCTGCTTTTTTTGCGTGGCCAACTGTCCAACACTCCGTATGCTTTGCAATCAGTAACTGACAGAAAAGCACGGACCCTTTTCCATCTTCGATGTCGTTAGTTAGCTGCTAGTATTCTAATTTCTTCAGACAGAAATCAAGCACAGTGAATAATAAAAATTCACCAGTTCGCCTGCATGTGCAGTGCCACACCCGCCGTCACTTTTTAATATTTATTTGGTGAAACTTACGGTTTAAGAATAAGGAAACATGAAACATAAACTAGTTTACTAAGCAAAGTAAATTATTGTAACGTCAAACTTTTCACTTCTCCATTTCCAGTGTTACCACCTTTTGGTCAGCTGGCTGGAGTGAGATTTTCAATTCCAGACAAGTCTGCACACATTTATGTAACAGTTTTATTACCTTTTAAATGGTCTGTATGGTTTTAAAACTACCCCATCGCTTTTGATTTTGTATTTTTTGTTTTTATGTTATTTGTTTGTGTGTCTTTATGTCCCCTTGTCCTCAAAAGGTTCTTCTGCTTTTTGCCAGGCCGTCAACGTAAATAAGAAATAGTTCCTAGTGACTTGCCTAGAAAAATTAGTCATGACAATTTAGGAAAAATGTCGCTTATTAGGTTTTTAACGGAATAATAAAGATTTACGGTAAGATTCCCTGCCTGAGCATGAGTCAGAAAGCGTCAGTATCACGGCAGATGCGTTGGGGTTGGCAACCCTGCATTTTAGAGTGGTGACCATGCAAGGACCAGTTAGTGCTTAACTGTCCATTAAACACACCCCCCCCCCCACCGAAATAAGCATATTCCGTCTACCCTGCACGCATCGTAATATCATAGGGAAGTAGCTGTGGAAACTGTTATACAGTGTATTGTCGATCAGGAGTTTGTATAAGTGTGAAAATACATTATACGTGACCGGTAGGCAGTACAGAAAACACAATCATTATTTGATGTTTGTCTAGTATTAAAACAATGACAGGGTGGCCAACTTTGGTCAGCTGACTGGAGTGAGGTTTTAATTCGATACAAGTCTGCAAACGCATTTACATGTTTGTAAGAGTTACATTACCTTGCGGTCTGTAGGGCTTGCTACGCCAACGCTTTTGATGTAGCTCATTTTAAGTTTATATGGAATAATATAGATTTGTCGTAAGATTTCGTGCATGAGCGTGAGTCTGAAAGTGTGAGTGTGCATGAAATGCGTGAGAGTTGACAAATAAGGGAATTTGCCCGCTATGCCATACCACAGCGCCGACGTTAAGCGGTTTATGAACAATGCGTCATTGAAACGAAGAACACGTTGCTCCAGACCACGTGTCCGAAGCCGACCAATCGGAGCGCATCAACGCCAGGTTCCCACCCGCCTTAATTTGCCTCCATCGCTATGAGGAGCGTCTCGTTGTCGTTAAGTTCAACGATTGCTTGAATTTAAACGCAGTTTATTTAAAACAAAGAAAGGTAAATTTGGTTTTAAAATCAAGTGTTACCTACATACGTATGTCACGCAAAATCTACATGCTATTAAGATTGACCTTACCTGTTAAAGATTGCAAAAACCGCATGCTACATTTATGAGCCTCATTTCTACAAGCTAGCTACGGTTTTAATTTACATTTTAACACTAGTCATTTGA
>JAAGVU020000015.1:14339973-14357559 GCA_011763525.2 Mormyrus iriodes | reverse complement strand
TTTTTTTCAGGATCACAGGCTGCATAGGGCATAAGGTTGGGGTACACCATGGACTGGATGCCAGTCCATTGCAGGGCACTCACACACACACACACACACACACACACACACATTTAGAAATGCCAGTCAACCTACCTGCATCTCTTGAACTACAGGAGAAAACTTGTTCAAGAGGAGTAGGTGCTAATTCCACAATGTGGCGATGAAATTTAAACCCACAACAAAGAAGATGGAAGGCAACAGTACAACCAACTGTGCCACCTTACCCGAGGGTAAGCATAATAAATGCAGAATGGACCCAAAAATTGAAATAACTAATATTATAACATATACACATAAATGGACTGAACAATCCATTAGCACAGCATTGAGTGTACAAAGGAAGAGATACGCAGGCATAGATAATGTGAATGTGTAGCATGATATAAATGCAAGCTCAACCCTTAACAGTATGACAAGCCGTTTTAGCTTTCATTTCTAGAGGATATCACAAATTCAGGTCATAAATTAGAATGCAAATTCTCGATATGAGAAATTTAGTTCTAACTAGTTACAATGTGTATTTCCGATATCAGAAATTCTACTTTTTCTAGAGAAAATGCATGTTATTGATATCGGAAATTCAATTGTATCTAGTTAAAATGCAAATTCCTGATACCTGGAATGCAACTGTGACTAGTTACAACGCAATTTTAACTAGTTATTTTTTTAAATCAAGTATTCAGTTTTAACTAGTTAAAATTACAATTGTTGATATCATAACAATAAAATTAAATCAGCTTTGTAATCAGAATTGTAATTGTAGCTAGCTATAATTCATTTTTAATTACAGCAAGTTACAGTTGAATTCCTGATATTAGAAACTGGCATTCTGATTAGTTCAAATTACAACTACCATTGACATAAATGTGAAAAATGTTTTGAATCTCACTAGCTAGAACAGAATTTCCGATATCAAGAATTGGCATAACTACTCACAACTAAATTTCAGATATTAAGAATTTTCATTATAACTAGTTAGAACTGAATTTCTGATATCCTCTACAAATTAATTAATGCTAAAATGGCTTGCCATAAACAGCAGCCGAGTACAACCGTTTTAGCTGAACGCTTATACTGAATTTCACGCCCAAAACCACCAAAGTGATCGGGGGAAGTCATAATCAAACTAGCGTTCATGGTAAGTCCGTAACAGCGCGGACAACAACGCCTATGAAAACAAACACACAACCAATTATTTCAGATTTATGCTGGGTACAAATTGAAACGCGTATTAAATAAAACTATAAACATAATTATTACAATAATTAAAAATGGGAAAGACATACGTCACAGACTGCAAGTGCATATTTTGCTAGGATGCTGCATCAGCAAAAATACATAACACACAAACAACATAAAACCAGGTATACATAAACATTTAATAGTTGACAATTCGTTATATTAACTATCCAAGTAGCAAAAGAACATCATAGAACCACGTTCCATGCAATGGTGTGCATTCAGGAGACAAATGCATACGTGCACTGTCAACCACGATTGTTTTACATCAGCATAAATAACACAGCATAATAACACATGGTACCTTCAAAACTTCTAAGTCTCCTTTATTAACCGAATCACTCTCCTTCTCAACGTCAGCCATGTTTACTAAACACATCCAGACGTATGTAAATATGCGCATTCCCTGTGTAACGTGACTGACGCGCGTAGCATTGCAGCACCTCATTGGTCAGTCTTCGCCGATACTTCCAAATATAACAACCAATAAAAGATAAGAATACAGTGTGGGGGGCGGGTTCTCAAATTCACCAGGGTCAAATATCGCAGATATAAGGGGGCATAGATGTATACGCCACCTTGTGTCGCGGAGGGGTGGGTGACAGCTGTAGGGCAAGTTGGATATTTTTAAGCGTCTAATTCGGTGGATGTTTTGCTATAAAATCTGCTAATAAAGTTCACAAACACAATAACTTGAGTAAATAAATGTTATGTGGTGTATGTATTTATGTATAATAAACACAACCGTTCATTCGTCTTTGTACCGCTTATACAGTACATGGTCGCTATGTATATATATCTGTAAATATACGTAATGAAAAATCATAAGCATTTGGTTACATATACATAAGCGGGGGTGATTGCTAATTTATTTTATTTTATAAATTCAAAATATTATTCATGGGTTTCTATGGTTTGAACTATATTGATCCGGAAGAGGAAACGTGCCCTATTAGGACAACATGCCGGGCTTGAGTGTTTAGCAGCGGCACAATCCCTGCTTATATTTAATGTAATGTGAATGAAAATTTCTTTCTTACACTCTTTGTTATGGTACAGGGAAAAGGCGCTACGGCAGCAACAACTTAATAAAAGTCGTAGCTCTTTTAAATAGTTAGTTGTATAGTTGGACCTTGTGTTGTGATTGCAAGAGAGCGAAGTAAACACGGGCAGAATCGTGCATCGGCGCGGTTTTTGGCGGAAAACTGCAGCGTAACGGGTCGGTAAAAAAGACTGTCCCGATTGACATGTCGGATACATGGAGTAATATACAAGCGCACAAGAAGCAGCTGGACTCGCTGCGGGAGAGGCTGCAACGGAGGCGGAAAGACACCACGCAGCTGGGCATAGGTACGCTAGGGGACCATCCACCCAGCCGCTTATCGCGCTCGGGTTTGCGGGAACCCATTCCAGACAGTGCAGGACTTAAGACTAAGTGACGTAGAATAATCGATTCACTGAAAAAATGACTCCCATTTTTCCACTGCACCTAAATCCCTGACTAACCAAAAGCACACACGAAAGTACGAGAAACAAAGTCATCCTGATCCTACCGTCCAAAAACAGGGGGATTAGCATAACCAAGGAACAGTCGCAACCAGGTACACAATAGCAGACTGACCAAAATCGCGAAAGCCTAGTTATGCAGAGTCATGCATTATATAGGGAGAAGTCGAAGATACAGTGTATATTTATTTTACTCTATGACTGAGCTTCTGCTGTTTGAGTCTCACAGACTGACAATTCATGACCACATACAATCTTTCACTGATACAGGTTAGAGAAATTGTAATTTCTTAAAATTCGTCTCTAATTGCGAATTTTCATTAGTCAGACCCCAGTGAGAAATAATGTATTTAAGTAACTTTGAATATATATGTAACAAACCTTGTCTGAGTGCAGTCTTGATTCAGTGTCTCTTCCCTGGTAGAATAAATGCACTGTAGGTACCTTATATTCTGTTTTTTATCCAATTTTCTTTTCTATGCCTGCCTGTTTGCAGAGGTGGGGGTGACTGAGGGGGGGTCAGTTCGCAGTGACAGCCCAGGGCCAGCTCTTCAGAGCCCCCCTCAGGCAGAGCGCCCCCCTGACCCAGAACTGGAGAGGAGACTCTTGGGCTATCTGTCTGAATTGAGTCTTGTGCTTCCAACAGATTCGCTCACCATTACCAGCCAGCTTAGTACTGTGAGTATGCTTGTCTACGTATGTGTTTGGGGAATAGTTTAACTATATTAGCATCTCTGCTGGACTGGAGATTTCAGACAACAAACGTGCTTTATTTGCCATTTGCACAAGTACAGGTACATTGGAATGCTTCTCTTCACCGACCCCTTCTTGCTCTCCATAGCTTGGGGGTCACATCACAAGGTCAGCTAATGTGAGGTGCCCCTGGGGTTAAGGGCCTTGCTCATGGCCCCAGGACATGTGACTATTCCACCGAGCCCGGAGCTCGAACCGGCGATCTTTTGATCACAGGCACAGACACTTAGTCCGCATTGTGTGTTTTGTCTTTGTGACCCCACCCAGCCTGATGCACCAGCCTCACATGGCTGCATCCAGAGTCTTCTGCTTAAGTTCTCCGCCCAGGAACTGATTGAGGTCCGGCAGCCGTCTCTCACTCCTTCGACCTCCTCCTCAACCACCCCTTCCTCCACGCTCGTCACCTCTGTGGACCACACCAAAATCTGGGCCATGACTGGGGGTGGCGCCCCAGCCCAAAGGACAGGTGTCAAGAGGAAAGCAGAGGAGCAGCCCCACCCCAAACGAACCCCAGGCTCTGGCTCCTCCGTGCAGTCCCCCAGTTCCCCCTCAACCCCCTCCTCACTGGCGACGGCCTTGTCGTCCCAGCTGGGAGGGACCTCTGATTGGAAGTCAGGAGGGGGGAGCGGAACAGATAAGAAGGGCAGGTCTTCCAAGGGTCCGACATCCCACTTGGACATGGAAATCGAATGTCTGCTGAACCAGCAGTCCACCAAGGAACAGCAGAGCAAAAAGGTGAGGAGAGACAGGGAAGAAAGAATGTGAGAGAGCTGTTAGGGCTTGGGGTGCAATAAAACTCACCCTGATGATCAAAGAAAAATAAGTAGTCCATATTTTATAATATTTATTTATGTTAAAGTTTCAAGTTATAATGCCATCTTCAATACTGCTGGTACTCACCCCCAATCTCCGTTTCCCCCTAGGTGAGCCGAGAGATCCTGGAGCTCTTAAACACAAGTTCAGCGAAGGAGCAGTCCATCGTGGAGAAGTTCCGTTCTCGTGGGCGGGCCCAAGTCCAGGAGTTCTGTGATCACGGAACCAAGGAGGAGTGCATCCGTTCAGGAGATGCTCCCCAGCCTTGCACCAAACTGCACTTCCGGTCTGTACCTTTGTAACCCCTGTCAGTGGGCTGGTGCCAGAGGTGGAAAGTTGAGATCCAAAAAGTGCAAATTCTGAAACAGATTTTGTTTCAACCAACCAGTTCAGCACACTTTGACTGTTTTTATATATATATAGTTGGTTGAAACAAAATCTTGGTCCGGATTTGTACTTTCTGTACCTGAATTGTCAGGCTCTGGCTGGTGCTGATGATGATAATACATACAGTACAATTATTATGAATAAGCGCCTAGGCCCTTTGATACCACTGTGTATGGTGTCACTAGGTAGCTAACTGTTGGTCCAAATTGTAAGGAAGTTGGCACAACTAAATCAAAGGTAATATGATCTCGTTTGACTTAGTTTTTTTTAGCTTGGAATGAACTGTGATACACGCTATATCAGTCCCATATTTGATCATGTCTTTTCTGATACAGAACTTAATTGCTTTGCATCGTCATTTTATTTAGTTTCTGCTTTCTGCTGGTAACTTTGTGCCATTTGGCCTCCCTGCAGGCGCATCATAAACAAGCACACAGACGAGAGTCTGGGCGACTGCTCCTTCCTCAACACCTGCTTCCACATGGATACCTGCAAGTATGTGCATTATGAGATCGACTGTCCCCCGGAAGCAGAGGCAGGCTCCCTGGGGCCTCAGGCAGGAGCCACAGAGCTGGGCCTGCACTCTGGGGACCCGGACAGCAACGTTGGCAAGCTGTTCCCCTCGCAGGTGAGGAGTAAATCATTTTCATTTGTATTTTTTCCCCTCCATTTTCTGTGGAACTACTGTCATTGCTACACGGATGTTAAGGAAAGTTATTCTTAGTACATATCCATACAGTTTCTCTAGAGGTTAGTACAGTTTTTTTCCTGCTGCTGAGAATTCCAGCCAGCAAATTAATGTTTTGCAGCTTGGCTCATGGCCTGTGGATTGGCTACAATGCATTAGGCTCTAAGGCTGCAGATTGGCTGAAAAGCATTAGGCTCTTAGGCTACAGTGCATTAGACTATTAGGCTGCAGACTGGCTGGAGAACACTATGCTCTATGACTGTGGATTGGCTATACAGCATTGGTTTTCCTTTTAGTGGATTTGTTGCGACATCCGTTACCTGGATGTGTCCATCCTGGGGAAGTTTGCTGTCGTGATGGCTGACCCCCCCTGGGACATCCACATGGAGCTGCCTTATGGGACGCTAACTGATGACGAAATGAGGAAGCTTAACATTCCCATTCTTCAGGACGATGGATTCCTTTTCCTATGGGTGACAGGCAGGTATGTCACTGGTTATCTAGAAACTTCCTGTCAGTGCCTTAAATACATGTTTAAGTCAGCTCGACCAAATGAACCCTGAAAAGCTTGGGAACTAAAACAAAAAATGAACTGTCTCTCTAAACTGGGTGCATATGATGAGTTGAACCAAGGGCATAACAGTTTAGGTGATTTTTGAATAATTTTCTGTCCTCTCTCCCTCTCAGGGCTATGGAGTTGGGGAGGGAGTGCCTGAGCCTCTGGGGGTAGGAGCCTCTGTAAACATTGTCATCTCTATGATATTATTTGTCAGTGAAGTAAGTTGGTAGATTGTTGGGAAGATACTTCTCTTATAATGACTGACAAACTGCCTGTTAAGTAAATAAGCGCAAGTAATTTGGCTCTGAATTCTGGAAATCTGAGTATCGCTTCTTGATCATGTGACATTGTGTCATATGTGCCCCTCCCAGGTATGAGCGTGTGGATGAAATAATCTGGGTGAAAACAAACCAGCTGCAGAGAATAATCCGTACTGGGAGAACTGGTCACTGGCTGAACCATGGCAAGGAGCACTGCCTGGTGTGTGTTTCTGTTTGTGTGTGTATGTGTGAGAGAGAGTAGGTCAGTTTGTGAGAATTATGTTCAGTTTGTATTGTATGTAGTCGTGTGATTGTTTTACAGTATGTGTCTCTTTCCAGGTGGGCGTGAAGGGGAATCCTCAAGGTTTCAACAGGGGACTGGACTGTGATGTCATTGTCGCAGAGGTCAGGGGTCAAATTCACAGTTTTAACATAAAATGTTGATTTGCAGCCTGATTGTTTAATGCAGATTTATTCTAGTGTGGTATTCCTTGTCTTTATAGGCCTTGTTTTGTACTGTTCTTTACTTGTAGGTGTCCCTTAAGGTTCTGTCCTATCAGAATATTTCACACTTTCTTATTAGATGCTGTATTATTTTGATACAAATGTCATGAGATTAATTTAATGAAGGAATCCAGCTGGATGGGGGTCTGTGTCTGGCCTCCCATAGTAGCGCTTACAGTAGCTACCTTTGACCCGGCTCCAGGTTCGCTCCACCAGCCACAAGCCAGATGAAATCTATGGAATGATAGAGCGCCTTTCCCCCGGCACCAGGAAGATCGAGCTCTTCGGCCGGCCTCACAACGTGCAGCCGAACTGGTAAGCTGATGTCCTTACGAGATATCTGCTATTGTCTTATTGTATGCTTTTGTGGCCTCTAAAGGTAGTGTTTATTAATCAAGTGCGGTCTGGTCTATCTGCATGTAGTTGAACACTTTTTTTTGGCTCTTGAGATGTTAGCTAAAACACCCCCCCACCCCCTTCCACCCTTTGCCAGGGTGACTCTTGGAAATCAGTTGGATGGCATCCACCTGCTGGACCCTGATGTTGTGGCGCGATTTAAGAAGCGTTACCCTGACGGGGTGATTTCCAAACCCAAGAACATGTAGACATCTTCAACGAGGAAGGTGCTGTCTAGTCATTGGGTCTGAATGGAATACTAGACTGAATGGTAAATGACTGATATAAATGTGAGCTGGGTTAGTATTGAGTTGATCTTTGTTTAGTTATGAAATGACACAGTGTTGCTTTTTTCTTTTTGTATTATGAAACCGTATATTTTTAATAAAACTGTTCAGCTTTGGATTGCTAACTCAATATTTAGCAACAAACTTGTACGTGTTAGCTTCTCTTGCCAGACGCAAGATGGTTCTGAGCAGTCCAGCAAAGATACTGAACTGGAGTTGAGAGAAAGTCACTTCAATAATTGTGATTATTTTGCCAGGTATAATTTGTTCTGGTAGGTGGTCGAGTCACTGGGAGACTGCTGTAGTAACCTTGAGTATTCCTAAGATACTATATAAATCAAAAATAATATTAAGCTTGTTCTATTACTGACTTTACTGGGATACTTTTGGTCTAAAATAATTTTTATTTTTATGATTTATTTACTGTGCAGGTCTGTCCCCGAGTTGTTAAGTAGGTAAAATTAGTTCCTTTATTATTTTTTTTATAAATTTGCAGTTTATCCTAAAAGTCAATGTATAGCGGAGCGGGGTTCACGGAAAAATTGCATGGATGTGTGTATTTCATCTCCAGAAACTGAGAATATGTGGAGTTAGAACTTATTAATTCTACAGGGGGAGTGAGCCGTGTAGTGCATTCTTACATTTAACAGAAAACGGTAAGTTATAGTGGAGGGAAATAATCAGAAAATGCCTATGTAAAACATAGATTTCCTCTACAATTTTTAATGGATCTTGAATGATTCCCACTGGTGTGTTTGCTGGTCACATGGCTGTTCCCTCAGACCTTCCTCACCTTCAGACACACTTGTGAGCTGACTGGATTTCCTGTACTGGCCAAATATGCCTGCTGTTATCTATTTTAGATTACATCATTTATATATTTATGGCTCTGCAGGTTTGGTTGCTTTTCCGATTGTTCCTGGATCAAAAACTCCAGCTTCATAAATAGCACAGCAGATGGATTATGAGTTGTTCAATGCTCTAGTTCAAGCCATTCTGCTGTTTCATAACAACAGATATCACAGAAACTGTAAAACATATAAACATGATTAGCCACAAACTACTACTGTATTTATCCTGAAACACCAAATATTTATGAGGAAAAATTATGGCACCCAATTAACTGACATCCATTTTGTAAATGTGGTGATTATCTCCCTTGGGTGCTGTATAATTGACAATTAATTCAATCTAGTATCTTAACTCTGATGTCATTTTTTTTAGAATGAAGTCTATTATTTTCAAACAGCATCACAGAAGCACTTTCCAGATAGTATATCAATATTTATCTGTGATGGTTTTCATCATCATCATCATCATTGTCATCATCCTTCTCAGATTGGGGAGGCTCCATGTCTTCTGCTTCAGTTTTTTCTTCTTCAACTTTTTCCTACTCGTCCTCTCTTTCTCTCAAGTTACGATACTCCCAGTAAATTCCTGTCAGAGTCTGAGCTGCTTCCAGAGATACCTTCAGCTTGCCCACCACCTCCAGATCTTCACCCACACTATAAACTGGGAGACAGATCAGAAAACAAGGCAGGGGTGAAACAATCAAAAAGAGTAATACCATAAAACACCATTTTTTCCAGAGTATCTTCATGATCAGTGAGACTTAATAAACTCAGAGGGCTCTCACTGTCAATTTTGCGTTCAATGACATCATTTCCTGTCAGCAGAAGTTCCTGCAAATCTAGGTAGGCGTGACCAATATCCACACACTCCTCTTCTTGCTCATCCATTGGCTCACTCACCACTGTGAACTTCAATCTGGATGGAAACAAGTTTCAACTGGATGACAAAGTAGATAATACACTAAACAGCCTTCCCCACCACCAAAAAAAAGTAACTTCAACACAGACGCATAATATACCTTCCATTGTTAGGGTCAGTGCCCTCCAGCATAGTGTAGAGATACTGTTTGAGGGGTGCTGCCTCTGCTCTGTCGACGTAGATCACTGATAGAGAGATGGAGAAGGTTTCAAAGGAGGGACCAAGACATGACGTGATTGGGTGGAGTAGAACTCCACAAGTCTTTTTCTTCACCCACCATTCAGTTTATTACAGAGAGCTCTATGCACAGACTTGAGAAAAGAGCGGTGGATTATGAAAAAACATAGATTTTTGAGCTTTCGAGAGGATCTTTGTATTCTTCGGTAAAATGCATGCAAGGACTTATGAATGGTAATCTGTGCACTATCAGAGCAATGACTAAATCTCCCATAGGGCCCACCAGGACCATTGCTAGGATCAAAAATAGTGTTTCTCTAACTGGTCCTTGGGGATCCGCAGACAGTCCACATTTTTGCTCCCTACCTCCCTAACCTTTTTACTCCCTACTAGAGCTAGGAGGGAGCAAAAACGTGGACTGTAACGAAGTACATTTTTCAAGTATTTATATTTTACTTGTGCATCAGTTTTTTTGGAAGCATGACTTTGATTCCTTATCATTAGGCTCTGTAAGTGCATTGTGGCAACAATACAACAATGCACTGACATTAAAAAGAAAATGTACTTTTAAATAATTAAGTATTTTTAAAAGCAAGTGCTCTAGTACTTTAACGGGAGTGAAATATTGACTGAACAACTTTCACTTGCATTGGAGTAATATTTGCCAGGAGTATCTATACTTTGACTCAAGTAATGGAGTTGTGTGCTTTGTCCACCTCTCGAGTCGAGTAACACTGATCTAAGACACCTAAGGTTTAGCCCAGAGATCTAACCTGTCCGAGGATTCTCAAACTGAGAATATGGTTGATAGAATGTCTGAGCTGAACAATTCATTCAGGGCTCATTCAGATTTATTCGGGGCTTCAGCTCAGGATGCGTCTGGTGGCCAGTTGGCCACGAGTACTGCTCTGATGGTTCTGTTTACTGCATTTTCCACATTTTAAAGAGCATGTTGTAGTTTTTCTCTGAATTTGCAGTGGCACTAAGAATTGTTTTTTTGTGATCAAATCTTTATTAATTTTAAGTTACATAAGGAAGAAAACACAGCAATTAGGCAACATATCGATAAGAATGATCCAAAACCCAGACCCACCCCACCAACCCCGCCAGCCCCCCCAACCATATAACCCTTTTGGTAGGCTCTTGGGATTAAATTAATAGTTTAAAAATAGTAATAATTAAAATAACAGTAACAACTATATAATAAAATATATGTGCGCATGCACATACAGATACACGTGTACACATACATCTATATATCTGTACATATACTCACACCTACATATATACAGATACACAATTCGTAATTAATGAATCATAAATAATAAGTAATAATCATAATAAGAGTGACAACGTTTTTGAAAGCCACATGCCATTTAGCTATCGTTCCAGCCTTAGATTTGTGAATTTCAGCAGTCAAGAGCTCCACTGAAATTATGTCCAGGAGTGTCAGGGCCCATAGGCATCTGCACATTGTGTGTGGGGGATTTCAGCGATTCACCAATAGTTTTTTGGCAGCAGTGAGAGCAGACAAAAATAGAATTCTTTGCTGAGATGACAGAGAGAGCCCAGAGAAGTTATTCAGAAAGAAAGAGTCTGGTGTAAGTCTAAATTCTCTTCTGAGTAATGAAGAGCTATCGATTGTCAGCTGTCTCCAAAAGGTGCAGAGCGATGGGCAAACCCAAAAGAAATGCATAAAAGTCCCTAATGCAGGTTGGAGAGGAACTCAGTCTCATATGGAAACGTTTCAATGGTGTCAAATATACCCCGTGCACCAGCTTCCAATGAATCATCTGATGGTTGGGGTTTCTCGAAGACGTTGTGATCACATTCCATGTTGTGTGGGACAGCAAATCATGCACATCCAGACTAATGTCTTTTGCCCAAATAGTAGTGATACCGAGTGGAGTGTAAGAAGACTGTAGAAGAAAAGAATAAATGGAGGAAACTGAGCTGGGGTGCTGGCCATTTGGATGGATCAGTGTACGCAGTGGCTGGAAGGGTAATTTTGCATCCCAGGGAGCTACATAGGCATAGAGAGCAGACCTAATACGTAAATACATGAAGAAAGAGGTGCCAGGAAGATTGTACTGGGTCCTAAGGTCCTGAAAGGATTTCAAGCTCTTGCCATCAAAGATATTGCCATGAATTTGTATATTACTCAGTCAGGACAAGAGAAGGGAGTGCCACCGGACAGGAGAGTGTGATTGTGAAAAAGAGGAGAGTGATAATGCCACTTTTTAGTGGACCCAGTCTTTCTTTCTACTGATCTGCATGTAAATAAAAGGTGTGATACAAGACCATAGCATAGTTTTCATTTCCTCATAGGCACACCACTAAAAGCAAGGGTTTTTAATTTATAAAGTGCCACAAGTGCTTCTTCAACGCATCTCCAGGAGACTAATGCTTCCGGATTGAACCAGACACTTAATGGGCGTAAAGTGCAAGAGTGGGCATATAACTGGAAATTAAGAAGAAAAGAGAGACCCCCGTCAACCTTCTGGCACTGTAAAGTGGATAATTTGACACGAGGCCGTTTACTCAACAAAATGAATTGTGTGAGTGTAGAATTAAGCTTGTCCCAGTAACCATGAGGAGGCGGCAAAGGGATCATGGAGCTGTAGAAATTTATGCAAGGAAGGATGTTCATTTTCATTATTGATATATGAGCCTGTAAAGAGTTTGGGACATACGTGACCAGGCAGATAGATCAGAGATAACTCTAGAAAGGATATTATTGTAGTTCTTGGAGACGGTACTGTGTAGGTCAGAATAAATGTCTATGCCGAGATATTTAATAGTGCAAACAATAGGGATGGAATGAGGGAGATGTAACTGGTTAGCCTCAAAATTGAGAGGAAGCACTAAGGATAGTTTTGATAAACTGAGCGATCTCATAATGAAAACTACTTTGACTAAAGCTCTAAGGTCACTATTCTGGTTACTATTACACAGAAAAGCATAGACACACCTCTTGTGAAGTTGTAATGTATTTCTTCTCCACACGTTGGTTTCCGAAGAGACATAGGTGTCTCTGTGGTTTCCATAGGAACCCCGAATAGGCAGTACTCAACATAAACTTGCTGCACTGACTGGTCAAGAGCAACATGGGAGGTGGGATGAAAAGAGAGAGAGAGAATCTCCACTTGCAGTTTATTTCCCTGAGGAAGAGCGAAGAAACAAAAATGTTAATCTTTGCAAATCAAATACTGAGCATTATACTGTATGTATTTGGCATTGAGATTGAGAAAATATAACTAGGGCAAATGTTTTCTGTACTTCTAAGAAGTGTATTATTGTGGTCCTACTTCTCTGCCCCAGAGCCCTCACCTCCACAGGCGGCTGAGATGGCTTTGGAATTATGATGACATCACTGTCAGAGGATGCTCTTGATTCGCTGGATTCATTGACATTGCTGTCCACATGAACTATTTATAGGAAAACTATTTATGAATCAGCATGAAAAGAAGCCTGTGTTTGTTTGTTTGTTTGTTTGTCTGTCTACTCACTTATTAATTCATTCACTCATTATTTTTTCCAATCTGAGCTGCACCAGAAAAAACTGTTTTGACCATTGCAATAAAGGAATAATGAAGTACAAGGTAGAGTTACCTTTTTCATTTCTCCCACGCTCCTCTTCTTCATCGTGTCTTCCCACAAGAATGTTTGTCTCTGCTTCATCCTCTACGGACTGACCTTCCTGTTTGGATGATTGTATATCGGGCTTGTCAGATTCCCGGTGCTACATTTAGGTTGCCCAGCTCTCTAGTCCTTATGTGTTTATTCCTTATTCAGTTCTATTTTCTGTGCATCCCCATTCCTCCAAAGCTTGCCTTCATAATCCTACCTCAGTCCTCTTTTTCATAATGTTTCACATCACTAGATTTTCATGTTATTCTTGTCATTTCCATCTCTATGCTCCCCAACTTTACCCCTTTCATTTCAAGCTTTCTTTGCTTCTCTTTGGGTTGTGCTGGTAGTTCTTTTTGCACATAGAAGAGATTCTAGGTGTGCTGTTATGAAAAGTGGTCCAGTTCAGTTCATGGCCATATACATTTAAATCTTGATCACCTCATGTTGGGATTCAATAATTGGGCTGTTTGCAGACCATAGAGAAGTAGGTTGAGGTTTTCCCTGCACCAGGGCAGGTGACCTCAGGCGAGCGGTTCGCTTTCTGCTGGGTGGCTGCAGGGGTTTGGTTTGATCTCCCTCTGATACGAGGCAGGGCATCGCAAGTTCCGCTGGCCAACAAGAGGGACCTCTATCTGGCTCAGGTGCCTTAAAGGGGATGTTTCCTGTAGGCTGTCTCAAGATAGCTGATTGAGGCCTGGACTAGAGAAAGAGGGGAAGGTGTTATATAGTCAAACGAAAAGTATTAAACAAAAACAATATACCATATACCTAGATTTTTTTTTCCACTGAATGTGTCTGAGAGAGAATGTATATAGAATGCAGAGAGAATGCAGCTATATATGTGAAAGCTAGCTGTAACAAATGTCTCTGGATTTTTGTCTGTAAAATGTGTTGGGGAGGCCTGCCTTAGACTGACAAACAGGAGGCATAAGAGAAGTAAACTTATTTATGTACATCCATCTTCCAACCAATTATCCACTGTGGGGGAGGGGCAGAGCTTATCCCAGGAAGCATCGTGAGCAGCCTTGAGGTTCTACACTCCCATTGGTCCATCTTGCCTTGTCTGTGTTCACCTTGGACAGTAACCTTGAAAACTCGCTTTTCACGAAATTAGCAGCACACTGTATAACCCAACCAATTTAATATGCATACTCTGGCTTATATACAATTACTTAATTTGATGGCCAACAAACACATGCAGTGCTTTACCCTAGACTTGGAAATGGGTCTGTGTAGTAGTCTGTTTCTTCCTTGTTCCTCTCTGTCAATTGCCTTTGTTCTTTGAGATGCCTCTGGTGGCTGAAAGGGGTACTTCCATCGGAGGGACACTCTGACCATGCCCCGTGGTCTGCCTCCAGTATCTCTAAGCACAAAGTCACCTAACAGGAATAAAAATCAGGAGAAAGTCACCTGATAAGAAATAATTACAAAGAGGAGAAACTGGCACACACTATCTATACCCACAGTGTAGCTAGTCAGTAAGTAAGATGAAAGCAGATACCTCTGACTTGTCTGCCCATTGACAATGGCCGCAGTGGGATAGGTGTCTTGGCTAGATAGGATGGTGGAAGTCGGTCATCACGGTCATCAAACACATAGACCCACAGACTGTTACTTTGCAGGTAGGCCAGCACGTCTTGGGTCATCGCCAGCGGGTAAGACGCTGAGTCATTGAACACAGGGTTCATGCAGCAAGGGATGGTGGGAGAGACATGTGGCGGCAGATCATAGAGACGGTAGAGCAGGTAGGCATCTGGAAGCAGTCCAGGCCAATGTGCACTGAGGTCAACACATTGTTCCAGCACCACTTCAAGCTCGTTAGGAATTCCTCCGCCAAGGTCAAACATCTCCTGCAGCAGAGAGCGACACTAAGTAATAGCTGTTAAAGGAGTACAGAGAGTATAAACTATTAGACACTGAAGAATTTTGTGAGTTAGCAGGATAATGCAAGTAATAGAAATACCATCCACATTATTGGCATGGCTGCCATTTTTTACAGAATATTTAACACAATGAATGTTATTACTTCTCTGACGTTGCCTTGCCAGCTTGAGGTCCCCTGGGAGGGAGCATTCAGCACTGTCTGTCTGTCTCCCAGGCTGCGAGACAGCTGCACAGGTGGGTAGACACGTACCCAGAACTCCAGAACCCCGATGATCTCCCCCTGCACATCTGCAAGGGTGTTAAACACATAATTGCACGTTTGACATACAGTGCATTAAAACAGTGATGAGCTGCACTACTATAACCTCCAATAAAAGCATTGCATTTAAATGTCTTAATCTGAACTAAGAGTGTTTCATCTTGACCTGTGATATTGGCTTTTCCTTTCACTCGCTCGCCCCTCTTCTCCATGGCTCCAGACAGCGGGATCCAAGCATCACCGCAGGTTACAAAGTGAATCCCGCCAAGTGCCCGGTGAAGCTCTGCCCTGATTCCTCCACCTGCTTTTCCCAGCCTTTCATAGTCCAGCAGGGACAGCGGGTAGCGGGAGGTGAAGCCATAATTGGGCTGCACTCCTGACACCAGAGGGGTGGAGTGCATTTCGAAGTCTAAAAGAGCATATGTACAAAAGGTCATGACCTTCTGGCCAGAGGCTTCACAGTCGTTCTGCTCCGAGCTTTGTGTCATGGCCCTGAGTCCTGCAGATGTGAAACTGGCTCCGCTCAGGTGAATCTCTAACAGGAACTCTCCAGGCTGCAGCTGCCCAAAGATCAGGTCATCTTCTCCTTCCTCCTGGGCACCCCCAGCCCAATTGTACTGAAGTGCAATGGTCCGTTTATAGCTCCTGGGGCTGTAGGCCAAGTCCTTGAGCTGAGCTAAAAGCAGGACAGGAAGAGATAGAACAGCTGTAAAGCCTCATGAATAACAGAGGATTCATTCACCTCAGGTCCAGCTATGGTTCTTCGCCTCCTAGAGAGAGAACACACACCTTGGGATTATCCCTATAAGATGGAAAAGGTATTTCAATGTTTTCACTTGACCTGTACAGAAGTCTTGTAAAGTTTTTTATTAAAAATAATCTCATATCGCAGTGTAGTTATTAAAAGTACATTATTGTCACCCTGTAAAGTAGTGATTCTTTGTGCTCTTCTTCCCAGCTGTCTGTCTTTCTCTGCTATTCTCTTCTGGCATTCTTCCCGATGTCGCTCGGCTCTCTCCGTGACAATGTTCAACTCAACCTGACAGTAAAGAAAAACTAGTCAGCTCTAAAATGTAGATAAAAGGCAAATTTGGTAATATCTATCCATGACCATATCTGTCTGTACGCAGACATATGTGTGTGAGGGATAGGTATGTATTACATTGTGGGGACCAAATGTTATTTTGTTTGTTATTTTGATTGCAAGGGTGCAGTTGTGGGGTCCATTTCTTCAGTCCCCCCAAGGGGAAGCTCAATTTTATAAAAATCTGTGACTGCAATCAGAAAACTGTAAATGCCAAAAGTCTTGTTGGTTACTTATGGTTAAGGTTAGGGCTGGGTAGGAGTTAAGGTTGTCATTGTTGGGATTATAGTTTTTTCCCATAGACATGAATGGAGAGTCCCCACAAAGATATGAATACAAACGTGTGTGCGTGTGTGTGTGTGTGTCCGTGTGTTTGTGTGTGTGTGTGAGGGGCGTGGCTACAGGTGGGCAAACAGTTCATCCGACAACAGAGACAGACCAAATTTAACCAGTGATTAGTGATTTAATAGAATCACTCCGTTGCCCTGACCCCCCACCCCCTCACCACCACCACCACCAAATATAATTTTGTATTATACATAGCTCTGCCAATTATTGCCTTTGCAGGACTAGCTCTCACTGTAAATAAGGCTGGAGACCCCTGTAGAACATTTCTATTGTTGCACTTTCACGTCATGGTCAGAGTGCCCACTAGGGGACTCCCCAAGACCTCTGACACAATCCAAACACCCAACATACCCAAAAACCCACCCCAGAATGGCATGCTGGTAATGCCACTAGTGTGTGCATACATATGCATGTGTTTTGTGTCTTTGTGTTGCACCTGGATGTCTTTGTTGATGCGGCTCTGCAGAAGCAGCATTTCTCTGGTCTTCCTCAGCTCTAGCACAGTCTCTGCGTGTGCAGCTCGCAGTTCTGCCAGCTCTCCAAGCCCATCCTCCGCCTTCCCATCATCTCCCATAAAGCGCAGTCTGTTCTCTGCTTCATACATGAGCCTGAATTTCTTGAATAATGAAAGAAAAGCTTGAAACATCCTTTGTTGCAAATCTCCTGTTTCTACTGTGGTATTACTGAGTTTCTATGGAGCTCTGCTCATGACATAACGATGAAAAAAAAAAATATATATATATATCGCCTGTGTTATTTTTGGGGTTGAGGTTGCCCCCATCCATTTTCAAAATGAGGATAAATTCTATAGATTCTAGAATTTAGAACAGAAGGAGTAAAATACACAAGGGATATATACACTCACCTAAAGGATTATTAGGAACACCTGTTCAATTTCTCATTAATGCAATTATCTAATAAACCAATCACATGGCAGTTGCTTCAATGCATTTAGGGGTGTGGTCCTGGTCAAGACAATCTCCTGAACTCCAAACTG
>JAAGVU020000015.1:14278357-14295971 GCA_011763525.2 Mormyrus iriodes | reverse complement strand
TGTCAATAGCACCTTTAGAAATATATTTACTTAGAAAATTTGTGATGTGTTCAATACTTATTTTCCCCGCTGTATGTCAAGACACACTTTTGGAATAGAAATTCTTATTATTTTTCCTCATATTCTCATTTATATGAATCATCAGTACCTTTTAAATGTAATGAAGACTGAATGGTAAGAAAAGATTGTTTTGATTATTGTTGTGAAATTAGCATTATCTGGGCTTGTAGTTTGTATGTTCTGCATTTCTGAATAATACTTTTACTGAACTTTTCATATGTTGAACCTCATCTTAATTGGTTTGCCATTATTAACTTGTATCTCTGTCCATTTACAGGTTACAGACTTTGGCTTAGCCAAGATTCTCAGTGGTACTTCTTCTCTTTCCGAGAATGAAGAAGGTGGGACAACTAACTACATGCCCCCAGAAGCCTTTGGCTTGAATTATAAACCTACATCTGCTTCTGATGTTTATAGGTACCATAAACCTTATACACCCACCCTCACACTAGCCAGAAATATCAGCATAATAGTTTTAATAAGACCAGTGACTGTCACAGTAAAAGCCAACCGATTGATAAAATAAAACTGTACACTGACAGCTGACCAGTTGAAGCACAGATCTTCTAGCTATGAACTGGAAAAAGTAAAGCAACAAGTGACAGACAAATGTATAACACCATACAATTCAATGAACAATAAGTATTACAGTACAGGCAGTCCCAGGAGTAATAATGTCCAATATACGGACAACTTGTACTTACAAATTGACTGGCATAAAGCCTGTTATATAAAAAATTTGGGTTAAATATAATGGTTTGTAACAACGAACTCACACACTGTGATGTTCATGAAAACATTGTGCGGCTTCAGTGGTTCGTCAGCTCAAGATACAGCACAGTACAGTATGAAGTTACTTTAATTATTACTGTATAAGTGTTATTATTATTATTATTATTATTATTATTATTATTATTATGTATGGTATTATTATTTTTCTGACTTGCCTACAAATTTGACTTAAAGACAGACTTTGGGAACGGAACTCATTTGTAACTTGTGGACTGCCTGTACAGTTTTCATACTGAGAGGCAGGTCAGCTTTCTGCCTGTCTTATACTATTTATCTATTTTTATTATAGCTATGCTATACTTCTGTGTTCCATCATCAAAGGAGAACAGCCCTATCCCGGTGAGTAAACAGCTCAACATTCCATACTGAGAATTATACATGTAAAGACATGCTCCACGCCCATAAATACTTATACCATGCATTCATTGCAATAGCAATACTTTATTTATACCCTTGGGGAAATTCTTTATTTGCCTGTCCCATTTAGCTCTCCATGAGAGAGACATATAGGTGAGGGCAAGCTTAGGGGTCAGTCCTTAGGCTCCTAGATTTGAACCTGTGACCTTTCAGTCACAGGCACAGAGTTCTGACCTGCTGAGCCGCGCACCACCCCATTGCTCTCTCTCCAATGAATTGTTCTCTCTCGTGGCATTCTGATCTAGACGCTATGTCCACCTTGGTCAAGTGGCGTATTCCTCAGGGAGATCGGCCTAATCTGGATAAATTGCCTTTCATTAAGGCAAAGGGGCTGCAGGAACTAATCATCCTCATAAAGGAATGCTGGGATAAAGACCCTCTGGCCAGGCCCGCGATCTCTGGTAAGGAATCAGAGGTATCGCTTCCATTAAATTCATTTGTCGGTCTAGAGGTCATTCAGTTACTGTATCAGAAAATTTTTATGTTTTCATTTTCTCTGTGTTCGGTTTTGGACAGTCTGCATACAGAAGACTGAGAGATTGCTGGAGCCGCTGAAGTCTGAGATCAATGATGCTGTCCACAAGGTTCTGAAATCATTGGTATGTGCTGTCGCCTCACTGTTTCAATCACAAAAATTTACTGAGGCGGACCTCCCTCCCAATCCCCCTGGGCGCCAAAAAGTACCGGTTGGCCACACTCCCTTGTTCAAGGACCTGCCCCTTGAAAAATCTATGCACATTACTGCTACACGATATACTTGATTTATTGCAGAAAATGCATCCTAACACATCTGTTTTTATTCTACACCATTGGGTGATTTTCCATTTTTCTGTGCTGTACTAATGTAAGATATTTTCAGCTTTATCAATGGCCCTCCACGTTTAACAACAATTTAAGATAGAATAAAGATCACTTGATTCAATCTCTCTTTTTGACTTTTTTCTAGGACTCAGACCTGAGCAAAATTGAGAAGCAAATTGATACCATGAGCATCTCAGCCTCTGCGCAGTCACCTTATGGTACAGCTTTTGGAATGTCCTTTTATTATTTTTGTATTATTGCTAATTAACATGTGTTTGGGTGATTTTTTTCTGATCCTGTAATGGTTGTTGCTAGCCTCAGGGTTGGGCTTTAAAGTGGGATGCGAAGGATACGCCATTGACAGCCTCGAGCTACAAAAGACTATTGGTGGTGTCTTTCTGTCATTGATTTTCATCCTCAGTTAGGTTGCATGTTCTTGTACTTCTCATGAATGAGAATAGCTCAGGAGGGTGAATCGTCCTCTGGAGACAGCAGTTGTGATCTGCCAGGGAGATCAATGTAAGTGGTTTGAGTGGATTTAATTATGTGCATACTGAGGTGTTAGTAAAACGGTAAGAAATGGAAAATTGTATGGTTATTGTGTTTGTAGGGACATTCTCAGTAATGTAGTTCTGTGGGGTTAGTAGTAAGGGCACTTGGGTGCTGATCTGCCAAGAGGGATTTTATTGGATGCATGAAGGCAATGGAGTGGTGAGTGTCAGTTGAAGGCCCCCTAGTGGTTAAAACGTTTACTGTTTTCCTCTACAGAGAACCCAAACACCCAGAAACCCATTAAGAGTGACTTGGGCCCCACGCAGGTAACTGCTGTTTTGTGCTGGTTCACACTGTGTAGTTGCTGATATAGAAACTGGTGGCCATCAATCACATTTTAACTCAAATTTGTTTCAGGATTCCCCTGGCAATTCTGCTGGCCAGCTGGGTGACAGAGGTAAAAGCCCTTTCAAATGATAGTACAGGGTGGCCCACGTAAAAGTACCCTGTTATAGGTATAATGATAAATTGACCTGTTGGGCTACTTTTATGTGTGCTATCCTGAAGCATGTAATTGTATTGGGGCTATGGAGGAAAACCAGAGAAGGGGTTAATTACACATTGTGATTTATTCACAATGATCCAATCAGTGTTCTCTGTGTCTTCCTAGGCCCCCCAGCCTTGCCGATACCACCACAATCATCTGGGAAAATCAACATCAGCCTCTCCAATATTTCTGGGTTACAGATTGGTAATAACAACATCATGACTATCCGGAGTCACAGTCGTCACAGAAACCGTACCGCACCCTCCTAGTCTCTGTACCCAGAGGTCCAGATACTGTGGTCACAGGGGAGCCTCTTACTGTTCCCATGGCTACTGAGTTACTTTGGCAAAACTTCCACTTGCATCCAGGGCTAAGCATAAGCTGTACCTGTATTAGGAGCATCAGAAGATATCCGCTCAAGTTCTTGAAATGACTTGGCGCTAGTGAAAGGAGCGGAAATTAATGACGTTTTACAGACAAAAGCTTAACGATTAGCTTTTTTGTCGTTTTTTATGACAGTCAGAATAAAATAACAGATATCATTACCATGACTGCTGTGTCTGTCTTTTGGTTAAGTTTCTGTTACATAAACACGCTCAGACAGTATCAGTTTGTTAGTAGAGGACAGTTGCGCACCCTCAGGCTGAACTGGTTATGCTGCAGTTTGAAGTCAAATTTAATAGCAAGCACATAACCCAAAGTAAAAGGATGACATCCATTGTTCTGCTGCCCAACCAAGCTGGCAAGTGAAAGGGTTGTCATGAAACTTCATTGCACTTCACGATACCAATACACACTGGCAATGCGCTTAAAATATCAAAAACAGCAATGAGACGTAATTAAAACAGTCATGGTGAAGTATACCAGAGCCCACTTACACCAAGCAAACATTAGTAGGACTCTTTGCGTTATCAGCAATAAATTCTGCTTCAGAAGAAAACAATTTGTTCAAACTGAGTATCATTCCTGTTTGACTCTCATCACTGCCTCCGCTGTCGGCCCACGGGAGCTGTTCCAGGAGCAGTGAGAACAAGCAGCAAGCCTCCTGGTGTGGAGCAAAGCGCCGCAGCTAATCGCTTGTGGCAGGGCAGCAGGGTCCGGGTCCATCTGCCAGAACCACCATCTGTGAGCGGATCCCACAGCCGGGCAGGACAGCAGGACGACCGTGAGCTTCTGTGGCTCCTTGCCCCACAGGGCTATTCTTGCATGCACAGGGTCAGGGTCAGGGAGGGGGCCTCTTTTTCTGTCTGCTTGTGTGTGTCGTGAGGGAAATGGAACACCGCATTGCCGTGTATGGAACAGCTCTCCCAAAGAAAGCGTGCATCTACCACTAAGGAGACGGCAGAACGCAGTGTGGTGACCGATACACGAAGTTCTCTCCTTTATTGGCATTCTGTCTTCTGAGTCAAATGGTAGAAGATGTGGAAACATACAGAGATACACAAGGTCACACAACACACAACATCTGCAGGCAGTAGCTTATACCGCATGGGATTGCCATGTTGTACGGAGTCATTTCTGAGCAGAGCTACTGGTTGGGAATCTGTACCTGGTTATGCAAAATGATGGAAAGAACAGTGAAATATGCAAGGTTTTCTACTTTAATTCTTATAATACATTTGATACATAAGACTACAGAAGCCCCATCACCACTAATGTTCCCGGTACTAGGTTGGTATCCATAGCATATGGAGCACAGACACAACCAGAGTCAATGGAGATGTAGAGATTAAATCAGAACTTTTGAGAAGATCACTTCCGTCTCATGTGGTTGCAGTCATTACAGGAATGATGCTTTTCTGTGTAAGTACATAAGTATAAGCCCTGATAAATTATTATACGTTTTGTATTGCCCAGATTCCAATATGACCTTTTGTTAAGTTTTTTTTAGTTTATAAATTTTCTTGTATTGTAATCTGACACTGCAGTGCAAGCCAAGCAAATTTTATAAATGTGTTACTCATGTTTAATATTGAAGGCAATGTTTCCAAATACTGAAAGATTGTATGGCTCCCTGTGTTAATTGATACTTTCCTTCACAATACATATTCCATCCATGGATAGTAACCATAACAATTCAGGTATACCCCGAACTACATGGAACAGCCTGAGGGAAATGCTGGTGAATTTGCTTGATAAGCACTCTGTGGGATAAATACTGTCAAACACATTAGAACAACGGTTGGAACAAAAAAACTGCAACGCAAGGAAAAAATCTTCAGAACTTAGAGTTTAAACTACACACACACCCACACAGAGACACACCCAAACATGCACACTTGCATACATGCAAATTATTAGCCAATAGGTGTTTTCTTCCTCCTTCTCCTTCTCTGTCTGTCTCCTTTCTGTATTTTATATTCTTCTTCTTGAATACTGTTCATATAGTCAGTGAAAATATTCTTGCCACTTTATTTTGCATGCTTTTCGGCTGTCTACTGTTGCATTTCTCCCCCCGTGTCATTTCCTCCTCCCGTCCATCTCCTTTCTTCTCCCTTCTCTCCCCTCTCTCATTCCCTCTCTCTCCATGTCACTTTAAAGAGGGAAGACCAGGAAGCCCGAGAAGGTGGAGTACTTCCAGCCACCCATCAGGTTCCCCCTCTCCAGCTTTAAGTATGCCTTGTCCCCTCTCTCCATGATGACGAGCCCAGCGTTCGTTGCTGCTTCCCGAGTCACATCTTGGTCACCAGCGAAGGCAGAGATCACAGGCCAGCCATTAAGCACCAGGCTCACCTGAAGGAGCACAGAAAAAGGTCAACATGATTCATCAGTCAATTGGCCCTATTTTTATATGCCTATGCATTACATTTATTTAGCAGATCCTACAATAGAGATAACAGGGTCAATCAGTTCCTGAAGCAATTTGGTCTAAAGGCCTTGCTCAAGGGCCCAAAGATGAAATCGTTCTGCTGACCATAGGATTTAAACTTCCAACCTTCCGTTCACACAAGGCTCCAAGCCCAAACCCGCAGAGCCACATACTGGCCAGCGTGTAGCTCTCCCTGCACGTGTCTCAACGCACCTGTATTGTTTGTCTGTTGTACACTTTGACCACGTGGAAGCTGAAGCTGTACACGCCCTTCCTTGGGGCCACAAAGATGCTCCTTGCAGGGTCAAAGTGGCCACCAACGTTCACCAGGATCTGTGCGTGAGAGGCAGTTGTCAATAGCGGATTACAATTATTTATGTCTATTTATGTTATCTAAAAAAAACTGGACAGTATTAGTAATTCTCCCTTTCCCGCCATTCATTTGCAATAATCACTTTTTTTTTACTGAGATTGTCAGCATCTGGAGCCTGTCCAGATTACACATCCTGGACTGGATGCCAGAGCATTGCAGGGCACTTGCACATATCGTCATACAAATACTCATACACTAAAAACTATTTAGACTCATCAGTTGACCTTTAATTTTTCTGTGTGAAATTGTAATATTTGGAGTAACCCCACATCTACGTGGGGAGATGAAGCTGGTGTCAGATTTATACCTGCAATTGAAAAAAGGCAAATGAGGTGACAACACAGCCCAGTCTTATACTGTACTGCCCGAAATACAATGTAACTTTTTTTATCATCTCCAAGCATGGCTGGTCACACACCTGATCAAAGTAGATGGTCATAGTGCGGTTGCTCATCTCAGATGGCTCGTGGTTGGTGTTGCGGATAGCTGAGAAAGCCACACGGCCAGTCCCAGAGCGTACAGACATGCCCAATGCATTTCCTGCTGGCTCCGTGGAGGGTGTGGAGTCGCACACTACCAGGCATTTCCCCTCCAGCACGATGGGCTCTGTGTCATTCTGTCCCCGGACTCCAGTGGGAACCCCAAGTGTTATGAGCATGAGCAGGAAGTGGATGTAATGTAACGCTTGCAAAGGAATGCAGATCATTCTCCTGACTGAACTTTGTCTTGTCCTTCCGGGATTTATATTTTTATTTCACAGAAAGTGATTTATTGAGCTAATTAGCCACAGTTGATGTCTAACTTTTAAACACTACTGCTGGTTTGCTTAAATGACCATTAATATGAATCACATGGCAAACCAACTGTGCACATCATCTTCATAGCAAATATTGACTGTAAATCCAGCTATGCACGGTATTCTTGCTGGTTCTCAGTGACGCTCAGTGAAGGTCCTTCAGGGTCTCTGCTAGTATTGTGACCTTTCTGACAAGTCTCAGAGCCTCAGAGGAGCACCAGAAATTTCAGCAAAGTCCATTGTATAGATAATGTCTTGAAAGAAATTAAAAATAAACTGATCACTTTGAAGCACTGGACTTTTATCCTGTGAAGTCGCAGAATCAAAATAACCTGAGTCAGCCAAAAACTTCCGTCATATTCCCTGATTTGATGGTGGTCTATCTCAAAGAGGAGCTCAGAGTGAAATTCTTCAACAAAACATCCACAAAGACATGGGGAGAGAAAGACATTGTTATTAAATTTCACATGATGTGAACAGGACATCATTTATGGTTGTCTTGCATAATGATCACAGGATGTTTAGGACAAGAAAAAAAACAGTATTGGAAACAGTAAGAGTGGGGTTACAATTTTTGTAGCGAGAAACTAGTGGAGGACGAAGTAAGGTAGAGGAAGAGAAGAGGAGATGAGATCATGTTTTGGCATGCAGACAGACACAGGCAGGACCAGCTGGATTCAAATGGGTGAAAGATGGAGCAAGGACTCTGCTGTGAGACCATCTGTTCCTCAACCCTGTTCCCTCTGTGCGGTCCCTCGTGATCCCCACGCATTCCCAAGCAGCCCCTGCTCTCTGCCCCATCTTCTCGAAATGTCCTACAATCTTCTGCAGCTCACTCCATCTCTCACGCTGCCAGTTATCTTCCTCATAAACCTTCTCCTCTCATGCTCCCCCTCATAATGAGTGCCTACAGGTCGACTTAAAATTTTCCCATAAAGCACCGACCATTTAGACCTAATTTTGTGATCTTATTTAACCTTGTCTGTAGCCTGTAGCTCCTGACTATGACATAGAAATGTAATTGTGTTTTTCCTCTGAATTATTTGCCCATGTAATCTTACCATTTATCTTTCTTTGACCCATTTTGATCATATCTCTGTCTACCGTGTGCAATTCTTGGTTTGACAATTTATCCTATCCATTGTTTCACAAGTTTGACCATATCTTTATTACAAAGGCTTAAGTGCACTACTCCCTGACTTTTTTGAATGAATGAGTCGGTATATTTAGCTTATGACATTGTGCAAATGTTGCATCAAACTGATCCGTATCACAGAGCTCCTGTTTGAGATCAAGATATTTCCCAGTAGGTTATAAAAATATAACTTCACATACTAAAAATCTACTAAATATGTTTTTTTTCTGGTCAGATATGAAGAGTGAAGAATAGCAGAACACAGCAAATACACCTGTACTATATGGCAATGACTGCAATGGCTATTATGGCTATGACTATTGAAGCCAAGTCAGCCTACAAGGTAACCCCAGCAATCAGACACATACCTCAGCAGAAGCTAGAAACATACCTGATTAGAGGTTAACGGTATGCTGTAATCCTTCAGCACTGCACACGTCTGATGTTCGTGCTGAGACTATCCTGTCGCCACTTCTCAGACGTTTCCTCTAGCGGCTGAGCTACAGTTGTCCCACCATCGGAACGGCTTTCATCCAGAGTCCCCGGCCCCCTCTTTCTTTCCTCCCTCAGCTCCCATGTCCCTCCCCCGGACCCCCTACCTGAACCACACATGCTCTGCTCTTCGTCATGCCTTTCCAACCTTCCTTTTTCCTGACATATGCTCACCTCTGTCTTTTAATTATTCTCGATTAATTTAAATGAATCAGATCAGTTTACTTAGATTTAGCTCCATTCCTAACACGGATGTGAATTGCACATAGATTTCAAACAAATTATAGACTTAATATTACACAGCATGGCATACAGATTCAATGCAATATTCTGTTAACAATTGTAAAATTTAGAATGAATAGATTAAATATTAAATTTCTCTTCCAGAAATTCACAAATTTCTATTTTACAGATTCAAAATAAAGGTTAGCTGTTTTGTTTAGCGTATATTGCCCTTTTTTCATTTGACCCATTGTATGTTACTATCCCCTTTCACAGGAGCAGGTAGTGTAAGAGTTATGATGGTGTGACTTTGTGTTGGGGGAGGGGGGATAAGGTCTAGGGAGGGGCCCTATAATGCAGTACCAAACCTGGGTTTCTCAAAATAGCCAAGAGAATGAACGGGTCTGGTACAGCTTGACATCAGAAGTGACTATGCATGATTTTCATTATAGGACGAAGTTTGAGAAAGAGCTTATAATAACTGCAGGAAAATCAATGTTGCGGGGGATATAAATTGTCATTTTTGTTTTAGTTTTATTTGTTTTTATCTTAGGATTGTTCACAGTATTGACATAAAAATTAATAGGAATCCCCAAATGATTAACAAATACAAAAGGGATATGCGTCACAAACACAAGCAGTCTAAAATAGACAGAGATGGGCAGTATTTCAATTAAATGTATTAAAATATTATTTTTATATTATTATTATTAAAGTATTTAATTCCTTTTGAATATTTTGTAATTTGTATTTTGCTGGACAGAAAAAAATCAGATGTAATTTGTAACAAATACTTTGGGAGATTGTGTTTTATGTATTTAAAATATGTAAAATACTTAATAAAATATGTCATTTTATTGATTGATTGATTGATTTATTGATTATCGTTTTAAGAACCTTCATCACCTGGCTTACAGGCTTTGAAATATCCTATCACCATGTTTGGCTAGATGCAAGTAAATCATATGACCTAGGGCCAGTCAATCCGATAGGCAACATAGGCTGCTACCCAGGGTGCCAACTTCTAAGGGGGCGCCGACAAGCCAGCCAATTTTACTTTGCCTCGGACGAGGAGGGCCGGCAGTGATGCTGGCCTCGGATGCCACATCGGCAAGGATTGGTACTGAGGTGACCCATCCTGTTGTGCCCAGCTTGCTCGATGTGAACTTCGTTTTCCCATGACCAGTAATCCAAGAAAAGAAGCTGCTTTGGTGCTCGGTGAAAATTGCTGTAATGTAAAGTATGCAGTAAAACATACTATCAGATATCGCTCACTGAGTATTATTATTGGACAGAAAAATACAGCAATTAGCAAACAGCAGTGCTGTGCTCTAGAACTTGTGAATTAACTTGTGAGACTGCTAATGGAATTCTAATTAATTTCAACAGGCTGCTCAGGCAGTGGCATCTTGTGGTTTGTCATATATGGAAGACTTCATTAGCGATTTATGTTTTGTTTTTTAGAATTTTCTGGATGTGTTATTTTTCCCAAATATTTTCAATATGCCGAACCCATGGATTCAGGGGTCCAACTGTATTAACTGTATTTATTTTCTTGCATTCTCCACTAGCTAAGCTAGAATGCATGGGTCACAGACAGGGCCGGTTCTAGGCAGGGGCACGGGGGGCAATGCCCCACCGAATGCTCCGCATGCCCCACTAAAGCTAAAGATGCGACCCACCAACATCTCTTATTGCCCCCCATTTCATACAGTCTAGAACCAGGCCTGGTAAATTATATAGATAAATTATATAGAATCTAGAATTTAGAACGGAAGAAGTAAAATACACAAGGGATAAATGAGTACATCCCGAAAAATTTGTCAGAAAACCTTTAGTTTCCTTTCAGAATCAACATTTTCTATGGGCTACTACACTACAAAATACTCCCACAAATGTGGGCCATTGATTGCAAACGAGATTTGTATATTTGTAACACATTAAGTAAAATTTAAGTTGAATCAAGTACAATGTCCTAACAAATTCATTCAAAACCATGTTGCAAAAATGAGTACACCCCATTGAAAGTCTTAGGAGTAGAGCTAAATTTTAGACTACAAAATTCAAATTTTGTAAATTATGCAAGCTGTACCCGAGCCTGACCCGCGCTGGCTTGGCCCTGCTTATTAGCCAAAAGTGAGCTGGTTGCGTCACCACCGTTTTATTGGTTGAAATGAATGGAGATATGGGTAATCTGCATGGATACGCATGGATTATCTGAAGGAAAAAAGGGCATATTCTATATGCAGTTCATTATTAGTAGTATTGCACAGCACATAACTGTGCTGTGCGATACTAATTTCCAGTCTCCTGCTTGAAAACGTACTATAGAACGATTGAACAGAATGAATTTATAATACAAATTTACTCACGCTAATGCTAATTCAGTTAGCATTTGATGCTAACATAACACAGCGATTCTCACAGACATACTAGTGGAAATGAGCACATAGTAAATTCCCTAGTATGGACTGTAAATAAACGTCTCTTTTGTTTTTGTCACTGTTGTTCTCCAAACCCGGCAACACCTTTACCAAGCCAACTCTTCTGCAATGGAAAACGGAAGTGAGGCGGAACCGCGCTGTAACTAATGTATCTTCAAGGTATGGGTCGGGTACGGCCTGGTTCCTGTATGCCAGTGGAAAAGCACCATTAGATAAACCTTATTTTACCTCCTCCATACACATTTGTGTCTTGGTGATGAACTGGTGGTGCTGTGTTTTTAGCACTTTTTTTTTGCAAGATCAGCTGGGAACTCATGGCAGAAGACCAGCATGTTCTACTTTGAATTTGATGAGAAGGCACTTCGGATTAGGGTTACATTACCATCCTGTACCTGGCTCTCACACTATCTGCCATGCACTTTGGGCCAAACACCAAGTTTGACACTGAAACTCTTAGCAGGATGGTACGTGTCAGTCATCAGTGGGAAGAAATGATGTGGCACTTTGGCTCAAAACTATGGTATGGATATTGCGCAAATGTATCTAAAATAAGCATCTGAACTTCCATTTTTGATTGGTGACAGTTTCTATTCTGCATTCTACAAAAAAGATAAAAGAATTAATTTTATGAAGAAATGCATTCTGGAGAATGGGTCTCAAGCTTTCATTTGTAGTCTGTTGAGGTGCAGGATTGTATATAATATTAAAGGTGCTATAAATTAAACAGGAATCTACATTCAGACCCCCCAAACCCTGTTATGCATATAAATATCAAACACTCTGTTGTACCAGAGCTGGTTCCACCTGGAAGCCCAAGCTGTGTGTTTGGTTAAAAAGCATTATTTTTGGTTTATCTCCAAAACAAAAGAAATGATCAGCAAAAAGGTGGGTTAGTCATTGGGCTCCTTATAAGCATGAATTACAATAAAACATAAAGGGTAAAAGAAGTATTGTGTGAAAAGCGGGCCACAGGTTGTATGAATCTCCTCAGCTAACAAAGAACGTTCCGAGAACATTATGTGAAGCTCTTCTCAAAGTTGGCAGACAACATTTTTACTGCAATGTTAATGGAACGTTATTTCCATGCATTTCATTTCAGCAAAGGTCAAGATTTTTACCTGAACATCCTTTTAACACAATTATTATTGAAAAATATTGGTTTATAATAAAATATTATTTTATAAAAGTGCCATATGTGTACACTGCTAACATACCATTAGTCTTAGTTGTAGTGGGGTAACGTTCTGCGAATATCAGGAAAACTGCACACATTGAATGTTTCCATACATTATTCGTAAAATTTGGTAAACATTCCTAGAACAAAAAAAATGTTATCAGGGTCAGAGCCATAACCATTCTAGCCAGGGTGTACTGGGGCAGTGGATTGAAGTATGCCACTAATCTGAGAGACTTAAAGGGAAAAGGGAGCAGACAAAGCAGCAGAGGAACCGCTGGGGACAAAATAGGCGTGAAGAAACCATGGGGTCTGTGGAGAAAATGTTTGCATGCCTGCAACCATGATGGTCAAAAAAGACAGCAAAAAGGTTAGGCATGTAAATGAACTGAGGGCAGCCATCAGGGCAACAGATGACAAAGGGGGGCTTACAGGAAACACTGTTGAAGGAGCAGGCAATGGAGCAGGCAGTACAGGGCGAGAGCTACGCAAAGCAGCAGGCAGTGGGACTGGAACAGTAGGTGCAGTGTTAACGTCATCGGAAATCACGGACCAGGAGGCGGAAGCAGCAGGCAGCTTGCTGTGGAAAGTGCAGTGAGACATGAGCATGATTACAAAGACCAGAGATACTGAGTTGCATTTAAACCTCCTCTCTAGTTAGCATTTAGAAGAACATTTGCTTTCTTACACTGAAAGTACACATTTAAGCTGGTAGTGAGTGGCTCAGTAGGTTAAAACTCTGTACCTGTGATCAGAAGATCGTCGGTGTGGGTCTTGGGGGTAGTGTCACATGTCTGTAGACCCTTGAGCAAGGCCCTTAACCCCCAGCTCCAGGGCTGCTGCACACTGGCTGACCCTGTGCTGTAACCTCCATGCTTGCTCTCACCTGCATATGTGTGTCATGGAAAGCAAGATGGGGTAGGCAAAGAGAAGCTTGCCAATGGCAAATGGTCCTGAGACACACTGAGTACGTACAGTGGGTGTATGGGTTTGCCTATGGAGCTGATGTGTCTAGGACAGAAGGGTCTGCTTTGTTTACAAAAATGAATATAATTAAGATGTCAATTAATAAGAAAATCACATAACATACCCCATCCCCATTTGTTCATTTATTATATTTGGCTTCATTTCACAAAGAACAGCGAACATTTTATACATCAAGCAGGAGTGCAATAGTTTTCCAGGTCTAATTGTTGCAGTTCCCCAGCAGAATTCAGTTTAATGTGTATATTTATTATTACTGAAAGTAAGTCATTGATTAGATGCAGTGTGCTGAAATGATGCTAGCGATGCGGGTGCTGTCCAGCACAGCGCTACACCAAAATGTAATGCCTCACGTGTGCCTGGCTGAGGGGGAGAGGTGACGGGGGGTGAAGATAACAGCTGAGATAAGGGCACAGGACGTCCTATCTCAGCATGTGACGGCCCAGTGCCCGGTTCTCTGCCTGCTGATAGCCTTTGTTTCAAACTTAATCGTGCCACATTTAGGAGAGGCCAGATGTTCCTGGATTGTATGGGTTATTATCACAGAGAGAAACAGATATCACTTCATAGACACGGTTTGGTATCAGACCTGAGATTTAGGTTTCATAATGCTGCTGCGGCTGTTGTTAATTTTTAGATTGAAGATGGGCACCAGATTGTGTTATGGGTTAAAATAAGCCTTTGGTTTCCCATCATTAGCATACAGTTCAGGTTCCTGTTTTCTTTCAGAACTTCCTCACTCGTTTTCTGCTTCTCTTCTGTTTCCTCTAGATGGCCCTGAAGGATATCCTAGGGGCACTTATAGACACAGCTGGTACCGACTCACAGACATATCATCAAGTCAGACCCCAGTGATGCTTTTATAAATAAAACTCTAACATGCTTGAATTTTCCACATGGTCACATTAAAATCCTTGGGAGTTTAGATAACGTTAATCTCGTTTAAACTCACTCCTTTTACAACCATGAGCAATATTTGGGCTAATGGCAGAAGTGTGCTAGGTGAAGGAAATTACTTATGGAAATTATCTATACATGTATAGACACACACACACATTTTATTTATATTTACTGACCTTTGTGTAATAATGACTTTTAATGGGCTACTTTGCATGTCAATCAGCTTTAGATAGAACTAATCTTGATCTCATACTTTTTATTGTACAGCACTGATATAATAAATACAGAAATACATAAGCCCAATGATACAGCTAAACTGTGTGGCCTAAAAACACATTAATAATCACCTGAGGAATTCTCCCTAGTTTATTTCCAAAACCAAAGGAACATTATAATGGAGACACACTTTTAAGTCCTCATTTATTCATTTTAATTAGATAAGGAACTATTATCTTTCACACAACTTCAGAATGATATTAGTGAAGATCATCTATCCAGCTGCCTTAGTTAAGGTCAGGGGAGCCTGGAGCCCATCCCAGGCAAAACAGGGCACAAGGCTGGGATACAACCTGGACAGGGTGCCAGTACATCACAGGGCACATACAAGCAATCAGAATAAGAAAAACTTTATTGATCCCGGAAGGACATTTCTTATGTTACAACTGCACAGAAAGATAGAGACACAGGAAACAGGATGAACATTTAAGAAAAATGAAAACGTAATATGTTACAGACAAAAAAAATCACGCAAAACAAAATTTGAATAAAAAAATATAAAACCTGAATAAAGTCACAATCTACAATATGAAGTCTCCAGGGGAGAAGATAAATACACTGTTTTCAACATAGTCACAGGATATAGTTATTGCACAAATTACTAGCAGCAGACCACGTATTGTGCATTATTGTTGTATATAACAGATGAGCTAGTTATTAGTTATTGCACCAATTTTTAGCTGCAGACCAGGTATTGCACATTGTAATAACAGTTAGTAAGGCTTACTAAGGGAGGGAGGGAAAAAACAGCTCATTGTGTGCATGAGTGACGCTGGAGGGAGTTACAGAGTCTGATGGCTGTGGGGAGGAAGGATTTCCTGCGGCATTCTGTGGGGTACATTATGCTAGTCAGTCTGCAGCTGAAGATGCTTCTCTGATCAACCACAACCGTGTGAAATGGGCGATCCGCATTTTCAATAATAGACTGAAGTCTAAGCAGCATTCTCTGAACTAGAACAGCTTCCCGCACACTAAGCCATACTTTTCAGGCCATTTAGAGAGACTGGTTATTCTAAAGAAACCTGCACAACCCAGAGAAAACATCGCTGCACTCCAAACCACCACACCACCCTCAATATAAGCCAGTATGAACCAAAAACATAGGCAATACAGCGCCATCTAGCCTTGAGTCCAGTAACTGCATTTACTTTGAAATTTGAAGATATTAATTATTTAACAGTTATTTTAACATTCAGTTGCATGTAATGCCATTACAAATGCAGATTTGAATCACATACAATGTATTTACACATTTCTATCAATAATAGCTAGGAAAACATAGCAGGTATAAAATTTTAATTAGATGTGATAAACGTTTACAAGATGCATTGATTCATGTAATTAGTGGAAAAGACATAACAATGAAAGATATGTATAACTGGTTAATTAAATCATTGGCAGTGGCTTTATAATATCTCAATAAAGACCCAAATAAAACAATACAAAGAGATAAGCAGCTGTTACTATTTATGACGCTTCCAGCCTTCTGGAATATTAATATTAAAGTTTCCACCCAACCTCTTTGTTAAACCCTAAGGAAAAGTCACTCATATGAGACATGGGAATATATGTCTAGGACTGAATATTTAGAAATATCAAACCTAGTGAAAACTGCAAATTGTCAAGTCGGATACAAGTAGCAGGATTGCTTTCCCTGTTTGCCGTGAGGAAAACCCCTTGCGATGTCACAGATGGTCAGTGACTGTGTGTTTGTACCGTTGTCATGGAAACAAGGGTTAAAGTACAGAAAGAGTCTCTCATTGAAAATATACCCAGTGAAGTTATAGATGTGAGACCTCTTCTGCACGTCACATACGGAAACCTGGTCCTCCTCATAATCCACATATACCCTGACCTTGTCCGGCTTCTTACTCAGGTGTAGGGGTACAGAAGGCCCAGCACAAGCACTGAGCTCTGCTCCATTTCTTTGACACACAGCCCAGTAACCATGATCCGGACTTACTGTGACGCTCCCTTTCCAGCTGGCAGAGTCTCTGGAGACCTCTAGATCCCAGTCAGTCAAGTCACCATATAAATCAATATTCAGTTTAGATCCCAATCCATGAGTGAATTCATCCCAGACCTGAAAGTTGCTGTATCCTTTCTAGCTATGTAAAAGGAAAGAGGAGAGTAAAAACATTATAACATAATAAAATACCATTCAGACAGATTTTTTTCTAATTGTTTGCTTGTCTCAGTCAGTCCATACACAGTTTTCCTCCACATCCCCAAACATAAGTCACTCTAAACAGTCTTGTCAGCCAAGTAGTTTGTGAGATATCCATCTCCTACTCGATCCCATTATTGAGCTCTTCAGCCCTACTGTCAACTTCTCTCTGCTTCTCAACCATAACCTCAATGAGCTCAGCATAGGTTTATTGGATGGTACATATTAGACTGGAAAAGTTCCGCAAGCTATCCTCAGTCTCCATCTCTGCATTGCTCTAAAGATAAATTAGGTGGAAGGCATGACTATATTTTGTGTGACTGCAGGATAATGGTGAGATTGTAAAGTACTCACTTTACAGAGATTCACTGACTCTTTAATATCCTTCACTTTCTTCACCCAGTTTTGAATCACGGCCATTACATCTACAGGAGCTTTTATGATCCTCCCTTTGCGGCTATAACAGCTGCCACTCTTCTGGGAAAGCTTTCCACAAGGTATTAGAGTGTGTCTGTGGGAATTTTTGCCCATTCATCCATTTGTGAGGTCAGGCACTGATGTTGCACATGAAGGCCTGGCTCTCAGTTTCCGTTGTAGTTCATCCCAAAGGTGTTCAATAAGGTTGAGATCAGGCCCCTGTGCATGCCAGTCAAGTTTTCCCACACCAAACTCATTCCTCCATGTCTTTATGGACCTTACTGCTTGGAACGCTGGAATGGAAAACGGCCTTCTC
>JAAGVU020000015.1:14263478-14277902 GCA_011763525.2 Mormyrus iriodes | reverse complement strand
GCTGGACGAAGTGGCCGGGGAGAGGGAAGTCTGGGTTTCCCTGCTGAGACAGCTGCCCCCGCGACCCGACCTCGGATCAAGCAGGAGATAATGGATGGATGGATAGCTGTTATTTATGTGTAAGATGTAGTAAGAGTGTACAAAAATTGAGAATTATACTAAAATCTATTGGTTTCAAGCTTCCAGGGACCCATGCTTTAAATGCTTTTTCATAAAACCTCAATAAAACAAGGTCTTGTTTGGTGTTGTCAGCCAAGTGGTTAGCTTCGATTCCTGATAGGAAGTGTTCTCATCTGAGGTGTGAATTATGGCTTTGCTGAAAGAAGAGGGTGGCCGGTACAAACAGTCAGGCAGTAACTCACGCTAACAATTTGAAGTACAGTAAAATAAAGGGATGTTGCTACGCTGGGAAAATGCATTTCCTGTAAACTGAAACAGAGTAGCTCATGGGTGACATTTTTATTGTGTAATATTTAAATCCCCCCACCATTCTTCCAAGTCACCTAAAATCTATCTTAGAAGCCTTCTACAAACGCGTAGACCAATTTATCTGGGATGGTGACAGAAAATCCCCCAATTCTGAACACAGCCAATGAAAATAACAGGAAAAAAAACACATACATATTTAAATGCTTTTCCATATAATAAATTTTAAAGCCAAATTATCTTTACCACAATTTAACAACTTTAAGTTTCTGGTAATCTCTCAGGTTACAAACCTGCATCCTTTTTTTCAACAATTCCAAAACCTGCTGACTAGTCAAAATATCACTGTGTTCAAAGAATGTCACTGTAATTTCTCCAGCATTTGTAATTACATGTATTTAATACAGCCAGTACAACGCATGATGGGTATGATATGATCCAGCAATCAATTATGTAATCAAAATATTACATTATAAGTGTGGGTCTCTGTCAGTGTGGTATGGAAATTGAATAAATAAAGAAATGTAAAAAAAAATTATTCAATGGTAATGTTGTAAAATGTTAGTATTACTTGCCTGTGTGTAGATAAGTGTGTGGTTGTCTTTACAAAATAAGAAAGTGAGCCTCTTTATGACTCTAGCCTACAGAGCAACTTCTACACCTGTGTTCTCAGGAGATGAGGAACCAGTGAGGCCACTATCTCAAGGTCTGTCTGGCTCCACCCATCCCAGCTGGTATTTCAGCTATGACTTATGATGATTCACACATACTACTTTTTTTTAAAAAAAAGCAAATGTATGTAAAAAGAAATTTCAGGCGGCCATACGCCTACGTGACCCAGAGGTATGTAAAAAGAAATTTCAGGCGGCCATACGCCTACGTGACCCAGAGGTATGTAAAAAGAAATTTCAGGCGGCCGTATGCCTACGTGACCCAGAGGTATGTAAAAAGAAATTTCAGGCGGCCGTACGCCTACGTGACCCAGAGGTATGTAAAAAGAAATTTCAGGCGGCCGTATGCCTACGTGACCTAGAGGGCGCCTTTTAATAGTTGCTACGGCAAAGTACTGTGCATCACACCCATCTCCCAGTATGGCAAGCCAAATTGTCTTTTAAATGGATAAGGCCCAGTCGGCATAACTTATATTTTATTAGTAAAAATTCAGTCTCTATGTTATTTGAACTTGCTATTTTATTATCACAATGCGCCCTAATGTAATCCATAATGGATTGCATTCTTGTTTAACGTGTAGAGCCTATTGTTCCCCATAGAGTATTAAAAACTGTATATGTGACGTGTGGATCGTAAATGTGTAAAGGGTGTGCTTAAAAACAAATGTGCGGAAAATAGAATATGGTCAGTAGTTAATGTAAATAATGCAAAGTATAGCGTTAGCACACGGTATTATATTATACAGCAGTACACATTAGCTTGTTTCTCTATCTGTATTTACAGGTACACAGATAAAAGGCACTGAAAAGGTCAGAGGCATGAGGCGGCTGCACAAGTAGCGGGGGGGGGGGCGGGGGGACAAGCGTAGGCAATGACACAGAGAGCAGTTTTCAGGTGCATAAATGGGAATGCATTCTATTTGTTTATATCAGCCTTTCACTTATGCACGAGTCTGTGATCTTAAAAAGTGTCTTAATTAACTGAACTATCAATCATTTCGCATATGTAGAAATACGTATCAACTACTGGAAAAGAAATGGGGGTCAGTTAAATTAAATCAGTCATATGAGTTCGGGGATAGCTGATAAGAAATTAAGTAATTATTATTATTAATATGTATAAGTATTATTTTGACTTAAGCATATGAAAATAAAAGGTACGATATGAAACCTCATATTTAATACGACTCTAGGGCCAGATTAGCTAAACCTGGGAAAGACTTAGGATAAAAATATATGCTCTTCCACCTAATATTAACTTAGGGGTTTTCTGTGTCCCTTTAAGAGGTTGGAGTGTAAAAATCTTGCTTTTATATATTCATTTTGATTTTAAATTCAATATTACTCGTATTTCCACGCGACAGCTCGTGTTTAGAACTGAACATCGCCATAAATCTATTTCAGCAGGACAACTAAGCCAGAAAACAATTACAATTGTATCCACCAGAGGGCGATGTTTATGACGAACTAAAATGTCACATAAAGTAGGATTTAATTTAAGAAAAACACTTTAATGAATGTATACGGGGCGTCGGAGGGGCATGAGTACCCTGACAGGGGCCCTTGAATATCCAAAATTATACGTGAAATTTGGTGGTAGTGGTGGTGGGGGGATTACATTTTATCAGGGGGCCCATATTTTCCAGGTTCGCCCCTGAATGAATAATAGGCCTAGTATTATCGAAAGCTACACTGCACTGGACTTACACATATTTAACTACCACCGTTAAACAGGAATAGGTAGAGAATGACACACCAACACGTAAAAATCTACTGTCAGACAGGCGCGTCTGTACATCATTTTAGTCATTGTATTAAATATTCTGTAGATCCGGTTTTTCTGGTTAACCTGAAAATAGGAACCCTGAACAATTTCTCGCACATTCCAAAAGACATTACTTAAACACTCTAAGCGTCAGTTTACACTAACTAGGAAGTAGTCAGATTTACCGCGTTAAACTGAGCAAACAACGCAATTATTTTACTTTTTGTTTATTAAAGTAATACTAAATGCTGCTGTTTTCAAATGGGCGTCTTTTCCTGTGACACCTGGGAGAAAGTTTACAGAGGACCAAATGGCGGAAACCGCGATTATTCGCAAAATAGATGACTTAGATGTAGCGGTTACATAAATCGTATCACTTTTATAGACCTTTACACTTACAAAATGAAGTGGAATACTAAAAGCATACACTTTTATTTACATGTAGATGTGTCCACTGTAGGACTTGTCTACTAGCAGTTCACCTGTCTCCCCAGTACTGGGTAAGTCATTACATTCGTTTGGGATTATCGAATTTTCACTATATCACTGTTTACTTACCATTGGCAATTTATGTGCTAAAGCTGTCATATTACTTTTTCATAATTCTGTTATTCAGAATCTATATTGTATTATTTGTCAGTGTTATAAGTTTTTCCATTAAGCTGTTAATCTTTCTTTCTCTTCAAGTGTACGCGATTATAATTGATATCTCTCCAGATTTCCGTGAAACCATTCATTTTTAGTAGCCAGCGGTTTGTTAATCCAGTAAGGTTAACTGTGGTCACCGAGGATGCAGTTACCCATAGTTGTGGCAGACTTGATTGACGTATGCAGGAGATCGTCCGGTTCACTTTCATTTTGACTGCTGTAGTTCCTATTGATGCACTATATCTGGTTATCGTTGTCATTTAATTTTTCGGAATTTGGCTGGATATACTAACACAATTCTTTTTTTTTCGAATGCAAAACATGTAAATATTTTCCGGTTTCTTGAAGGCTAGAACATTATAGCCTCTGTTGGCTTTTACAATAGACCCACACATTGCTGTTCATGTGTCTGCTTTGGTTGTGGATGGAACGTAAAGGGAGTTTAACCGCAGCGGCAGTCAGCGGCCTTTCCACCTGGCTCTATGGAAATCATGTACCTTAGCTCTATATTTACCCTCAGAAACTCTTACCTTGGTGTATTTGCATGCCTGGCACAGGTACTGCTCTGCACAGCATATTATTGGATGCGTTTATATATTAATTTAACTTTTTTTTTCGCAAAATGAACCAGAGGTGTAGGTTGATAATGGAAAGTATGAGAAAGAGAGCTGGGAAGCTGGAGAAATCTTGAACGGGATGCAATATGATGAGAGAGATGGGGAGTTCAGAGAGGAGGGAGGCAAAGTTCAGAGTTATAAAGTGATGGTGAGAGTGGGAGGAGGAAGAGATATTTATCCATACAGGAAGATGGAAGGGAGAAAACAGGTACAGCTTAAGTGGTGCAGCAGTCTCCTAAACAAGGTAGCGTATATTGGGATTTTTCTAAATGTCTTATTATTTCTTAACTTTCTAAATATGAAAAAAGCATTTTGAAACTTAGAGGGAAAGAATGAACAATGTTTAACACTAATAAAAGGCAAAGTGGAAGCGTCAAAGGGAGAGAGAAAGCACAAAGGAGACAATGAGAAGAAAAAATATTTATACTGTGTCGGCTGGAGCAGCGTCACCCTCAGTGCTGATTCTCAGGCTCTCACAGAACCGGGCCAGTCTCAGGAATAACATGGATCAGGAGAAAAGAACGATGGGAGTTGTATGTGGGAGTGTAACAAAGAAGATAGTGTAGCATCTCAGAGAAGCGCTGCAAAATCGAAGGAATATAGCTTAGAATTATACGGTGGAACTTGTTGATGTGATTGCCAGACTTTGATCCAAGTCTGTGTTTTCTGATGTACGATCTGCAAGGTCATTGTACCTTGTGCTCTATCTTTGTTTGACTAGGGATGAGGACAGAGATGTTAGGTGGCTGCTGCTCACCGTGCTGAGAATGGTTATTCTGTACATTAAAGAAGGTCAAAATGGAGCTGTAGTATGTTTGTGATTCGTTTTATATAGGTTTACTTATTTTTTCACTTCCTTTTGGCAGATTATAAAACTTCTACATGCCAGTCATAACAGTAGCAGCACTTCCTGTCACGCAAACAAGCTTTCACTGGCACCTTGGTGGAATACAATGGATACTCCGTAATTTATACCAATGTCCTGTCCACTATTACGCTTCACAGTGTGACGGCGGTTTTTACGGCCAAATAATCACTACCTCATTACCTACATTGGCCTTCCATTTATCTTAATTTTGAAGCTGTTCTTGATCTTTTGAGAGAGAAGAAGACAATTTCTGACCTTCACAGCTACTGTCAACAGTGCTTATAAAATGGAGGTCGGACCAGAAGATGGTGACTGCCTCAGTGAAAAGGAGACGGTGTCTCCCCCTGGGGGGGATGGACATGGGGATGGTGAGGTAAGCCCTCGAGGACATTCCCCTACAGGGATTGCCAGTGACATCCTTGCCAGTGTCAAAAATAAGCCCAAAGGTACAGATACTCCTCTTGAAGAAAGAGCGACACACTCCGGACTGCAACAAGATGCCAGGTTCAGTGATGGCAAAGCTACATGTATGGATCCTAGAGCAGAAAAACTCTTGAGTAGCACCACTCCAGCTAAAGTCAACACAGACATGACTGAAATGACTGCTCTCACTAGCGGTACCAGTGCCAATTCCAACCCATGTGAAGGCAGCATTCGTAGCGGTTTCACAGCCAGTGATAATACCATAGCATCTGCAACGGACCTTCTGTCCCCGACGGACAGTGCCGGAGAAGAGGAAGGCAGGAGTCGGCATAAATGTGCTTCCTGCTGCCGGCCGGTAGGGCGTTTTCTGGCAGTGTTGCGGCGTGGTCTGCGGGCTGTGCACAGGGGCTGCCTGCACGCCACAGAGGAGACGCCCACAATGGTGGCTGGACTGCTACTCACCATCATCTTCTGTGTGGCTATCATTGTCATCTTTGCTGCCACACACAGGGTGAGAGACATGGAGGATGTATGAAGGACTGTGCGACTGCCAGTGTGCATTTTTACTCAGACAGTGTATATATAGTACATACAGTAGCGTGTGCATCTCATAACTTCCTTAAAATCTGCCTATTATGAGCTGTAGTGTGTGGTCAGTGACCACAATGCTGTAGCATAACATTTATTCATCATATTTTGTTTGTCTCCCCCCTCCCCACCCCAGAATGTTCATGTACATGTTGGAGCGCTGGCAGTCGTTAGCGTGGTCCTGTGTGTGTGCACTGGCCTGATGATGGTACTACCTTGGCTAGCGGTGGTGCGGCGCTGTAGGGGAGCCCTGGCCCTTTTCGTTTGGGGGTTACTCCACATCATCGCCATCGTCTTCATCTTTACGGGTGGTGTCATTACCGCCTGGGAGCAGGTCAGATGCACCCTGCAACAAAGAATTACACCATGAGGGTTTTTTTTTATTTTGGGGGGGGGGGGAGTCTGGTCTGGTAGAAGATGACACAACAGAAGGGTTTGACCTGGGTAGGATGGACTGTGTTACCAAGAAGACTATAGGAAGTGTTTTGTTTTCTCTTTATGAATGAACAGCAGGCACATGCAAGGGGCCCCTGCCCCCTTTGTCCAAACTATTTAAAATGCCTGTATGAGTGTCTCGTTAATGAATCTGTCAAAGGCTTTGAGCATCTGCCCTTCAAAAAGTCTCTGCACGGTACTTCTCACAACTATTTTCTCTCTCCTTTCTTCTCCTCTCCAGGTTGCATTCTTCCTCTTCCTCTCTCTCTCCGTTTACACAGTACTCCCTCTCTCCCTCCCCTGGGCTCTTGTGTTTGGGTTGGCCACCAGTGCATCTCACATCTTCATCATCAGCGTCTACGTGCCCGTCATGAGCCCCAACATGGCCGACCTGGCTCCTCAGGTGAGCACGTTGGGTTGTGCACTTGTTTTTCAACCCATGCTTGGGACAAACATGGGCTTCCGGTCATGCCACAGTTAAAGTTCACATGCAAACTAAAGAATAAAATGTTAGAAGAGAGAGATCGTACAGCAGACAATGTGTAGGAAACCAAACTGTACCTGCTGTATGAACAAGCCAAGTGTCAAACAGGAACAGTTACGGGAGAGATCTGCGGATGTCAGGGACTTATTGGAGCAGGTAGAAACGGAGTCATTCGGGCAAGCGGGGTCGAAACCAGAAAGAGCCGAGAAGGTAACCCGATGTATGAGATGAGGTCCGTGATCTTGGTTTGGGTCTGGTAGTCTGGTAGTGTGTTAGTCTGAAGAAGAAGATGGGACATGAGGGGAATCAGAAAGAGGAAGGTCAAACAGAGGGAGGGTTGGAGGGTGATGACATGACAGAGTGGGAAATTCGGGCAGGGAGGGCAGGGTGGAGCGGAGCTAGCCGGGAGACAAAGGCAGAACGCTCAGTAAGTCACATCAGAGAATAGACAATACCATGGACTGGGCTTCGGCTGACGCAGCGTTTATAACTGGTGTGATTGCTCAGTGGGAATTGGAGGCAGCTGCGAGTTCGCACAGGAGGGGTGTCGACACCCAGCACACACACTCCACCTGCTCAGATTCTGCTAACATTCTACTCTTACTCAAACTGGTTGAAAGTTGTCCGATTATATTTTGCACTCATCCAGGGACCAAAAATGTATGTTTTGCACCCGCAACAAGTTGTGCCATGAATGACCAGCTCTCTTGCCAGCTGAGGGTGCTGATTCATGTGATCCGAACCCCTAGTTGGTGGCCAATGGTGTGCTGTTCCTGTGTGTGAACTGCGTGGGTGCCTTCCACCGGCGCCTCACGGAGAGAGCCCACCGGAGATCCCGGCAGGAGACCGAGAGGTTCAGTAAGGTTCGTACAAAGAGGGACTTACAGAAACGGCAACAGGTATGGGAATACAGACATGCGCACTATTGTCTGTGTACAACTTACGGTGAAACATGCTAACCGACACCCTTGACCTGGCAGGAGCATCTGCTTTTATCAGTTTTACCACGTTACATTGCCATGGAGCTTAAGTCAGAGATTATCACGCGACTGTCCGAAAAATACCATGGCAATGAGAGCAAGCCAAACTTCCACAGTCTGTACATCCGACAGCACAAGGATGTCAGGTAGCACCATCTATGCTTATATAGTTAAACAAATGCAGAGTTACTACTCTTGTTTAATAAGTGCTGCTGCCATGTTCATTCACTGATCATTGACTTCAATCTTTCAGCATCCTCTATGCTGACATTGTGGGCTTCACCAAACTGGCCAGCACTTGCACGCCGGAGGAGTTGGTTGCAGTCCTTAACAAGCTGTTTGGTAAATTCGATGATATCGCAAAGGTAAGAAGATGTGGCTTAAAAAAATATTTCTCAGCTGTCAAGCTCTCTCAGCATCTTTTTCTGGATTATTCCTAAGCTCTCTGCTTCTGTCTTCCTCTTCTTCTCTCCTTTGCCCACACTCTCTGCCCCAACAGAAGAATGAGTGCCTGCGCATTAAAATCCTGGGGGACTGCTATTATTGTGTCTCAGGTCTGCCGAACCCCATCCCTAACCATGCCTGCAACTGCGTACAGATGGGCCTGGACATGTGCACCGCCATCAAGTCAGTGTGCCTTCCACCACCATCAGCCAAATCTTATGTGCCCCAACCCTCATGGCCGCATCACCTTTCATGCTCCCCTTATGTCTTACAGCAAACTGAGGGAGGCCACAGGGGTGGAAATCGCCATGCGTGTGGGCGTACACTCTGGGAATGTGCTGTGCGGTGTGATTGGTCTGCAGAAGTGGCAGTATGATGTCTGGTCACATGATGTGACTTTAGCCAATCACATGGAGTCTGGTGGCCTACCAGGGTGAGGCATAGAAAATGTTAGTTTATGCCTTGAAAGATGAAAGAAGCACATCATTTACCCAGACACATCATGGAAGGGGTGGCAGCACTCACACGTAATTCCATATGTCAGAAGGACGCTAAGCCTGCAGCATTATCTCAGCATTACTATTCTGATCTCTCTGCTGATGTAGGAGGGTTCACATCACAGAGGACACATTGAGGCACCTGGGTGGGGCCTACCAGGTGGAGGATGGGGATGGGGCCAGTCGGGACCCCTGCCTGCAGGGTAGGAGGACATACCTTGTCATTGACCCGCAAACAGATGGTTCCACCAAACGGACATCTAAAGTATGTACACCTCAAAGTTTTGGTAGTGTTATTAGTATTCTGTTAATACTGTAATGTGAATTGGCAATGGTTACATTAACACTTATTATGTACTTTACCGTAGTGTCTAATCACTGTAAATATACTATTCTGTCCATCTCTCTTATTAGTGCACTGTACTGTCTACTGTCCAGACATTGAAGATGTTATGTTCTTTCTCTCAGTCTTCCAGGACAAATGACAAGAGGCTCAGGGCTTCAGTCAGGATGTCTCAATACCTGCAATCCTGGCAGACAATCAATCCCTTCTCAGAGTTAAGCCACCCAGCACACCCTAAGGCTAGACCCACTGCCCCACCCTTCAGCCCCACAGAATCACATCCCATGGTTAGACACTCCCACTAGCTGCCTGGTTGTGTGTGTAGGAACATTTATGCATGGTTTTTAAGGGCCTGCGTGTTGCATATGTTTGTGAGTGTGTGTGCATATGTTTGCATGTGTGTAATGTTAAACACCGGTTTCATGTTTAGTTGTATGCTTTTTTCCAGGAGGGACTAACCCCTCACACAGTCCTGCACAGGTAATGTGTTTTCATCTAAATAAAAGAGACTTTCATCTGTATAGTCTCATAAATCAATGTCCTTGTTTTGTTTCCTGTATAGACCGGCATACAGTGAACTAAGAGCCACCCCTTTCTTCTGTTCTTCTTCTTCTGTTTCTCCCTCTCTCTCTGTGTCACAGGGAGCACTCCCAGGACATGGAAGATGGAGTGATTGACACAATGGACACTCTGGACCCTGAAGAGTGAGTCTGCTTTCCTGTTGGTGTTGGCAGTCTGGGTCATGTGACTTTCTCTTTAGAAAGACATTGAAATGCATTTGAAAACAGAATAAATAGAAAGTTAATTTGAAACTATTTTGGATTTCTCTGGATTCAGCTAAAAACCACAAGAGACTCTAAATTATCTGTCTCCTCTCACTCTTTCTCAGGGAGCTGAGGAGGAAACAGAAGTTGAACTGGTTCACTCTGCTCTTCAATAACTTTAAAACGGAAAAACAGGTGTGAATTGCAAAGGTGTTCCCAATTTAATGTATTTCATGTGGCTTTAATGCAGTATTCATAGTGTGTTAGGAATGCATCAACGCTAATAACGCCATGTCAACAGTAGTCCTAGTGGCAAGCTATATGATGGTATGTAAACCAAAGCCGATTACACTGCATGATTGGTCGCCTTTCCTGTGTTGCAGTACCGGTTGTCAGAGGTGGGGGAGCTGCACCTGTCTGTCAGCTGCCTGGCTCTCATCTTTGCTGTCCTCTTTGTGGTCCAAATGCTGGTGTCGGCAAAGTAAGTGGAACCGCCTCACATAGCCCTGTCAGCCATGTTCAGCACTGGCAGGATGGGACAGGGGAATGGTTCTGATATATGTCTGCTTTGTTCCACTGTCATGTGACTTATGCTATGTAATAGTTTGGAAAAAAAAATCTGGAAAGGTTCTCAAGCATTGAACATTGTTTCCTAACACCTCTGGGACCAGCATTCACGTCTCCACTATGGTTTCGTGTGTTGAGTTTGCATGTTCTTTGTGTGTCATCATGGGATTTCCTCTAGGTACTCCAATTTCTCCCAAATCCAAAATCATGCTGAGGTTAATTGGAGCTACCAAATTATCCATAGGTGTGAGTGAATGGTGTGTGAGTGTGCCCTGTGATGGGTTGGCGCCCCATCCTGGGTTGTTCCCTGCCTTGTGCCCATAGCCTCCGGGATAGGCTCCTGCATGGACAGATAGATGGGCATCTTCCTGTAATAGGAAAGCAGGAATTTGATGCACTGTGGTACTCCTACAATGCATAATATGTGTGCAGCTTCCTTTTTAAAAGATCAAATTGAGTAGCACCATGTATGGTAACTTCCACTTTAAAGTTGTCTGTGTTCCAGGCAGTGCAGCTCAGTTTCTCTCTCTCTCCCCCTCAGGAACACTGCCATAGCTGTGTCATACGGTGTCACCTTTCCTGTATTTATTATCCTCCTCCTCATTGTCTTCACGGGGTACTTGAAGGTAATGCTATGTGCAGGAGTGCAGTAGGGACATGTATACCCTGGCAGATTCAGGGGACCCAGCACTTTGCAGGGGTGCAGTGGGGGCATGGATGTCCTGGCAGGCTCAATGGGCCCAGCAGTTTACAAGGGACCTTGAATACGTAGAATTATTCATAAAGTTGGGTGGTGGGGGGGGGGTATTCATGGTGACACTTTATCAAGGGGGGCAGATTTCCTAGCTATGCCCTTGGCTATGTGTCTTTTTTGGAATCACACTTTCCCTCTGCAGCATTGCACAGTAGCCCTTGGATTTAACTGCCATATTATGTTATACCTTTGTAAATATGCATCTTTGTTTGCATGTGTATTTGTTGACAGCGATGGAGATCCAAGATGCCTCAGGGTGTTCAGTGGGTTTCCTCGCTGTCTCAGGGAGTGGCCAGCAGGGCGGCGCTACGGTTGCTCTTGGTTTTCCTCTGTGTGCTCATCACACTGCTCATGGCCATTCTCAACTTTGTAAGTCAGATCCCAGTTGACTCAGTTAATCAGCAGTGTCTAACACTACAGTGATCCCTCGCTATATCGCGCTTCGATATTTGCGGCTTCACTGTATCACGGATTTTCTATGCAAGCATATCTGAATATATATATATAGCGGATTTTTCGCTGGTTCGCAGATTCTGCGGACGATGGGTCTTTTTATTTCTGGTACACGCTTCCTCAGTTGGTTTGCCCTGTTGATTTCATACACGGGACGCTATTGGCGGGGATGGCTGCCAAATCGGCCGAAATCAGCTGAGAATGTAATACATTCCTATATAATGTACAGGAATGCAAATGCCGCGTGACTGCAGTGCTCGTATTTTAGAAATATGATACTAATATTAGAGGAATAATCATAATATATCTAATATAACTGGGTAAGTGAAACGAGTGCATTACTGTATATTACAGTACATGTAGAATTATTTTTGTTAAAATATGTATTATTACAATGTGTTTACAACTACGTTTTACATATTAAATAAAATTCTTCAATGATATACGATACGTATATTTATATGTAGTATATAAACAGTGTGTTTACATATTCAATTACATACAAATCGAATCTTACCTAATATCTAAGAGAATATAAAGGGTTTATAAGGGCTTAAAATATACAAAAATAACCATATAAATATATGGCTTTTTCTTCACGGATTTTCACCTTTCGCGGGGGGTTCTGGAACACAACCCCCGCGATAGACGAGGGATCACTGTATACCACTGTAGCTAGAGATATGCATTGCATACTATCTATTTGTGGACACGGATATGAATGTTTACCTGCAGGCTCTAATGTGCCTGTTCGTACCAATTGGTTTACCTGTCAATAGAAACAGATCTGTGACTGTTTACCCTCTACAGTGATTGTTTACCTTCTACATCACAGATACTAATAAGCACACAGAATCATGGACATAACATACTGATTTTGAATGTGGTTTCTGTATCACAAGTTCTTCCTCCCAGAGCCAGTCTGTTCCACATCCCAGAATGCAACAGCTCTAGAGGCCTTCCAACTCTATACCATGCCTGTGAGTACCAGTTACATGGTGACATTTGGTTGTAAAACTCATAATGGTGACTGTACCTGCCAGCAGCTACTGGGTTTCCAGTAAGCCTCCAAACATTTCCCATTAATAGTGAAAGGACTAATAACATACTATTGATATTGTAATTATTGAAACAATTTCAATTAATTTTGAATTTTTGAATCCATTCATTCCTCTTCCTCTCTTAGACTTCAGTTATCACCAATCCTTTGAATGTAGGTGGAAAACTCAGAGTTTGTGCCTTGAGCAGGAGCTGACATGTGCCTGTCTTTACAGTACTATGTATACTGCTGCCTGTTGGCCATGCTCGGCGTGATTGTGTTTGTGCGGACCTGCCTGGAAGTCAAAGTCTTCCTGCTTACCCTGGCACTGGTGGTCTACCTGGCCCTCTTTCTCTACGTCTATGCCACTCGCAGTGACTGCTACGTGTACCAGCTCTACAACACCACCAGCAAGTACGATGTCATTCCTGTCCATATCCCCTCCTACCCCATCGCCCTTGGTGGTGTCCCCATGTTTCTATAACAGTTAAAGTCATGCTTCCGTTTTGGTAGCATAACTTTGTGTTTTCCTCAGACCTGGTGTCCTGAAGGAGCCAAAGATCATGGCTGGAGTCTGGCTCTTCATCTTTTACTTCACCGCTTTAATTCTGGCTCGAAAGGTGACTTAAACTGTGTCTGTATGTATATGATAATCCATCTACAGCATCGGATGATGATTGTTTCCCACTGAAGTCTGAGGCTTATTGTATCCTTTGTGGTATGACTGCAGTTTCTCTCTCTCCCTTTCTCTGAATCTGATATGATGGTCGTGTCACCTTTCATAGGATGAGCTGGCATGTCGCGTGGAGTTCCTCCTGCAGAAGTGCTTCCAGGAACAGCGGGAAGAGATGGAGACAATGGAGAATGTCAACAAACTGCTCCTCCAGAATGTTTTGCCTGCTCATGTAGCTTCAGTCTTCATTGGCAAGAACCGCCACAATCAGGCAAGGTGTTCAAAATGGAATTGGGCAACAGTTTGAATGGCTGTACCACTGGCAACTCAGGTTGAGGGCTGTACCAGAAATTCTTCTAGTGGTGTCAATAACATTCAAGCCATTAAAATCCAGGGGTGGGGGGTTAGTCAAAGGCAGGTGTTCTAAGAGTCTATCAGATATCTAGCCAGTATGATGGTAGTTGGGGGTGGGGTGGGGTGGTGAAATCAGTGCTTAATTTTGTTGTTAAAGGAAAGAGTATGTTGTCGCTTTTCAGGATCTATACAGTCAATCCTGCGATTGTGTTTGCGTGATGTTCGCTTCAGTACCTCAGTTTAAAGAGTTCTACAGCGAGAGTTCAGAGAACAACGACGGGCTGGAGTGCCTTCGCTTTCTCAACGAGATAATTGCAGACTTTGATGAAGTATGGACCACCGGCTATTAATAATTCTTCAGTTTTTACTGTTAGGTCAGAAATGAATTTTGGAATTCTATATCCTGTTCTTTCAGATCTTATCCAAACCAAAGTTCAGCAGTGTGGAAAAAATTAAAACTATTGGTAGTACCTACATGGCAGCTACTGGTCTGACTGTCACAGCAGGAGAAGAGAAGAAGGTAGGAGGCCAAAAGAGTTAATATTCGTCATTGGGAAAACAAAAAAAAAGTTCAACCTATTTGCAACCCCCGCGATAGATGAGGGATCCCTGTATAATATGCTATAAACTG
>JAAGVU020000015.1:14243975-14263378 GCA_011763525.2 Mormyrus iriodes | reverse complement strand
CTGAATGCCAGTGAAAGATTATGACATAATCATATACTCAAATTGATTGAAGGGTGTGGTTTTATCTTACGTTTGACACACCTGCTACTCGAAGTTACAAGAAAAAACAAAACCTTTGTGGATTACTTGGTTTTTCTGTCACCCATAAATGAGAAGAACCTATTCCTAGCCCAGTATTTGTCTAAGATCAGGACCTTGGTTCTAAACTCACCATGAAACGCTCAGGATGAATGAACTGATCATGCTTTAAAGTTTAAATTATCATCTGTTTATGCATTGGCCCTTTAATGTTTTTTAAACTTTTTTTTAACAAAAAAAAAAATTTGGATACTACAAATAATTCATAACAATCGTAAAATATATTTGTATAAAACTAGGCCTGTATGAAATATATTTGATTAGGACTTTTTTCATTTCACCAAATACAACAGCAAATTCTTTTATACAAATTGGAATTCCATACTTCAAGGATTTTATTTAAAGCATTTCTTAATTTTTTTAGATGTTTAATTCATTAAAGTCTAGTGGCTTGCATAGGTTTTAAAATATACAGTTATTCCTTCAAATTCTGGTTGTGGGTTCTCTAGGGAAAGGGTCTGGTAAACTAGATAATCCATTTTTTCTTTGTATTTTCTGTGTTTCTTGATTGCCTCCTACAGGAACACAATGGCTCCCACATCCATGTGCGCTCAATGGTGGAATTTGCCATAGCTCTGATGGCTAAACTGGAGTTAATAAACACACACTCTTTCAACAACTTCAAACTCAGAATTGGTGTGTACATGCCGATTTCATCATTCTGTCTTTATGTCTTATCTTTCCATGTTCAATTTCATTCACAGTTTCTCATGAACACTTCCAATTAAATATATAAACAAACCTAGCACACTGTGCAGTCAGAAGACTGAAATACCTGCTTACTGTTTCTCCCAGGAATAAACCATGGTCCAGTAATTGCAGGGGTGATCGGTGCCCACAAGCCCCAATATGACATTTGGGGGAATGTTGTCAATGTGGCCAGCAGGATGGACAGTACTGGAGTCTTGGACAAAATTCAGGTCAGGAAGCTAAAGAAATAGGGGGCAGGGATGAACACAGGAGTATGACCAGAGTCTGATCTTTCTTCTTACCTGCTTTTCTGGTCACCTGTAGGTCACTGAAGAAACGGCAGAGGTGGCCCAGTCTCTGGGCTATAGTGTGACGCTACGGGGAATCATCATGGTGAAGGGAAAAGGGGAGTTGAACACATACTTCATCAATACTGACCATTGATACTTTGTTTTACTGGAACTTGAGAATGATCAGTAATCATCACTACTGATCACTAGGTGCATCAGGTAGCATTACATTGTTAAAATCATCCATGACCCTGGTGATCCTATGATTACCTGATAAGAACAAGCTCCTGTCAAAACTTATGATTTGGAGAGCGAATGGATGGACCTGATTGTGTGCTGGATGAGAGACTGAGTTTTTGAAGTACACTGCAGTTGTACTCATTAGTTACTTGAAGCTTTTTAATTACCTCTAGAAAATAATTTTACATTAAAACTGGAAGCTAATAGATGTAATAACAAATTGCAGAATGGCATAGTAGTGCAGTAGTTAGCACTGTTGCCTCCCACTGCTGGGGCGGGGTTTTGAGTCTCCACCTTGGTTCTGTGTGGGGTTTCCTCTAGGTACTCCAGAGACCAAAAACATGCTAAGGTAAATTGGAGCTACCAGATTGCCCATAGGTGTGAATGGTGTGTGAGCCCTACAATGGGTTGACATCTCAACCTGAGTTATTCCCTGCCTTGCACCCATAGGCTCCAGATTCCCATGACCCTGAATAGGACAAGCAGGTATAAAAAATGGAAGGAGGGGACGGTTGCACCACTGTAAATAGAGCAATACATTTTTTATTGAAGAGATAGCAATGTAACAAGCCTAAAAGTACAGAATGATGGGAATGTTGCTCTTGGTAGGAGGGCCTGTTTCTGTTGGATGAAACAATAAAATAATGTTTTGATCCACCAAAAGCAGGACAAGAACTGTTACAATATACCTCAGTAAACTTTTGTTTAGGGGTGGATGGGATGCCATCTGACAGCAAAAGTCAAAATAATAATAATTATGTCTGGTTAAATTATTAGAATTAAACTTGTGGGAAGCAGAATGAGAGATAAGTGCTTTCTGGTTGCTGAATGGTAACTGAAATCAAAAATCGTGCGGATTTGAGAACACTGACGTGGTCTGTGTTTTACTTAAATTGTGCTTTTATTGTAGTCATGTATTTAATCTCAGAAAAAAGTTAATGTTTTTATGACAAAATGTGTTTCTCTCTGTGGGTTAGTCTAATTAAAAAATTTTGCACCCTCCCAGAATATCCTGTCAAAAGTCGAATGTCCACCCTATATGTATAATACTGTTCTACCTATATGTATAATACTGTTCTATAAAGGACATTTAGCCTGTTAAAGCACTGAGTAAGTGAATGTTAAATTAAATGAATAAATAAACAGAACGATAAATAAATATTTAATTTTATATTAAACCAGTTGGACTAATTCTGAGTGCACATTTATTTCTGGTCAAGTACTACAGGTTTAGCTCTGCAGTACTTGGCTCCTTAACTGACATATGTCTATATATCACCTGTCTCATTTGTATATCTCAAATTACTAAACATAAATATATAATTATTATAGATACATTGATATAATAATAATAATAGTGATTCTTTATTCCTTGCCATGGAGAATTTGTTTTTTCACCTATCCTATATTCCACATATTCTTGCATCTGTGGAATGTATTGTCTGGAAGTGAAACATTGTAACCTGGTGCTTGGACTTTATGCTTACAAGCCTTCGTTTTTATGTTGTCTGTGTGTCATAGTATGTTTTAATACCACTGCGATGGGAATTCAAAATTTTACTGTATTATGTATACAGTGACAATAAAGGCATCTTTATCTTATCTTTATATAGGTTGCCATGAGACACACAGACATACAAAAATGACAGCAAGCTTAGGGGTTACAGGGTCAGTCAGTATCAGGCACCCCTGGAGTAACAGGTGTGAAGGGCCTTTCTCAAGGGCCCAACAATTGCATCACTTGCATGTTCTCTCTGTGCTGAGCAGGTTCCTTTCTTGGCACTCTGGCTTCCTAATGCAGTTCAAAGATAAGTAGTCAGGCGTAACTGGCGTCTCTGAATTCCCCATATTGTGCAAACTACCCCAACGCTTTGATGTAGCTAATTTTATGTTTATAATGTATTAATATACATTTGCTGTCGGGTTTCTTGCGTGAGTCTGAAAGCATGAGTGTCACGCCAGATGCGTGAGTGTTTGGCAACCCTGGTTTGTGCAAAAGCAAAGGTTATTGGTACCAAGTAGGAAAATTGTCCCAGCTAATGACTTTGATCAGATATTAACGCTAAAGTAGCTTTTGTCACTAAGTACACACTTAAATAATAATTCAGCAAACACACAAGTTATCATATCTATTTTAGGGGACACTTCGCTCGTTTCCTTTCGTTAAGTTTCACCTACAACGTTTGAGAGAGAGTGGAATTTCCCCCGCTCAGAAATCCACACATCCATTGGTTAGTTTAGTCCTTGTGCAAAACTTTTCTGAGATGCCATTGGCTACTTATGATGTCTGTCACACATTTCCTGCTTTTGACGATGGACTGCTTTGTTTTCGTGATTTTTAATTGTAAAAGTAGAAGAACAGGGAGACAATCAGCAGTGTAAGACTGTGTTTAATAACACCGTTAATAAATTAAATGTTAAATAAATCATTGTGTATTTTGCTGGTATCGGGGTGTACCGAATTGTTCGTTCGTTTCCACATTCTCAGCAGGAAGACAGCTAAGGCGTATGCTAAATTATTGCACAGTAAATCGAATGTAATGTTTTTTGAGTATCATTATAACACGCAGAAAATTAAAGTAATTTCTTATTATCATCGCGGGTGGGCGATCTGTATTTACTACTTTTTAAACTGTTAATATATTTTTAACTATGCGCTTAACTGTAAGACAACTTTTCATTAAGTCTCCTATTTTTTTTGGTAATTAAGGAGCAGACTATTTCCGCTGTTTGTTCTCTTTTAACATCGATAACAGATCAACACCATAATGAAAAATGGGCGAAAGATGGATTAACGCTAACATTTGTTTTTAGATCTCACTGTTAATCACACTTGGATGACACGCTCATGTCCGGAGCCACTGAACGCAGCAGGAGGCATCGCCCCCTGAAGATGTATCTGGTACATTCCGAGTATATAGTTGAGGATCACCTGGAGGGTGCCATTCGGCTACCACGGGGGAGCTTATGTCAGGTACAGGAGGATGGCAAAGGTGATCAGCTCTGGGTGAAGGTAAGCTTGTCTAGATAACTCACTTGTGAGTTGTGCCAGTATTTTATAACTCCCTTATAATTTTTAACAATAGAATCTTCCTAGATCGAACATCAGATGAATTGTCCTTTACTTTATTTCTCCCTAAGCTGACACAGTTGCCTTACCTTTTCACATCAACCAGTAGAGTTCATCTCCTTTACTGTACAACCTAACAGAAAGTGCAGCACACTTAAGATATGAACAGAATAGTTTGCTACCCTGTATTACATAACTCCTATTCCATAATTTTTAGGTGTTGGATTCTGGTTCGCTTGTTAAGATTGATAAACAGGTGCTAATAGAGGTACCGGCTGAACTGTCAGGACTGCTGGAAGCCATTGTGGATGCTGAGTCCCGCTTTCAGCTGTTTCTTAAGCCCCACCGGCTGGAGCGGTTAGCTGCCTTGCCTGTGGGAGCAGAGGTGAAGGTGCAGGTGGGACAGCTTGGCGAGCCGGATGGGGTGCTTCGGTATCGGGGACCGCTGACAGCTGGCAGTGCTGCAGTGCACTTCGGAGTTCAGCTGAAGGTAAGAGACAGTTTTGTCAACAGATTCCCTAAGCTTTTACCTATGAAATTCACTAGCAGATTTTTATCTTGATTTCTGTTTGTTCATCATGTTTATTTAAGATATAAAGACTACCCTCTCTCCCATTCCTCACCTTTCCAAGTCACCGGCCGCAGGGAGAGGAACAAGTAATGGCTCCTATAAGGGACATCAGTTCTTCCACTGTCCTGAAGGCTGCGGTGTCTTTGTAGCGGCCAATCGAATTTTCCCGAGGTCATCTCGGACCAGCAGTGTGGACACTGATTTGACTTGCGTCCGTGAATACAATCCCACCCAGAGCACCATCCAGGCCCGCACGACTGACTCCATCCCCAGTATCAGCTCAGCACCCCTGTTGCAAGTTGGGAATAGGGTGTGTTTCCTCATGGGACAGAACCCAGTGAGTGGAGAGGTTCGCTACATTGGGCCCTTGCCAGGGAAGACAGAACCATACTTGGGACTCGTATTGGTTAGTATTGTTTCAGATTTTCAGCATTTCCTCTTCACTGTGGTAGAAACATAGACATTCATATTTGTGCATTTATTTGCGCAGGACAACCCTGTGGGATCGTGGGATGGCTGGTTTAAGGGGGAGTTTCTTTGTGCTGTGCCCTCCTCCAAGTATGGGCACCTACTGCCTTTGGCTAAAGTGTCCCTAGGTATGGCATCACCCACTGCAAACAGATATTTATTTTAGCTGTTGTGCATCATTAAAGACTCATTGCCAGGCTCCAGTTAGTAAATGCTTATTTTGCCGTACTCACTTGACTGGTTTGAGTGTAATGGTTACACCCATAATCATGATCTGTCCTTGTTCTTTTATTCTCATTCTTTCGCTATACTTAGTGCCCCCTTCCCATCCATCATCCAATGAAACAAAGACCCACCAGTCTTCAACACGCACACCCAACCCCAAACTTTCCCATAATCCTTCATCCCTACTGGTCACCAAGCATCAGGGCCCATCTTCCCCTACTGTTACTGACCAGTCGTATCACTCCCCACGGTCTCCCACCAAGCCTGGGTCAGAACGCAACGGAGTCCAAGGTGAAAGGGGAGCAACAGAAATGGGGCTAGAGGTGGGCTGCATGGTTGAGGTGAATGACCCTCCCTTATATGGGGTAATCCGCTGGATTGGTGAAATCAGTGGCATCCCAGAGCCTGTGGCTGGACTGGAACTGGTGAGCCCCTTATCATCTTTTTGTCCCTGTGTTTGTGTCTGTATCTAGACCAGGGTTCCCCAGTTCTGGTCCTACAGGGCCAAAATCCGACTCAGGAAGCAGATTTCCCTGCTCAAACATACCTACTATACCTGGTAATTAGCTGGTTAAGTTGGGTGTTGAGCATGGATATATACAAACTGTTGGATTCTGTCTCTTCAAGACCAGAATTGGGGAACCCTGATCTTGACTGTGTAGAAGTTTTGTGTCAGACTGTTGCATGTTTATGAGTGTTTGCATGTCTAGGTTGAAAGCAGAAAGCTGTAAGGAATGGAAAAGAGAGAAGCTATCAGCCTAATATATAGGCCAAGATATGTGGCCTTTATTTTGAGAATTCCAAATATCATTAACTAAATTTGGAGTAACATCTGATTTTTTTTCTTTGTTACTTCATACAGAACTGTGAGTGAAAATATTTTTATGTAAGAAAGCACAATTTTTAACCCCACCTTGTCCAGGACCAGGAGTTAACTGCAGCAACAGATGGAAGTTACCTAGGTGAACGCTACTTTCGTTGCCCGGCCAACAAGGGGCTATTTGTCAAACTCCGGAACTGTAGGCGGGATTCGCGGTTCCCTGCCCCAGAAATGCCAGCTAACCAGGTGCAGCGATGCAACTCCATAGGTGCGGCATATTCCTCCCAGGTTTTCAGCTCCATGTCAAGAACACTACATTAGTTTCAGTCTGAAGCAACATTTGTTTGTGTTAACCAGACCTGACCGTACAGATTGATAAATTAATCATTGTAATATGAAACTAGATTTTTTTTAAATGATCACAGCACATTTGTATTAAAAACAGATAGAAGATCAGTGTAGGAGATGCATATAGGTGAGGCCTAGACCCAATTCCCATTCCAGGGCTTTCTCAGCTGAAGATAAAGGTAGAATTGAGAAGAAACTGAAAGTGTAGAGTGATCAATAGGTTTACTGTACTTCAAGGGCATATGCAGGGGCAGGGCAACAGGGGCACTGGCCCCAGCTGAAAGCTAATTGGCCCCCAGAGTGCCTCCTCCTTTGTCACTCACTAATTCAAAACATGTCATTGGCTAATGATAAGGTTGTCCACTCTGTATGAATAAAGGCCTCTCTTGGGGCCTCTGCCCAAAAAGCCTAGAATCACTCATGCTGTACTTACTCTACAAACTGTATTAGAATGACTAAGGCACCTGATTTAAGCAATTTTGAAGGTGGTGATTTTGTCATCATCTAGTCAGTGGTATTACTGTGGCTAAATAACACCTTGCTAATGGCCTCTACTAACGTACATGGTGGTAACTTTGCCCCAACCCCCAGCTTTTGCAGATTGGAGCAGTGAACGTGTGGAGGACAACACACCTCCCCTCTATGGTGTCTTGGCCCAGGAACGCTATACAGGCTGGAAGAAAGGCATACAGGGGCACCTGAACTCTTGCTATCTGGATGCCTCGCTCTTTAGGTGAGGGGCCTGTTTATTTTTCCTGTCTGGTTCCATCTATTTATCCATGCATCTTTCATCTTCTATCCTCTTATCCTGAGCAGGAACACGGTGAGACCTGGAACCTATCCCAGGCACCCTGTCTCCTCCAGTCCTCATATTTACTTGGCTGTCTAGATGTTACTTGTCCTTTTCTACCCTCATCCCATCATCCATACAAATTCAATCCTCAGTTGTACTTTACTTTTGGAATATATGCCATATATTATGCCATATATGCATGTGTGCTGCAGCACAAACAAGGGCTATCTTTACAAACAGGAAGTGAATGATATCTCCTCTCTCTCTTCTAGCCTGTTCTCCTGCTCAAGTTCAGCAGACTCAGCCTTGTTATGGCCCTCAGGGCCCGAAGATGGCCCCCACTGCTGCCATGCCCAAGACTTGCTGCGCTGTGAGATTGTCAATCCTCTGCGCAGGTTGGTACCAAAAAAAAATAAAAAGCTGGGTGTCTGATTCTGAACTGCTGAAGCCGTCATGTATGGCACCAACAATAACACCATGATCAAATTTGCTTATGGATCTTAGGCATTACGATGGTATAGGCATTCATTTGCAGTCACATGAACCAAATGTCCCCACAATGTGATAAAAATCAGTTATTTTGACATTGCAGGGATCATTTTTTCTGTCCCCACAAGGGGAAACTCAATTTTATAAAAATCTGTGACTGCAATCAAAAACCTAAAAATGTCAGCAGTGTTGTATTTTGTCTGGTTACTTATGGTTAAGGTTAAGACTGGGTACGGATTAAGGTTGTCTTTGTTGGGATTAGGGTTTTTTCCATAGAAATGAATGGATGGTCCCCATAAAGATCTAGATACAAACGTGTGTATGTGTGTGCGTGTGTGTGTGTGTGACAAGTATATGTCCATTACAGGTGTCACTCATATACTAAGACATGTGTTTAACAGGCATGGGTATGTCTGTGCCAGTAAGACTATGGCCTTGCGGAGATTGCTGGAAGCAGAGAGCTCCGATGCGGGCTTCACCAGCCAGGAGAAAGGTCAGGCCTCACTGTGCGCTTCACCAACTGTCTCTGTGTCCGCTCCCTCCCTTTCATCTGTGTCTGTGTCCCCATCTTACTATCATCTCTTCTCCCACTTTATTTTTCACTTGAGTGTATTGCCTTCTTTTTTAGATCCAGAAGAATTTATTAATAAACTTTTCCAGCTGCTGCGGGTCGAGCCTCTTTTGAAGATTAGGTAACTTTTCTCTCCTTATAAGTCTCCCTTTAACAAACCTAAGCAAATAGATGTATATACATTTATTATAATTCAATTTCAGGTGCCTTTTAGCATACTAGTAATTAGTAGTGATTTAAAATAGCAACACAAATTAATCATTTGATTTCTTCCATCTCCAGCACTGCTCTTTGACACAAAGACTTGATTTATGTTTGTTCCTTGAGTGCATGTTCCTGTTGAGCCACCTCTCTGCTGTCTCTCAGATCAGTCAGCCAGCAGCCTCAGGAATGTCACCTGTACCAGCTCTTCCCCCTGCCCAGTTCTGAATCCCCCCCGGTGTCCCCCTCCACCACACAGTCCTTGAAGGTTGCCACTGTGCAGATTCTGCTAGAGACCTCCTTCCTACATGCTGGGCTGAAATTTGCAGAGGTAACCCTCCCAGCTGCATGGCCTGGCAGCCCAGCATTGCAAAGACACAGCCAACATTAGCCTACATTTTTGACAGACACCTACAAAAAGGAATGCGGGTGTTATTCTTCTGCCATGTAGGCTCCATCCTGCCTGCTACTGTTGATGCCCAGGTTTGGGAAGGACTACAAAATGTTTGATGCTATCCTGCCCTCCCTGAATCTTGATATCACTGATCTTCTGGATGACAGTAAGTCTCTGTTCACACCCGCACTATACATGTACACATATAAATACACGTCTGTCGTGGACACACAAACATGCCTGTACCTACCACTGAGGACACTGAGATCAAATCCTCAGTATTTTTCCTGCAACTCCCATAACCATGATCCATTACAGGGCACACCTAGGAAGGCTAACACTTTTGAACTTGCCATTTTCTAAATCCTGGCTACAGCCCTACATGCAAACCAACTGGATATCAGTACGGCTCTTCTCAGTGCCTACCTATATTTACCAGCACTACAATGGAATACTACGTTGGTAATTTAATACACTGAATTCCTTGAGTTAACTGGTGAGTTCCATAAGATGTGCAATATTACAAACTATGTATGTAGTTTTCTTTAATTATATTCGTAATACACTTTCTACTATGGGTTGTGTCATATTGGTCTCAGTCTGAAAAACAGAAACTCTTATGGTCACAGTTTACCTGTTTAGTGTAACTTCACTGTCCCCATATATTCCCAGCTCTCAGGGAATGCAGTATCTGTCAGTCTGTAGCAGTATGGGAATGCACACAGTGCTACGAGGACCTGGACATCAAACCAAATCGCCTCAAACAATATTGCCAAATCTGCAACACACAGGTAACTATCAGAGTTTTACCTTATTGGTCAGCGCCACATCTGCCGTAAACATATTTGGCAGCCTCAGTTAACTGACATACCTGAATGACAGCTGCTGGCTCACAACACTGTCTTTGTGGCCTTCTCCTAGGTACACAGTCACAGGAAGCGCACCTCTCACAAGCCAGACAAAGTGGGAGTGCCGGGGGGTTCCTGGGCAGGACCAGTACACGGCGCTCGCCAGCAAATGTCTTTGTTTGCAGTGACGTGCATCCAGACTAGCCACTACGTGAGCTTTGTACGCTGTGGACCTACGCCCACTGACTGGTTATTCTTTGACAGCATGGCTGATAGGGAAGGTAAGTTTGTTGTTCAGCCAATCAGACTTCACTAAAAATGTATAAAAGCAGAGTAGTAATTATAGTACAGTATTCCCCCCTGGAGTTTAATGGCATAATATAACAGTGATTGATCAGTCGCTGTGATATTTTTGTTTAAAATGAAAAAGTGAAAAAATACCCATTAAAGAGTGTTAAAAATGTCCTCTGAAAGTAAATAGTGCTGTCTCCTCATTGTATACCGTATCGTCTCACCTGTACTAGTTACAGTGCAGATACAATTTCCTGTTGTGTGTTCTAGGTGGAGAGAATGGCTTCAATGTGCCCCAAGTGAGAGCATGTCCAGAGGTGGCACAGTACCTAACCCTCTCGGACAGGGAAGTTAGTAAACTGGACACTTCCTCCCTCCATGGTGCAGCCCGTCGGCTGCTCTGTGACTCGTACATGTGCCTCTACCACAATCCCCAGCTAAGCTTGTACAAGTGATACACACAGAGGTGTGTGCACATATATGAGTAAAACAGCATGCATGTAAATATAAACACAGCACTGAAAGACACCAAATCACATGCAAAAATACACATACTCATAAGCACACAAATTTTTAAAAATGTATAAAATATATTTCTATTTTGGAGTCCTGTATTTTGTTCAGAAACGATGCTTCTCTGTGAGCAATGGAAATGAGAGCAAAGATTAAATAAATATTAATTTAAAGTTTAAACAGTAATAACATTTTACTGTCATGTGGTTTTGTTTTTTATTACATTATTTTTCTGAGGATTAAAAAAACTTTTTAGTCGTGTATACAATCCAAATGTGAAAGATGTATTGCCCTATGACTACTGTTAAATAAAGACAACCTTTTAATAGGATACTACAAGAATTATGACTTCTGAGTCTTTCGGCCTGAGTATTTGCTCGCAAGCATGCTAGATAGCGGTGACGTTTAATAAACGCGACAACAGCCTTTTGTCGTCATCATCCCGGACAAATCGGGAAGAGGAAGGTAGACGATTGTCAGTTTTTTTTTTTACCATTAAATAATTTTAATTCGAATACATCTCTGAATAACGGCCCTTTGATCAATCAAAACTCCCGTGAAGAGGCTGAAAATCACTTACTTCAAGGTATATATATATAACATGAATTAGAGTACGTTATTTATTTTAAGACGGATGTCTTTAGAAATAGCTAGAAAAGTATCCGCGTCACGTTTACATTTGACTATTGAAAAACGATGACATTAAGTATCGAAATTTGTGCTAGATTAATGTTTGATGCCGGCTTTACCTAGTTATAGGATATGCGTTCGAGTGTGACCGTAGCTTACTGCTATTTCGAAGGGGGTGGTTCAAATGTGAATGATCTTTTGAATGAGGAACACCATTCTACTTCAGTACAGTGTTATGTCACGTTCTATTTATAAATATTCTTATGAATATTCAAAAGATTGAGTAAATGGCAACTGTAAAAACTGATAGCCTTAAACCTTTTTTTTATCGGGACTTATGATTTGACCAAGATTGCTCCCAGAGGCCATGCTCATAATTTCAGTGCTGAACCAAATACAGTCAAAGTCTTCACTCATCATGTTCTGTTCGTAGTTTGATACGGGCTCAATACAGTCTCCAGTCCTCGCAGTTCATTGCAGTTGTGATGGCCTTCTTTACATGTGTCCTGGTTCCGCCTCAATGAAAATGCCGGTTTTTGATAGCCAAGGGCCTCGGAAAGGTTGCCATGGCGTCTCCAGGGGGACACGGTGGAGGAGCGGTGTCTACACGAGGAGGGGCCGGGGCTAGAAGAATGAAATGGGCCTTGGAGATGAGTCTAGGAAATACTAGGTAAGAGCAAACCATGGTTGTCAATTTTAAAATCCATGCCGATTCCCTTTATTTGAAGTGAGTGATTGTAATCGTGCCTAGATTCTGGCTTGAAATAAGTAAAGCAATATGTGTAATGTTTTTAAATTGCTATTACCTTAATTGTAATAAATGTAAAGTTTGCACTGCCGTGCTGAAGCTTTAGGACTGTATTGCAACAGGATGTAGATGTCTCCAGTTTGATCCTCATTTCTTGCCCTCTGCTGAAGAAATCGGGGTGACCGACAGAGCAGCCAAGGGGACACTCTGTACCCTATTGGATATTCAGACAAGCCTGTTCCCGATACCAGTGTTCAGGAGGCCGATAGGAATTTGGTAGAAAAGGTGAGGGTGCTGTTTTAATTAAAATATTGTGCAAGGATGTCATTGCTTAAACAAATGGCCATTAGGGGTGGGGGGGGAGATCGATTCAGTTACAAATCGCAATCCTATGGGATGGAGATTTTTAGGTCACCATGAGAGTTAAAAATTGAATTTTAAATATTACATAAATGGACATGAACTAGACATGAGTACAGCTATCTGCAACATTTTGGGAACTGAGCCTTTTTGGGAAGGAGGTGGCCCACTGGGGAGAGGGCATGGGATCCTCCTCCATAAATTTTCAAAAGGGACAGGTACCCTCAGCCTAAACATCCTTCTCTCAGTATGAGCCCGTGTCTTCATGTGCATCTTTCCTGACACCTCCCTGAGAGGACGATCACGAACACCGCTGCATGTGCAAGGCACACAATTAAACATTTTCCTTGCAGTAGTGACAAAGCTAATCACATACTACAGGCCGTTGCCAAGAAGTCATGTTCAAAATCACACCACATAAAATCGGCAAACAAATATCAATGTAATACCAAATCAAGTCTGTGCCCATTCCCACCACTAATGCCCGTATAATGTTAATCAGTTCTTTTGTATTTAGTTAATTAATTAGTAGCTGCATCAACTTTGATATTAACTGTTATATCAAGTAGCACAGGCAAAGTAAACTGAAAGTAGCAGTTCATGCCTTTCAAATTCTAGGCTGTGTGGATTGGCTGGTTGGTTTCTGTGTGCTAACCCTCTCTTTCTCAACAACTCAGAGGTGTTGGGATGTGGCCCTGGGTCCCCTGAAGCAGATCCCAATGAACCTGTTTATTATGTACATGTCCGGCAACACTATCTCCATCTTCCCCATTATGATGGTGTGCATGATGGCCTGGAGGCCCATCCAAGCCCTTATGTCCATGTCTGCCAGTAAGTAGCAGTATCTCATTTCAGTGTAATGCATACTTACTGTTATACCATACAGGTACTAACTATGCAAGATATTTAGTACAGAATACATTCTTTTCCCATTGCATCTGCTTGCATCATCTGCATCTTCTGACTCCTTTCCCAGCTTTTAAGCTGTTGGAGAGTTCTAGTCAACAATGGCTTCAGGGACTGGTCTATCTCATTGGCAACCTCCTGGGGTCAGCATTGGCTATCTACAAATGTCAGTCGATGGGACTATTACCTACACATTCTTCTGATTGGCTAGCCTTCATTGAACCACCTCAGGTAAGCTTTTTTTTCATTCTCATTAGTAGTAATTTTGTAAACAAATGTACTATATAAGGGCAAACTGATTTCTTTTTTCCCTCTCCCCCCAGAGGATGGAGATAATGGGTGGAGGTATGGTCTTATGAAGTAAAAAAAAACAACAACAATAACATACAGTGTATGAATCCTGGACCTCCTGGCAGTCAAACTTTGAAACTGCTGTTTCTCTTTCTTTGATTGCATTATCTGTTCCCAGATTTCCTTCTGCAGTGTTTTTCCCAATAAAGATTTGCACTGTTAAAGACAAATTCTTGTCATGACTTTATTCTCTGCAATGGGTTTACACACAGCTTCCAGGATAGGCTCAGACCCTCCACGTAGAAAAAGTGGGTATTGAAGATGGCTAGATGGACTGTATTCTTAAGAACCATCAATGCTTTAGAGAAAATCAGGCGAGAGACATTAAACTCTTAATGAATTGATCTCTGTTTTGCATGCTGGTCTAGAAGTATTTAATAGATGCAAGGACAGTGATAGTGGCTGTAGTGTGTTGATTAGTCTTAAACTTGTGCTCAATCTTGTGGCCTGTGACTGTCATGTAACAGTGTTTGCAATCAAGCTGTAAGTATTTGACAGAAGTCAATCACATCTCTGCTAAAATCAGGCCAAAACAAATGTATATGTAAATCAAATCAGTAAAGTAAATATAAACGGAATTTACGTTCTTATTAGATTATCGGTCTTTTAAAGTAACAAGAACTGCGTGGTGAGCTGGGTCGTGGTTTAATTTTGATTAGGGAAGTGGCGGTGTTTTGCAAAACAAAACCCTTGCATACCTTGCATATATTAACATTTTCTCGCTACTAGTTTCGTATTGCAAAAATGGCGGTGATTATATACATACTGCATATATATGTGCCTACGAGCCTTTGTGTTAATGCCCGAGGTAAAATCCTGCGACGCGGTTTCATTGTGGGGTTTGGCTGGTTCTGTTAAAGACAGGCAAGTCGGACTGGATTGGGCGTTTTATACGCATACCTGAAATAATGTAGATAGTAACGCAAGGTGCATATTTCTTTTCGGAGGGCGTCTATATTTTTTTGGCGTCACTAAGAATGTTGTTAGGTATTGTTATTACTACACCCCCACCTCATTAAGTGAAACAGACGAGTAGGGACACCTTACTCAACCACTCCTACAAGGTGCCATTCCTTCTATCGCCGATCGAAACACATTGTAAAGTAAGGGAAACGCGAAAAGCCATTTAAAGAACGTGGACAGGGCGCTCGGATAAATGTAAAATGAAAAAACGTGGTGACACTAAAAAAATAATAAATAAATAAACATGGATGATCAATTACTAAGGTTCAATACTCACCGAAAACGAAAGTTAAACAAGAAAAGGTTAAATAAACAGTTATAATAATCAAATAAAACAGAACGGACATTTCTTTTCTCTCCATGTTAAAAGCAATATTAGAGCATTTTGTATATGGAATATGAACATACATTCAACCTAACCCTAGGTAGGCTACCAAAGAACGGTGGCAGAATCCGGACGTCTAGTTCCTATAAACGCCCGCGGCGCCGCCTCCTGTCATTAATTGAGCGAACAGGCGCTGGGAGTCCACACGTGGTTGAGTACCGGCCCAACTAGTTTTAAAGGAATGGACTGACAGGGAAACTTTAAATAAAGGAGACGGCGCTCTTTTTGGCATTTATTGACGCTAAACTTGCCGGGTTCGGACCTGACAAAGCCCCGAGTCCATGGCCATTATAATGCTGAGGTTTTGGAAACGAATTATCTAGAAGAGCGCATATAACTTACTTATCTGACGTACATTTTTATCCTGTTTTTCTTTTTTACATTTTGTCCATTTTTTTCCACTGTGTTGCGTAGTTTTGAATCATGCTGTCCGTTTTGTAATTTAAAATTCAGATTTAAAATACAAATTCAGTAGGCCTATTTTTCACGAGTGAATTGATACAACTTTTTCCGAACACTGCTGTTTTTAACGATAAGCGCAGCTAATATTTGGGTATCGGGCAATTTCCCGTTTCACTTATAGGATTTAGAGTCGCCCTCCACGGGGTACTGATTTAAAAAAAAAAAAAAAAAGACTCGACAGGTCCACGAACATCCTCGTAACCAGGTACCTAAAGTTATTGGTATCCAAGTGAAGTGTATGCTCTTGTGAAAGATCGGAAGATTGCTATGGAGAGATATCCTCACCCGTTTGTGCATGAAGCGCAACTGACCGGCGCCCAGAAAATCAGGGTAAGACGCCACAGGTGTAGATCTGGAGGGAGGGGAAGGATGAAAGAAAAAAGAAATAATATTATTTTCATTTATTTTTTGTTTCCATTTTTTTCTGAACAGTTTCTAAAATTTACTAATGATAATGATAGCTTTAAAACTCGGAGCAAAGTTGATTTCTCTGATGCCATGTGTTGTTAGGGAAATCAACACCTTCTTGTGTGTGGCATGTATAACTTTTTAATTGCTTTCTGAAAATACTGCATACGGGAGTGCCGCTAAGTGATTTAATACTTACTGTTTTGCATATCTTCTGATTGTATTTTTTTTTTTCTGTGTGCATAGGGGGTGCTGCTGGGGGCAGTGCTTTTCCCTGCACGTATCGCCTTGGCTGCCCTGTTCTTCTTGCTCATGTGGCCTATCGCCAAATTGCGGTTAGCCGGCCTGTCAGCAAAGGAGCGTGCCCAGCCGGTGCAAGGCTGGAGGCGGTGGCTCTTGCACCCCATAATACTGCTTCTCAGCCGAGCAGTCTTCTTTTCCCTTGGCTTTTTTTGGATCAGGACAAAGGGTCGTAGGGCGGAGCCTCAGGAGGCACCCTTGTTGGCTGTGGCCCCCCATAGCAGCTTCCTGGACATATTGATACTCTGTCCGGCTGGACTTGCCACTGTAGTGTCACGTTCAGAGAACAGCAGCCTGCCTGTCATTGGAGGTGAGAAGGTTGAGGAGGGAGATGGACATATGAAGAGTGAATGGCTTGTAAATGATTCCCTAAGGGTCACTGAATGGGGGTTGAGGAGCAGCCTGTGTTTCTTTTGGTCATAGTGTTGTTTTGACGGCATCTCTGTCTCTTCCAGCGCTACTGGAGTTCAACCAGTCACTTTTGGTGAGTCGGAAGGACCCTGAATCCAGGAGACGATGTGCAGCTCAGCTCAAGGAGAGGTTGACCTCGAACGGCCGTTGGCCTCAGGTGCGCATGTCTGCATGTGTGTAAGTGGCACAGCGTGTTGTCATGTGAAATCCGTTGATGTGATCGTCGTCATCATCATGGACGTCACTTTGTTCTGTCGGCCAGATGCTGTTATTCCCAGAAGGCACTACGACCAACGGCCAAGCACTCATCAAGTTCAAACCTGGTGAGTACCTGGTGTGAACTTCCGGAATGTATGGCGCTAGCCAAAAAAGGAGGAAGTGGTTTATGGCTTGTATGGCATGCTGGCCACCCCCCTCACAGCAAAAATTGTGTCCATCTGCCATCTCTCATCAACAAAAAAGCACCATTCAGCACTGTCATTTTTATTAAGATGAAACAAATTTGGAATGAAACAAATGATGATAAATTTTAAAATTATACATATAGGATTTATAGATATCAAAAAGAAGTAACAGAAACAAATTGTAGCATATTAAACAGAATTGAATTATTGACCTATTACCCTATTGGCTAATAAACACACTACAGTTGTACTAGCCTGTTTCATTACATGCTTAGAAAATATTGCATGATGTACTCATAAAGAAATGTCTGAATACCTTTTTCTGCTCGTTTCTCCTTTTCTTTCCTCTTTTTTTTCTGAAATGGGCATCTAATGGGTTTGAACATTTTCTTATCCTTCTCATCCAATTCCCGGGTGTGTAGACTGGCAGTGTGTGGCTCAGTAGGTTAAGTCTCTGTGCCTGTGATCAGAAGGTCGTTGGTTCCATCTTGGCCTCGGCACATCGGTGGGCTCTTGAGAATGGCCCTAAACCCCCACCTCCTTGTGTGCCACTGCAAGTGGCTGCCCTTCAGTGCCAAGCATGCTCTCACCTACAGAGAGAAAATTGGGGGAGGCATAGAGAATTTCCCCATAGGGATCAATAAAAAGTATCTATTTATTAATAATAATGAGGGAAAAAGTGTAATGTCTTCTAAACAATATATTTTCAGTATTATGAATGAATTGTGGTTTATTTGGTAGCATTTAGTAGTGTGACTGATTTTACTAATTGCATTAGAACCATACTGGCGTCAGAGGCATTCATTTACTGCATGTTCCAGTAACGGAAGAAAAATCCATCTCATAATCAGAATTCTGTTGCGGAAGGTTTGCATTTTTATTTTAAAAGTTAGATGTGCCCTATTGGCTAGATCGCCCCCTGCTTCCCTACCTCGGGCTTCCATTGGGGCGACTTGAAATCCACCCAGTCTTGCCCCCCTCCCCATCTCATACTTCTGGTGTGGTAGCCTGTTTAGCTCACAAACTACAATCGGGGTGCCCTCTCCAACAAGGTTAACTGACCCACACGGGGGCATGATATCATTGATGTGGAATGCGAATGAAAAATGTTAAACCAAGCCTGCAAATGTCACCATTCTGATTTTGCCATTTAAAAAAATATATATATTTCTTTTATGTGGGCGCCTCATGCCGCCCCTGGCAAGATTCCGCCTCAGGTGGCTGCCCATGTCGTCCATACCTAAATCCGCCAGTGGCAGGAAGAATCCTCACTTTTGAAGGATAATGAATAAAGACGTTGGTATGTTTCAGGGGCCTTTGTGGCAGGAGTTCCTGTGCAACCAGTACTGCTGAGCTACCCAAACAAACTGGTAAGTCCTGCATACCTAGCTAAGAAGTGCCTTCTCTCACCTCAGTGGATGGCACTTTGTGCCAGTTGCATCTGATTCTGCTGCAATGTCAGCTGCACCTGTCTCTGGGATATCTGAATAAACAGTGATTGCATGTTACAGAATACTGTGTGCTGGACCTGGAAGGGGACAGACTGGTAAGGGGGTGGCGTTTTACTACTCCGGTGTACATCATGAATGGGTGGTACGGTTGATAACTCTTTTCTTCCTGCCCACAGGGTGGAGGTGTTGTGGCACACTACATCTCAGCTGTATACTAACGTCACCGTGGAGGTGAGTCCACCCTGCCTGACTTCCCATTTTTTCCTCTTTTATTTGCTTTGCCCATACTGTACATATTTATCATGTCAACTAATTGCTCATTTCTGGCTGATTTCGCTTCTCTGACCACATTGCTTTTTGTTATGATCTTGCTGGTGAATTCTTGATGTGTCTGTCTTGCAGTACCTCCCTGTCTACACGCCATCTCGGGAAGAGAAGGAGAATCCCATCCTCTATGCAGCCAACGTACAGAAACTCATGGCTGAGTGAGTTTTTTTACAGACAAGCTAAATCTAGACGTATTCAGTATCTGAACCATACTGAGGAAATTCTGTATGAATGTGCTTATGTATCGATCTGCTAAACTCGTGTGTGTGTGTGTGTGTGTGTGAGATTCACTGTGGCTAAACTGATCCTCAGGAAGTTGGGGATCCCAGCCACTGAT
>JAAGVU020000015.1:14233519-14243875 GCA_011763525.2 Mormyrus iriodes | reverse complement strand
GTGTGTGTGTGTGTGTGTGTGTGAGATTCACTGTGGCTAAACTGATCCTCAGGAAGTTGGGGATCCCAGCCACTGATTACGTGATGGAGGGCAGGGTACCAGTCCAGAAGCTGGGGTGTTTGTCCCTCCCCCTGGAACCTCCAGGCAGAGAGACTCTAAATCTTCTACAATGCGCAGGGTAAGATAAAGGGCTGTACTTCATCTGTTCCTATCAGCATGTTTTTACATATTATTGTAAGTTATGTTCATGCTTTTTATGTAGTTGTCAATGTATTTTCTGTCTTGTTTGTTGTGCTTTTTGAAACAAAATGATGTGCTCTCTATTTCAGCCTTAGTACATCCGATGTGGAGAGTGCGTTAAGAAGGCTGTTTGACTGCTGTCAGCCAGGCCAGGAAAGTTGTGTCAGCGTAGAAGAGCTCAGCTCATTACTGCAGCTGAAGAACAGGCAGACAGCTGTGGACATCTTTGGCCTGTATTCCAAGGTGCAGCATGAAACGTGGTCAAATCCATGCCTTCAGTGTTATTGTTGAGTATAACTGTGTTTAAGTGACATTAAAGTGGTTCTTTCTAAGAAGCATGTTTAGGCAAACTTTTCAGTACATGGCTAACTAGCTCACATACTAGATTACATACATAACTAAATTAGCTGTCACATTTATACTCTGACCTTGCCAGAAAGGAAGAGAATCAATAAACTTATATTTGGTGTCTGTTATCATTTGTAACTCACTGCCTGAATACACATGGATAAAGATTTGTATGTGCCTATGTGTTTTTCATGTGTCTGTGTGTTTAGGAAGACCGGATGGATCTCAGACCACTGTGCCTTAGTGTAGCTGCAGTGTCTGGTCTCTGGAGCTTGGATTCTCTCATTCAGACCGCTTTCACTGTGAGCATCTCCCTCCCATCATACCTGTGTTTGATTGTGATATGCACTATATAAATTCAAAACGACATTTATCATGCGTATGGATGTTACAGCTCTTTGATGGGAACAGCAAAGGCAGCCTGACTTCTAAGGAGTTCAACAACCTGCTGGTGGCACTCTTGGGTTTCTCACAGGACAACATGGAAGAGCTGTATTGTGGGATATCCAGCAGGGGGCAGCCAACACAGGGTAAGTAAAGCTATAGAATTTTTTTTTCATGTAATTATCTTTAACAGTTTACAAGAAGAACGGGAGAGTAACTCTATCAAGCATCTTATCTGTTTTTTAGATTTAGTGTTTTGAACTACATAAAGTGGAAGGTATTCTGGCTTGATGAAATGTACCTAAGTGGATAAACCAGTGGAGGTTCACTAAAGTTTGCTTAAATCACCATCAGTTCCTGTTTTGCTATTTCTGACAGAGGACCTAAGGACATTGTTGACAGACCATCCCACTTATCAGAAATTATTTATGGAGTATCTGAAACCTGTGGATGTGTCAGGCCATGGCCTGTTAGGAAATGGCATTAAAGAGCTGGTCATCAATGGAACGGCTACATCCCACAAGAAAGCTGACTGATCAGGAAAAAAAATGGATGGGGCACGATCTGGGACTTGTAACGGTCATAGCCGGTACGTGTTACTTCATTCGGCAAAGCTTGTATTTGTCTGTTTTGAAAGCAAAGCCTTTGAAAGCCTCACTGTATGAAGGGTTATGAAGGACTCTGAAGAAAACTGCTCTGAAATTTTATACCTCTTAGATAAATATTGTGACGTTTGTTGTATGGTTTGATGTCTGTTTAATAACTTTTTATTGGTTATACTTTTTTAGAGAATATTATCAAATTGCCTTTATTTTACTGTTATTTTTACAATTGTGCTATAAATGAAGAATGTCAGAATATATTAAAAGATGTGTGTGTGTGTGTGTGTGTGTGTGTGTGTGTGTGTATATATATATATATATATATATAAAACCATAACTATTGTCATTTTTTTTTTTTTATCTGAAATGTTAGCAACAGTTGTAGAGTATGTCATCTCCCTCCCGCCCCAATCTGCTGCTTTCCTTTCGTTTCTGCAGGTCCTCGGCCTGTAAGTCCACCTCTCTGACTTGTCTTCCAGTTTGTTCTCACACTTCTCTGTTCACCTACCTCCATCTGCCTCACGTTGCCTCCTGCTTTCCTTGCATCACTCCTGTCATCCTTTATATTTGGTATTGTCCTTCACTTCGGATGAGCCAGCCGCCTTCTGATACTGTGATCCCCTTTCATCTTTTATTCCTCTACTTTTCTCCTGCCCTGTCAGTCCCTCAACAGATCTGTGCTTTACCACATCAGCCCTGACCACTGTATCTTCCTTCCTTCCCTGAGACTTAACATGACTGGTTTCTCTTCCTCTTTATTTCCCAGTGTTTTTTTGCCATCTCCTGACTTGAAAATCTATTCCTTCCCTATTTCTGCTTCTTGCATTTTTCCGTGGTTCTTTAAGGAAACATGCTTTTCTGATTCTACACCCTCTTCCCTTCCGGCCTAATCCTCCTTGTGGTTTGGACCCACATGCAATCTCTGCCCCATTCCACTCTTCCCTTAGCCGTTGACCATGCTTTCTTAAATGCTTCACTACATTTTTACCCTTCTGATCAGCTTTGTTTTTTGTTGTTAGCTGGAGTTTTATTGGCTGGATGTCCTCTCTTGATCTTTTCTTCAGTCATCTGTGCCTCCTCTTCTGTGTCCTGCTCTTTCCTTCCCCATCTGTGTCTGCCCATCACTGAGACTGCTTAATCCATCTGCCTTGTCCATTATACTCCACTTTTTATAATGTAAGGAGTGATATTTTGGAAGTGTAGTTTGTATTATGACAGCTCACTGGGGCCCAATGAGATTGACTGGGGTAGTAGAATGTCCTAGTGATGTCGTGACTGTTATTTTTATCTGTGAAAAGGCACTGAGAGGAACTCTGTCCTCTCTACTGTGCAGCCAATGTCTCAAGTGCGTAATTGGGTTTGAAAAACTAATGCTGACAAATACCTCTGCTGCTCATTGACCTTTTGAATTATTTTGAGACCATTGTCTAGGATTATGGATTAGATGTGTGAATACAGAAGGCTCAAATGAAAATCCTGCCTGCATTTTAGAGGTTGGAAGATGTGAACCTTCTGCAACAGAATTCTGATTATAAGATGGATTTTTTTTCTGCTGCTGGAACGTGCAGTGAATTAATGCCTCTGATGTCAGTGCTTTGGAATGAGGGCTGTAATTCTGGTTGGTAATTGGACGATTCTCCATGAGAAGTGCATGAGTGCAAATTGCAGAGGTATAGACTAGGTATGATTTGTGTGGAAGTTGGACACACTACAGATCATTGACCACTTCTACCTAAGAGGCCAACCATGGTGGAACAATAACCACAGATGAGGTCATGTCTATTCGTTAGTATTCATCGGTAATGACTATAGTTGAGTCATCTGATATCAGTTTATCTAATATATGATAGTTTTGACCATAAATTATGCATTGCATTTTTAGCTTTTCCCTAAAGACCATACTTCCAAAATTCTGCTTATACAGCAGCCCAATTAGTTCAAATACTGCAAGCATTCTCTTTCAGACAGCCCATGAACTGTCTTCACAATGGGCAGAGTACAACTAAGTAAGAAATGGACTTGTACCCTGTGTCCCAGCCTTGTGTCCTATGCTGCCTGTATGTGAAGGGCTCCATGATCTCCTATGACCCTGACCAGGATAAGAAGTTAGAAGATGGATAGTTGGACAGATAGCACATGCCCCTTTTTTAATTCTTTCTTTTAAAGATATGAAAAGCTGCTCTCTTCTATCTGTACTGATTAAATTTAACATTTAAATATTGAGCAGATGCTCTTTTCCAAAGTGAAATACTGTCTGACCCTCTTCTTCACTTGTGTCTCTGGAACAACTGCGGTTAAGGGCTTTACTCAGATGGATATCTGATGGATACCCAGTGGTGGTATTACACTGCCAGCCACAGGATTTTGACCGGCGACCTTTTGATCACAGGTACAGAGTCTTAACCTGCAGAGTCACACACTGTCCCCATTTTAAAGACAAACATAGCCACTAAGTTTAACAACAGAAATGCCTGCCTCAAATAATACATATATTGACAAAGAAAATATTACATTGATTGTGGCTGTGTATTGGTTACGGATTGTGCTGGTTACAATCAGCCATATTCATTAATGACACCAGCACTGGAGAGAGAGTAGTTGATAAGATAAAGACTGCCTGTCAGTTCTGTTACTGAACTCTGCTCTGCAGGTGTGTCTCCCCGTGGCATTTAAGGCACTTTTGCCAAGACATTCAGACCAACTGAAAAATAACTAGCAATAAACACTCATAGCCTTATATGAAGATATGCAGCCATAGTCAGTAGTAGGGAATACACGATTTAGTTCATCATAACTGCTATGATATTATTTTTATTTCAATTTTTTTTTTTTACATATTTTTAGAACGTGCAAATTTCTCTTTGGTTTTATTATTCAGACATACATTGCCTTTGGATTACAACTGTCTCTAATCGCATTTGTGTTTACAGTTTAATAATAAATCATTTCAAAACAAATTCTGCTCTCCCTGCTGTACTGAAATTGCACCAAACTGTGAACGTGAAAAGTGAGGTCAGGTAAGGTTGGGGAGCATGCACTGGTACAGCACATTGCCGCACCCACCAGAATCCTGGTTGGCGATTAAGGATGTTAAGGAGACAGGCCATTCCTTTCCTAACACTAGGTGTTTTACTACCGGTTTAAGTATTAGCACCTTTATGTTATGCTCAAGTTAAATATTTGGATAAATTACATGTATCTTGAGGATCCATTGTGGTTCAAGTCAATATGGCGTATTGGGGACTAATGTACATTTTTACACAAATGTTTGTAAAATGTGTTTATAATGCTGTAAAGCCTTTGGTGATACTGTAGAGTTCTCATGCATTATGTCCAGAGACCTTGTTTTGAATGTGTAACCATATACTCATATAATCTAGTCTACATGTTGTAAATTGTTCAGAAAAAGCTGATTTCAAGCAAGTCATTTTGCAAGGTAAATAGCATAGCTCACTTTTTACTCACCTCTGACAAATTCCTGCTGTCTACAGAGTTCATTCAGTCAACAAAAGGACCTTCCTCTTGTTGAGTTTGTGCAGCCTCTGATCTGATCCCTGATCCAACTGGCAGCATGACTTCTCTGTACTCCTTGGTAAAACCCATCACCAGTGCCTCAACCTGAACTGGATGGCCACTGCAGTGGGCTGTGATGCTCCCAGAGCCCTATTTTCTGGTCCAGGGAGTCTTATTACTGTGGCTCTTTGGCTCAGCCTTAACCTAAGGACTCTTCTTCACTGTACAGCCTTCATGGAGAGAAGATCCAGCTAGCGGAGATTCTGGATCAGTCATCTGACTTCTAAAACTGCCACAATAAATTAATGTACATGAGACCTCCTACAGTGAGGTGCTCTAAGCACTGTAATGCCTGACTGACCAACTCACACTAGCCATTGCCCTGAATCTTTCTCTTTATGACCTCTTGGCGGAACTTCAACTTCTTCCAGTATAACCTTGCATGCTTTTCCTACTCAAACTCATTTAATCTAAGAGCAACCAGGGAATCTAAGAGACAAGCTTGAAACAAACAGGTAGTCAAACAGACAACTTCATTAAGTTTAGGAGCATAGGATGAATACAATACCATTATACTGTTATCTCAAGAGATTCTCTACAGTGAAACAGCCTACATGAATATAAAGGAATTTAAAGACTACTTGTACTGCAAACATACTCAGATCAAGTAAGGAAATTACAGTAATTACAAGTTAATCAATATTCATTTTATCTCACTGGTTTCCTCGGCATGGTGGTGCAGTGGTTAGCAATGTCACCTCATATCTCTAGGGCCAGGGTTCATGTCTCTAACAGGGTTCCATGTGTGTGGAGTTTGCATGTTCTCCCTGTGTCATTGTAGGGTTTCCTCCGGGTACTCCAGTTTCCCCCCACAGTCCAAAAAATGCTAAGGCTGATTGGAGTTGCCAAATTGCCTGTAGGTGTGCCTGTGTGATTGAATGATATGTGATCATCCTGGGTTGTTCCCTGCCATGTGCCCATAGGCTCCGGACCCCCCACAACCCAGTCATCCTGAATGGAATAAGCGGTTACAGAAAATGGATGAATGGTTTCCTCACTTCTCTGCCAGGTGGTAGTAGTGCACACACTCGTTGCTGTGACCTCTCTCTGACCACAGTGTCCATACTTCTCCAGATGAAGAGGGATGGTGAGCTCTGCCACAGACAGTGCAATACCAGGCTGGGTTGGTCAAACAGACAAAGATACTTTAACTTGGGGAATTAATCTAACGATATGAGTTTGCCTCAGGCTTCAGTGGGGACTCACAGGGCAAAGCAGAGCACAACTGTCTCTTGAAAGTATCTCTGCCATTGCTGGTAATTCTCCTACACACCCTCAGTGGTATCTTGGTTGTCCTGAGGGACAGCCTGAGGAGCTGGTTGATGCTCTAAGGAAAGGGGAGAAGACATGGGCCCACTGGTCTAAGTAAGGGTGTCATTGAGGGGCAGGTGAAAGTGAAAGGACTGCAGGGCATGGAATACATCAATACAGAGTGTAATTAAGCTGGAATCTGTACAGCAAATTGACAAAACAATGGAGAGGTTGAAGGACTTGGGCTCGTCCAAATCCAACATCTGCCTGTGTTTGCTGAACAGATGCTGAAACATATATTGTTTCTGTTACAGGCCTAGCTAACACAGCTCAGCCTGCTACATTCACTGTTCCTGATTCTAACTGGGACAGCAAAAGTGGATCTTCTGAAAAACAGCCAGAATTAGATTCTGATATCTCTATTACAGGCACCTGCTTGCTTTGTGTTCCTGTTCCTTAATCTAACATAGAGTGTGACTGTACAATGTCATACACTGCCCCAGACACAGTGTGATGGTACATCCTCATGCACTGACTCTGCCCCATTCTCTGAAAGCATATCTAATGGTAAGAGTTTCAAACACGGTTTGAACAGAGTTTCTGTTCTCTAGCACAGAATGCAACCATACAGCTTCAAACACTACCTCTGCCCCATTTTCTTACAGCAAATGTAACACTGTGGCCTCATAGTCTAGTTCAATCAACATGTTAACCATAGAATTTGAACCTACAGGACTGACCCCTGACTCTAGAGCTTGTAATCTAACTCCACATTATTTTTACCCAGTTTCCATCATAAAAGAAGTCACAGAGTTCTGGATTTCTTGAGCAATTTAGTCCTTCCTATACTTGCATGTGATTTATCCAGTGTTGTCTGTGAAATGTATATATAAGAAAACAACTGAAAACAATAATGACTGCATGTATTGTAGAAAACAGTGCGACTCACTATTCAAATATTATATGCCATCATTCATTCCTACTGTCCTTGACTTACGACTGGGTCGTATAGGTCGAGATGGACGTATGTCGTAATAGAATAATCAAACTAATTTTTAGGTGTGAGAATAATATGGCCAGATGCATGAGGGGATGGCATGGTCGCGCTGTTTGGCGTACGGCCGCCCGCAATTTATTTTTACATAGACCTACATTAGGAATAGAATAGAATAGAATAGAATAGAATAGAATAGAATAGAATATTTCTTTAATGTCCATCAAATTTACATCAGATGGAAATTCATCTTTGACAGTACCATAACTAAACACACAATACAAACAACACTATACAACACTATTAACGTTTCTAAACCTAATTAAATTGATTAATTAATGCATTTATTGATTTTAACTTCGGACTTATGTGTGAGTAATCTTAAGTCGCACAAGTTGTAAGTCAGGGACAGTCTCTATTTAATTTAATTCATACCACTACTATAGTTTTTAATCGTATAGGTTATGCATGGTATATTCCAAATATGCATGTTGTATTTCAAGCTTAATTAATTAATTATCTTTAATCGCATATACCATATTTATTTACTTATCTAGTCTAGTCAGTGTTAGTAACTAGTAGTTGCCTAGTCCATATTTAGTCAGTTTGAGGAAAATGTAGGTAGTTTTACCTGTTGCGTCGGTCTACAATAGAAATGACGTATAATGAAGTTGATGAACGTTATGGCAATCAGTAATACATCCTAACGATAGAGGGCGATGTTCAAAAGTTTGAGCTGAAAATGTTCTTGACCAGAAAACCAACTTCAGTGGTTATTCCGGAAATCTGACATTATTAACGCTGCGCGCCGGCTGGACGAACTTCACGTGTAGGATTCGTGTTCTGATCATTTAAGTTGGCCGTTCCTATTTGGGCGTCGTAAAATATACTAATTTTGAAAAAAAAGAAACAGATTCTTATCGACATCAATTCTTCGTCGTGTATACATTTATCGGCCATCATGTTTTTGCAATTTTACTTAAGCGAGAATGGCGATAGAGTCTATACCTTGAAGGTAAGTTTTAAAGCAGTTCGTGTATTTTAGCTGCAATGTTATTTGTGTTTAGCTATTACAGATGTGAAGGAATACAGTAGCTAGTTAAGTAGATTGAACGTAGCAGCTTTTATTTTGTTAATGATTAATTGCCCTGAAATACAACTTTCAAGATTAAGATTAACTTTATTTAGGCGTATACAGCAGCGAAACCGTACAAACGAACATATTTATAGTACCAAACAACTAAGGTGCAAAAATAAGATCCTGAAAAAAAGTACTGTAGTATTACAGAAATATCAATAAGACTATAATAATATAATAACTGATATTATAAATTAGCCGATGGTATATGTGCAGAACAGAGCCGGACATCTACGATTTTTAAATGTAATTTTTAAATAATTAGCTGGCCAACCTAACTTTTCTCAGGAAGGGTAGTTACTATTTCTACTACTGTGGAGGAGAATTTTAAAGAAAATGTTATTGGATTTTGGAGTACTGTGCTATGATGTATGTATAAAACTCATATATTCTTGATACTGCTGGGTTATAGGAGTTCATCAGTGTTCTTGCTTTTCTCTGTGCAACAACAGGCTGTTATTTATTTAGATGTTAATGCACTGCGCTTGTCTCTGTATACATAATTGATCTTTACACATATCTTCCAAGATATAGCCATGTAACCAAAAGGAGTGAATTTAATGTGAGAATCTGCACAAGTTTTCTACACATTATGTGGAGGAACTCTGTTTTCATGGTACTTAAATGCAGCACTGATCAATATTGATGTGATCTCAAAATGTTCTCGTAGAAGCTGGATCCTTCAGGTCAGCCAACCTGTTCTGCCCATCCGGCCCGGTTTTCTCCTGATGACAAGTTCTCCCGGCACAGAGTGACTGTGAAGAAGCGCTTCGGCCTCCTGCTTACCCAGCAGCCTAGACCTGTTTTGTAACATGGACTTTCGCTCAGTGATGACCCAGGCAGCACCCTTCAACCCCTGACCCACTGTCATACATTGACTCACATCATTCCGGACCCTGCATAACATCTTCCATTCATGTCTGTGGATGAAAATCACAAGGAAATCTCACCTATGTGATAGTTTTTTTTTTTTTAATCCCCAGCATGTACTGCTCATGTTAACCCTAACCTATGAATATATTTTGTTAGACTTTGCTTGAAATAAAGCTGTTTAAATGAAAATGGGCCAAGGCCCCAGAGTCCAAATTTTCAGTGTTCATTAGTAGTGAGCTATTAATGTGATCTTTTGATATGCATGCAACCAATATGGTTTCTAATCACAGAGGGCTCAAAATAAGTTTTATAGGCCACCCTAATTAGAAACCAGGTAAATATATCACTTGGGTTTTAAGTGTAACTGTGTATTGTTCTGCCTGAACCAGTGTAACAAATTGGGTTGCTTTAAACCTGATGCTTTGGCAGGATTAGAGATGTCACTGTCGTTTGGATTGAGAAGAAAATGGATATTGTCAAATCTCTTGGAGCCACAGGTAGAAATAAGTGGCGTAAGTTGCTGAGGGTTTGCCAGGCCCTAGCAGAATTTTCCCAAATTTGTGCAGTTCCCTAATCCAAAATGTGTTGGTGGTACAAGGTCTCTGACAGTGCAGGCACTGAATACTTTGTCTCTGAACTAAATTTAAAACTTGTAAAGAAGGTTGTCGTATGGGAAAGCAATTATTCGCAGGCAGCACCAAGAGAGAATGTGCTAGAGGGTATTTAATTAAGCAGAAATGTAGTAATACAAGTCACAGTCCTTTGACCAATTATCAATTTTAGCAACAAGCTGATTGAAAACAGCATGTAGAGCAGGGGTCACCAACCTTTTTGAAACTGAGAGCTACTTCACGGATATTGAGCCATACGAAGGGTTGCTGTGTGGTGAGCGTTCTGGTGCAAAATGGCTGCCGTCGCATCATCCAGGTGGGTGCTACACAGCGGTGGTGGTT
>JAAGVU020000015.1:14215782-14233419 GCA_011763525.2 Mormyrus iriodes | reverse complement strand
AGTGGCTTCCCATTGGCTCTGTAAAGTGCTTTGGGTGTCTAGAAAAGCGCTATATAAATGTAACATTCATTCATTCAAGGGTTACCAGTTTGATACACTTTTAAAATAAATTTGCTCAGTTTACCTTTAGTTATATATTATTATTAATGATTAATGATACTCATCTGTGTGAAGACAGTGATCATGTTTATGATTTTATCAACAATGACTTAAGGTGGGAAACAATATCAATATTCAACACTTTATATTAATCTCAGCAATTGTCAAAATTTTCAAATGATCACTTCTACAACATTTCATAGGAAATCACCATGTCCCATTTTCACTAAATACCTACATACCATTTTAACAAATCATGAACTATGTTGCACCACGTTTGAACAAGTTATCAATTATGTGATGTTTAACAAAAAACTTTCAGAAATTTTAATAAATTATTAAAAAAATTAATTTTGTGACACGTAGCAAAGTGTCTCTCCACATTGTGCTGCTTTGCCGTCGCCACAGTCGGCCCACAAATGAGACACATGCAGGTTTCTTACACAGTAGTAAAAAAGAACTCTTTCTCCCATTTACTGTGAAAATGATACATTTTCTTTTTTTGGCCATGTTTTTGGGATAAGAAACTGCATTCAGCTCCCCGTCTTCGCTGCGCCAGCTAGCTTACTCTCCACGAATGCTGAAGTTCTGTCATGCGCACAATACTGACCGTTGAACTAGAATAGAACAGAGTTTACATAAACTTTTCTAAACTTCATGTCTAATAAACATGTTTTTAATGCTTTTCTTACATCTATATAAATGCAAATGTGATTAAAGAAAAATAGCAACAGGATGAAATAACATTTTAGACGCTGCTCACTGGTGAGTTGCGCTATTTCTAGAACAGGGCCCAAGGCGACTCATGTGGCCCTTGGGGGCCTCCTGGTGCCCGTGGGCACCACGTTGGTGACCCCTGATGTAGAGAATGAGAGATTCAAGAAGTTTGATACATGCCACTTATACATCTACAACATGCAGTGAAATGTAGCTCTGAATCACTCCTATATTGTGCATAGATTTAAATAACAGGTTTGAGAGACTAAAACTAAAAATTAAATCTATCAAACAAATAGCAAATAAGCAATATGAACTACTCAAGTAATTAGGATTTAAAGTGGCATTGTGCTTGACCAGTGTAGGTACTAGTGAAAATGAGGCATATCTTGGTTGAGGAGCCTTATGACCTGAGCTTAAAAGCTCCTTCTGTTCTTGTCATGAGGGTGTGGGACCGTTTGCCTGAGTTCAGCCTTTGAAACAGACAGTCACTGGGGTGGGAGGGGCCTTTAATGATTTTGATTGCTTTGGTCCTGCAGCACCAACCACTCTAGGGAGGGAAAGTCATATCTGCAACAGCACACTGCTGCTTTGATCACTTTCTGCAGGGTTTTACGGTCTTGGATGGAGTAGTTACCAATCCACGGCGTGCTGCTCGTGGTCAGGATGCTCTCCACAGCACCTGTGCAGAAGGTCTTGAGGATTGTAGAGGAAGCCTTAAATCTCCTTAGCTGCCTCAGATAAAGTTGTTGCCTCACCTTAGTAATCTGTCCATGTGTGTGCGTGGACCAGATGAGATGTTCTATGAGCTGAAGGCCAAGGGACTGGAAGTTGCTCACCTTCTCCACTGGAGTCCCTCTGATGTAGAGGGGAGAGTAGTGGCGCTGTCCAGCACACATCCAGTATGTGCAATATGACATTTTGTCATAGTCCGACATGGCATTGTTCCCATTACCCTCTCCTAATATATTCACGGTTTCTTTATTCAACTAGCGCAATTATCTGGCATTTCGACTACAAAGTCCTGGAATAATCACAATACGCATGATCTCCAGTCTCACCGTTTCGTTTCAAATGTGCCCTTCTTGAACTGGCGGCAACGTACGCTAAAACGATTCCGATCAGTAAACACTGCAGTTCCCACTCGTTCTCCGTCCCCCTACACCGTTGATAGTCTGCACTTGCATCTGCCCCTGACTTGCCATAATATTTATTGCGGGAAATGACCGCATTTCATGTTGATCATTCTGGCTTAACATTTTTTTTTATTTGAATCAAAAAACTTTGTTTATGATTGCACAGTATACAAGCACCCAGAAGACAAATATACAATAGACAAAAATAGACAATACACAATATCAAATGCAACAACTTCTGTATAAAAATATATAACATAGAAATAGCAATAAATAGGTGGGTAAATATTACAATACAGTAAATATTGCACTAGAAGATAAATCAATTTAAATAGGATATATTGCACTAACCCCCTCACCACCCACGCTACCTAGCTTCTGAAATAACCTAAATATGCGTGAACCTGGAAAAACCTAGAATTAATGGTCACGTCGTACCATTAGCCCGCGTGCGTGGCAATGTTCGTACGAAAAGCGAAAGAGGAAGTACAGGCCGGCGGCGCGCACGCCTGGATGCTGAGCGGTCGGCGGCGCGCACGCAGCAGCTCAACGGACACCGTGCGCGGAGACTGGACGCGCCTAGGATTCACTGGAACCAACAAGAGCAATGAAAATGCGGACACTGGGAGCATAAAGCGCTCGTAGGAAACACTAGGTAAAAAGCATGTTTTCATCCATTTCCGTAATGTAGATGTATAAAGGTAAACTGACGAATGCCTAAGCGCGGAAGTTATCACGTTGTATGAAATAAAAAATCAGTGGCAGGTACGAGTAAAAAACAAGTTGGAATAAACGTGAAAGTACTGAGCTTTACACAGCCGGCTGAAATTATACAGATTCTATCGACTAATTTGTCCTATTGATTGATTTTTATTGATAGCTAATTTACCTTATTTTAAGATAGTTAGTACAATACGTCGTGAGATACATTTAAATGCTACCTACCCAGTATATAACTAATAAAACGACAGTGGCGTATAACACACCGGGCAATTGAAGTACATTGTAGGCTCGCTTAATTTGGGGATTTAAGACCGTAATGCTGTCTGAATTTTAGTTGGTCAAAGCCAGAAACTAAGCTCGCGTAGTTAATTGGGTTAACCGGCTGAGATATTCGCGTGTCTAAAGTCCGCGTCCACCTGCTGGTTCCCAAATCCAGCGACTCACCGCCACCAAATTGTTTATGAAAGGACTCCCCCAGTGTCAGCCTGAAAGCTATTTAGCGACGGCGGCAAGCTGGCCATCACCCGGGCCGGCTAGCGCTACTCCCCATTCGGAGACGCGTACGGCTCCGCGCTCTCGTCACCCCGGATGCCGGCGGCTCATTAGTCCCCCGGTGCGCAGTTTGCCAAACATGTCAGCTTAAGTACCCGCGCCCTTACGCCGCGGTCTAGTGAAAACATGCGGTATAGACCGGTTAGCGCAGACCTGAACCCCGGCAAGCTTGCGATGCGCTCCTGCCTTTTTAAAATAAATAATCTCTTACACCGGCTGCTGCGGCAAACTGGCTGGAACCGCTTTTGTGTATTGAAGAAATGACATCTTACCGCAAGGAAATGGTCCCCGGCCAGACAGAACCGACCGTTCCGGAGAGCTACGCCAGCTTGCAGTTTTTTTTTGTTGGAATTTCACGGCGTTTTAAGTGACGATGTGCTTGTAAGAATAGGACAGTGTTTTTTTGTCTGACCATGACGGGCCAAAAAAGACGAGGGACTGCAATGGGGCTGCGAACTGCATGTGTATTTTTAGAGGTTAACATTTATATTCTCGCTTTTTAATAATCAGTTTAATGCTTTCTCTGAATTTTTGGAATACGTGTGATTTACGTTTGATATGTACGTAATTCTTTGAATTTCTTTCACCCCAGCCCCTCCCCCAAACACAATAACACCTTAATTTTGCAAAATGTGCAGGTTAATCTAACACTGATACAATGATGAACGAACCCATGACAGAGGAAGTACGAATTTCTCCATCTAGCAGTCATTTACCTGAATAGCTAACGATGAAGTGTAGCTATTCTTCAAAGAGTAAAGGAATTTAAATATACCTGTATAAAGAACACCAGCTACACTTAATCAGGTCCAATCCTGTTGGCCAGCTTAGGAGTAGCTGCAGCAGTTAGCTGCAGTACATCGATACAAGTTTAGTGTTAGCGTATGGTAAACTGAAATTCCACTCTAAAAGTAGTTTTTAAATTAAACACTTTTATCCATCAGAATGAAGGACCCTAAATGCACACATGGTTGTATGCCAGCAGAGAGATTTAAATTAGTGTGAGAAGAGCTTTTGTAAAATCCGTCCAGACACACTCAAACATCGTAGCGATGACTTCAGTACGGTTTACCGTGACGCCAACGAAAGCAGAGGACATCCCCGGCTTGTCGGACACATCGCCAGATGTGAGCTCTAGATCAAGTGGCCGTGTGCGTTTTGGATCCCGGGAGAGCGTGAGCCGCAGCGAGCCCCTGAGCGAAGCGTCTGGTGCAGTCACCACCTCCGTGGGAACCGCGGGGGCCGAAACACCTGACCGGAGCAACACCGAGCAAGGTAAGAAAGCTGCTGAGGGACCAGTTTCTCATGCTAGTCTGTATTACAGTGTATATATTCCAATGTAACTGAAACTGTCACATACTTTGACAAATGAATTTTGTATAGCAGGTACACACGTGCACCCTCGCATAGATACATGGTCACACACAAACAAGATGTTGTGATATGAGGGCTGTGGATTGTGCTGATGAAACTTTGACACTAGGGTTCTTCTAGGGCTGGGCAATTAATCGAATTTTAATTTCAGCTATGATTTTGGCTTTCAATGAGTATCAAAATAAAATAATCGAAATGAAACTATTGTGCCGCATTTTGTTTTACAATGATGCTCCCATTTTGTCTTGTGTTAAAAATCCAGTGCACCCCTTTCTAGCCCCTTTACATTTGTTTTTCTGTTGAATTGTATTTACAGTTCAAGGAAATCCACTGTTAAAAAGATATTTTCATTAAAACTTCAATAGATACATATTTCCAAAATTATTGAGTAATTATGTTAAATCATCATCTGGATATTGACCAAAATAATTGTGATTATGATTTTTGCTGTAATCAAGCAGTCCTAGTTTTATCGATCTCTGACTAGGGGTGAATGGAGGTGATGGGAAACAGATTGGATCTGTAACATCAGACCAGCATTAGAACGAGCTTTAAGACTGCTGTATAAACAGCCACTGGACATCTGTGTGTTACTTTGATCGGGTGATGTTGGAATGTGTGTGTCTGCTGCAGTTTAAGTTCTGAGGTGACTTATACAGGACACACTTGCAACCAGAACCATCCTATCAGGATGCATGCCAGCTGGCTGGCCTCTGCACCACCTGGTCTTGGCCAATGAGAATACAATCCTGAATAGAGACCCTGCAGTGGTAGTTAATGCAGTAGATGTTTGACTGTTGTGTTGCTGTTGTATTCTTTAGAAAAGTGCTGACCTTACAGTACTTAAAGTGTATGGCCAAAAGTATGCGGACAACCATAATAATTAGAGGTTTTGCCTAATCAAGCCATAACTATTTCTGACACAAGTGTATTAAGTACACATCCATGCAATTCACAGCAACCAACATTGGCAGCAGAATGGTTGTACAGAAGCAGGTGGTTGTACAGAAGCGGTTAGTGATTGTCCACTTGGCATCATTATATGATAATGACTGACAGCTAGTCAGTTCACCAAATTTCTGTCCAGCTAGAGCTGCCCCGGTCAACTGTAACTGAGGTTACTGTGAAATGGAATGTATGGGAGAATGTTCAGGTGTGAGGTGGTAGGTCACACAAGCAAATAGAACTTATCTACGAAGTCCGTCAAAGAAGTTGGTGGTGTTGCTCCGAGTTGCGCTGACACAAAGCAGTGCCAATAAATCACTTGCTTTTAAAAAACATATCCAAAATAGTGTATATCGTGGTATAATGTCTTGGCGGTATGGTCAGTGAGGAATGGAAATTCAGATGCTGCCCAAGCCTAATCTTAGTCTAGCTGACTGAATGGCAGCACATCCCACCAGCAATGTTCTGCTGTCTAATGGAAAGCCTTCCCAGAAGAGTAGAGGATATTACAGAAAAAAACGTGATAAATTTTATTTAATACCTTTGGTTTTGGAATAAAAAGTTGGACAAGCTGGTGTCCACATACTTTTAGCTGTGTAGTATAGGTAACTGTTCACCTGTGTTTGTGTTAAATTTGGTGCTTTGAATGTTGTTCCCTGGACTCTATAAATCAGATACAATGGATTACTAGAAAAAGAAAGGAAACACTTTCTCCTTCTAAGATGATCTGGCCATAACAAAATGTTTAGTTTTTGACCAATGAATGGAATGTTTTAATCAGTGTCTAACAAGTGTGGCTTTATTCCTTTGTAATATTGTTTCTTTCATTTCCCTTGCAGATGGCCATGGAAAGCTGTCCAATGTTTATATCAATAACACGCACAGTGTGGATGATGATGACTTTTATGATAGAAACTTGGCTCTGTTTGAGGTCAGTATGGGAGCTTTTACTGTCTTATTACCTGGTTTGCCGCAGTCATTTGCTGTTTATGTGGACAACCTTGCTTTTGCTTCCTTTAGTGTCTTCAGGGATTCCATCATGGGTCATTAAAAAGCATTAAAAATCATCAAATTTGATTCCCACACGCATTAAAAAAATTCTAGTTTTGAAGAAAAAATTACCAGTTAATTTTGAATGTGTGTGTATGTATGTGTGAAATTATATATATGTGTATATATGTATATATATGTGTGTATATATATAAATGAATAATCAGGAAACATTGCCTGGAACAACTCAGAAACACCTTCAATGGATGTGTGTGTTATGGTGCTGCCCTCCAAATCACTTTTAACCCAAAGGCTGCTCAAAGGTCGCGCGATTTTCCCTGGGTAGCGGCTCCGCTGGAAGTGGTGGTCACTACAGCAGCAGTTCTGGTGTTAGTGGTGGTAGTAGTAGTTGCTGAACAGGTTACTTTGCTGCCTTTTACAGCTGATTTGTGGCTACCAGACAGCATGAGATTTAGCGGCATTGATGCCCATTGTACCTAGCTTAAATATTTTTTTTTTACAAGCACCGCAAAATTCTTCTCCATGTTGACCACCAATTCTCTTAGTTACTCAATTACAAATCATTTCTATATCCTTTAAATTTTCTATACATTTAAAGGGCAGTTCACCCCAAAACTGAAAAAGATATGTTTTAGAGGGACTTTAGTGTTATCTATCCATCTAGAGTTGCTGAGTTTTGGAGATATCGGCCGTAGAAATGTTGGGCTTCCCTCGAACATACTGGGAGTGAATGGCAATCTTTCTGTGCTGATTAAAACACCAGAAAAATACATTTGAAAAATCCAACAGCAGTGACTCTTAGCAGAAATCATGACCAGGTTATTGAAGGTAATCCACAGACTTTGCTGTGAGCAGTTTAATGTAGGAACTATTTTCTACTAAAGAACCCCACACACACCAATCTTATCACTGCATGGAAGATACGAGCACTCTGTTGAGAGAGTACTGATATTTCTGTCTCCAAGACTAGGCAACTTCCAGCAGAACAACCTAGATGGATCGATGGTACTAAAGTCCCTTTAAAGCACATCTTTTTCAGTCTTGGGGTGAACTGCCCCCTTATTTTCCAGCCTTTTTTTCCTTCACTGTCCAGACTGATAGAATTTGGCGTTGTAGTTGTGGAAGTACAATTCACACAAACGGAAACTTAACGTTTATTTTTTTTTTCCAATTTTTCAGTATGTCTAGAATTCAGAATCTAGTTAGTGGGTATTTTGTTAAATCAGTTTTGTAATATCTGCAAATTTGACATTTTAAGCTGTCTCTTGAGGCATTTCTAATTTAGTTCAGAATGTATATAGTTTACTCAAATTATGTAGATTTTCTCAAATATCCAAGATTATAATCACTGCATCATTATCAAATTGAATAGTTGCAATTCAGAATTTGGCACATGGGTATTTTATAAATGTATTGTGTGTGTGTGTGTGTGTGTGTGTGTGTGTGTGTGTGTGTGTGTGTGTATTTGCCCTGTCAGTTCAGTCCACTTGGCTAGTATATACTGAGTACTCTTGAGGATGGGCAGTAGAATTAGTGGCTTGATTGGCATGATGTCAGCTATAGTAGTAAAAGCTTTTGTGGACAAGAATTTCAGTGGCAGACTAGAACACTGACAAGTATGTTTTACTAGGAAGCTGTATTTATTTTATGCCGTTGCCTTTAGTTTGTATAAAATTATACATCCAGTTTTTCTGTGGTTTTTGTCACCGCATGCATCTGCATTGTTCCTGTTGTAAAACCTGTCACGAAATTGCAACTTGCTTAAACATAAGCAAAAGGCTGAAGTCTGCTGCACTGTAATGAAAACATCAGGGACAGTGAAGCTTCAATGCTGCTTAAAATATGGCTGTCTTTTTTTCCCTGAAATTGTTATATGATATAAGATACAACAGGCAAAGCAGTAGTATATGTTGTGTTTAATGTTATTGGTATTAAAACCCACTAGGGGATTCACCACCAGCTGTTCAGTCAACCAGAGTTTCCAAGCAGAAGATTAGGAGTCATTCGGAAAGATGGATACTGTGATTAATACTGGTGGGAGATGAAAATAAAAATCAAATCTGCTGTTTAGAGATGTAAATTAATACATAAAGACTCACAACAGTGATGACACAGATTGTTGCTGTAGTGATGTATTCAAGCTGACAGATATTAGAGGCTATAATCTTGCTAAGAAACTTTCTGTACTAAGCATACTTAGTAACTTAGTTAAATGTGTTTTTATGTGTGAAATAGGTATGGGCTATATAAAATAGATATTGGCTGTTAACTTTAATTTTTTATGTAGATTGTGGTTCAGTTTTTACACCTTATGTGAAAATTTTTCTGTAGTAATTCTGTGTATATGAAATTCATTTTCTCTGTGGGTCATTAAAATAGTATTTGTTAAATTCGGTGTACCAAAAATCAATATTTTGTGCTATCTCTTGATGTTACCCTTTGTCCCTTCTGTGCCATGTCCAGGCAGTGTCACGTGGTATCGGAGTGTTGATCGCTGATGCTGTGCTCTCTGGTTTCCTTTTCCTAGGAGGAGATGGACACCCGACCAAAGGTGTCGTCACTTCTCAGTCGTCTGGCCAACTACACTAACCTGACACAAGGGGCCAAGGAGCACGAAGAGGCCGAGAGCATCGGTGAGAAGAGGAAGCCCAGCAAGGTGCCTTTTCCCTACCTTTTCCCGCTTGTAGTCCTCAGTGCTTCTCCCAACCCTGACATCCTGCCTCTCAACCAGGCTCCCCAGATGGGCACCTTCATGGGCGTCTACCTACCATGTCTGCAGAACATATTTGGCGTCATCCTGTTCCTGCGCCTCACCTGGGTGGTGGGGACAGCAGGGGTGCTTCAGGCACTCTGCATCGTCTTCATCTGCTGCAGCTGCGTCAGTGTCAAGCCCTGTGTGGCAGTGGTCCGCTCAGACATCTCTATACACCTACATCTGGTCACCTCTGCCCACTTTGACATCTCCACCTTCCTAAATAAAGGATTATAAACCTTTTCATACATGGGCAAACGTGTCTGTGGCTAGACTCATCTGTGTCCTTGGCAAAATGTTTTGAATAAGAAAAAAAAAGCTATAGGTTATGCTTTTCTAAATACTATCTAAAAAATTGCAGTCTGATCAAGGATGTTGACTTAGACCCAAATACTTAGATATAATGTGTAAAATCCACTTGTATAATATCTTTTCTGCAATGTGTAGATTTCTCATGCTGCATGCTTGTTTAAAAAAACATTTGAGTGCAGTTAGTTATGCATATTACAGTAGGTCTGTACACACGCCGGTTATACATGCAAATTAACATTCTCTTTTTAAATACGCCACTTCAAATGATTTTAGTCATATCACTGGACGTCAATCTCTCTCTCTCTTTAGACCATGTTGACCGCCATCTCTATGAGTGCTATAGCTACTAATGGGGTGGTACCTGGTATGTATTTTCTACTTCCCGTGTAGTGATTTGAGCATAGGTGTGTGTGTGTGTTTAAATCTCATGCTGAACATGAACCTATTCTTTCCTCTGTGTAGTTAGATGTTTGTCCAGTTAATAACAAGGTTGCTGTGTGTAGCTGATTGTATTTATAAAATGTTCCGCTGCCTTCATGCCTTTTGTGTATATATCCACAGTGGACTGTTATCAGGAGCATAGTGTTTCTCACTAGGAATGTGTGAAGTTCATCTCTGCTTACAAACGCTGCTCTCTAACAGTGTTACCCACTGTCCATAGTTGTAATGGCACTCTATATTGTGATACTATGTAATGATACTAATGCTCATTTTTACTGCTATATAGTGATACTAATGTTCATCGTTCTCTTTTTCAATTCCCTCTTTTTTTTCTTCCCTATCCATCCTTTACCCCCACATCTGTTGCTCTTCTTTATATGCCTTATTCTGTTTTTTTTTTTTTTTTATTTTATTCATACCCCCATCCCACCTTTCCCTGTTCTCTCTCCAGCGGGGGGGTCCTACTTTATGATCTCTCGATCCCTGGGTCCAGAGTTTGGGGGGGCGGTGGGGCTGTGCTTCTACCTGGGCACCACCTTCTCCGGGTCCATGTACATCCTGGGCGCCATCGAAATCCTTCTGGTGGGAGAGCCTTCGTTGTCCTCACCACCACCATAATCATCACCGTCTTCACCATAATTGTATTTTCCCTCTGATTGACTTTAATGATCGTTAGAATTCAGCTCCTGCACTCATACTACCAACCACTTCATCTTTGGTCTCCCCATGTGCTGGTACTATCACTTTAGTAAGCTCTGTGGTGCTGTTTGTGTGTTTCTCTGTGCGCATGCATCGCAGTGCTCTGTAGCAGGGTGTGCAGTGTCCTTTTTCTGCACAGCTCTACAGCTGTGATCCCTTGGCCCCTCTAACTCATCCTGTTGTGCTCTTGCCTGGCTTTGCTTTTCGGTGGTTGTTCCTTATTTTTTCCCTCTTTCACACTGGTACCTTGGAATCACTGTGTCCATAGCATGCTTTGGATAAATCATCCATGATTCAATGAGTAATAGTGGATGGCATTAGTAATAAGGATAAAATGATTTAGAAAATCAAAATACCTTACATCAGTCCTTCCATATCCTCATAATCTCCCTCCTCTCCTCCTTTATTTCCCTCTCCCTCTGTTCTTCCTTGCCCTTTCCTCAGACGTATATCACACCTTCTGCAGCCATATTCCGTGATGAGGAGGATGGGGATGGGGCAGCCAGGTTGAACAACATGCGAATATATGGCTCCATTTTCCTATTGCTCTTGTCCACTCTGGTCTTTGTGGGCGTCAAATATGTCAACAAGCTGGCGTCCATCTTCCTGGCCTGTGTCCTTGTGTCCATCCTGTCCATCTACACCGGTGCTGTAGTCTCCGCCTTCGGCTCGCGGGGGTCTGAGTGAGTTACATGACCATATATAAACCATATGGTAGATCAGCTGGCGTTTTGGCGTGGAGTTGTGTCGGAAGGAACCCCTTAGATGTGGCTGTCGCTGTTCTTGCCCCCTCAGCGTGTGCTTCTTGGGAAATCGCACCCTATCAGCCTACGCCTTCCCTGATGGACGCTGTGCGAAGAAATGGGTGCAGGGCAGTCTGATGCTGAATGAGACAACCGTGGGTCTAGGCCCAACAGAGAACTCAACTGACCTCTGGGCCAACTTCTGCAAGGGTCCGGAGCTCGACGCCCCCTGCGATGAGTTCTTTGCCCATAGCAACACGACCACGAAATCCAGCATCCCCGGGCTCGCTAGTGGCATTTTTACTGGTACCTGGAGCAAAGGGGCGGGTGTTAAAGAACGGAGATAGTCTGACTAACATATCCATAAGTGATGTTCTCATGGTTCTGTTGGCATTGCCATTATTAACAAATTAAAAAAAAAATACTTCTCAAGCTGTTTACTGAGGTTTACTTGAGTAGTTGTTTGCTTTAGTGAAAGATAAATAGTATTCAAACTTTACATTGCTGATAATTATAGGGAAAGCCCCATGTATCTGGATAATTTCTACATTGTCCTTATGGTTTCCTATTTTATTTTAGAAAACATGTGGAGCTCTTACCTCAGCAAAGGGGAGGTGCTTGAAAAGGCATCAATCCCCTCTCCCAGCATTCCACACCCAGTGACCAATCAGCATCTTTATGTCATTGCTGACATCACCACGTCTTTTACTGTATTGGTGGGAATATTCTTTCCTTCTGTCACAGGTAACCCCTCATTTTTTGACTTTCTAACAAAGGGAAAAGAAATCAATAATCAAAAATCTGAGTGTGCCCTTTAAAAACTAATGCCAGTTAAGTTTTGAAAAAGCATTATGTAAACAAATTTTGGATGACAGTTATTGCAAAACACCCTCATACACCATTTTTAGCTTGTGATAGTTGGATTAGAATTTGCACATTTTCTTCTAGATGGTCATTGGAAAGTTACTTGAGATGTTTGTAAGCATTCCAGCTGGAGGTTCACCACAGCTCAGATATTCGGAGCTCATGCAATGCAAGTTAGGGCTTCCCCCCTCCCTCGCTCTCTCTTCCTTTTTACAGGCATCATGGCTGGCTCCAACCGATCTGGGGACCTGAAGGATGCCCAACGATCCATCCCTATAGGCACAATTCTGGCCATCCTTACCACCTCCCTTGTCTGTATCCTTTTCTTGCAGCACCGCTATATTCATAGATTCCCCCGAAATAACTCCTCATAAAGGCCTTCATAGTCTGCCTCATTCTGTTAATCCCTCTATTCTCCTTCACCCTCTAATTCTGCTGTCCTTGTTATCCTTTTTCCCTTTAAAATTATTCCAGTTGAAATGAGTGGTGGCTTTTGTTTTTCTGCATCATGTTTGCATTTAAAGGGCTTTAGTCCTCAACATGAGTCAGATCTGAGCAGTGTGGTCCTTTTTGGAGCATGCATTGAAGGAGTGGTCCTTAGAGACAAGTGAGTATGCTGCGTGTGGCTGTCCATATGAGTTTGCCAAATATGTTGTGAGAGTGTTAGACACTTAAATAATTATTAGCCCTGGAAAAGACTGAGTAATGTCTGTGGTTTAAAAGATTCTCTCTTTGATGCCCCTACAGATTTGGGGAGTCAGTGCAGGGAAACTTGGTAGTTGGCACTCTTGCCTGGCCTTCTCCTTGGATCATTGTGATTGGCTCCTTTTTCTCCACATGTGGTGCTGGCCTCCAGTCGCTGACTGGAGCGCCTCGCCTACTGCAGGCCATCGCTAAGGACAACATAATTCCCTTCCTGAGGGTGAGGTGCAATTTTATCCCTCTCCCCATTTTCTGTTTTGTCATTTCTTGGTGTCCATAAGTATTTTAAAAGTCTCTGCTGTGTGGCAGGTGTTTGGCCATGGAAAAGCAAATGGTGAACCTACATGGGCTCTACTTCTGACAGGGTTGATAGCTGAATTGGGCATCCTCATCGCTTCACTGGACCTCGTTGCCCCCATTCTGTCAATGTGAGTATGTGTGTGTGTGTGCTTGCACGCGTGCATGCCTCTGTCTCTTCCGATGAATGCGTGCATGTGTTAAGACTTCCCGTCTCTGTTTTTCAGGTTCTTTTTAATGTGTTATTTGTTTGTGAATCTGGCCTGTGCTGTACAGACCCTGCTGAGGACACCCAACTGGAGACCACGCTTCTCTTACTACCACTGGTACTGACATACTCTACCACCCATTAGCCTCACTGCTGCAGACACACATGTGGGAATAACACTGTTTTTATCCCACTTTAGGACCCTCTCATTTTTGGGTATGATGATCTGCCTTGCCCTGATGTTCATATCATCATGGTACTATGCCATTGTCGCCATGGTGATTGCTGGCATGATCTACAAGTACATTGAGTACCACGGGTGCGTTACCATGGAGACCACTTAACTAGAATCATCATGATTTTGATTTAGTGACGTGTGTATACCTTGCTGCTTGTAGGTTTAATTAAAAAGTCATTCTTCTGAAATTAATGGTATTTCAGGTTATGAATGTGAAATACCTAAAATATAAGATTTGCAAATCGCTGGAACGGTTTGATCAGAGATTTCAAGTGTTCACACATACCCTACAATACTTGTTGGGTCTGGATGTTTTGTTGGATTCCACTTCTCATTATATCAGGTGAAATTCAGCTGGATAGTGGTGAAATTAGACAAATGTTCACATCTCCGAGTAGTTTATTCTGACCAAAGCAGTACTTAGAACTCAAACCTGACTCATTGATGGGTGTGACTGGATACCATTGCAGCTTGTTTGTTTGTTTGTTTGTTTGTGTGTGTGTGTGTGTGTGTGTGTAATGGGCAGAATTATGTGTGCAGGTTTGTGTAGAAGTCTAATGTTATGCATGTGTTTGTGCTCCAGGGCTGAAAAGGAATGGGGGGATGGCATAAGAGGCCTGTCTCTCAGTGCAGCTAGATACGCCCTCCTTAGGCTGGAGGAGGGACCACCACACACTAAGAACTGGAGGTATAACACATGCTTTATCCTTTATGAATTATTTTTTAGGCCTTCATACTGTATAGGACACTTCTTAATCGTCCTGTGTCCCCTACTATCTGTTGTTCTGGCTCCCCCTGCAGGCCCCAGCTGTTAGTTCTGCTGAAGCTTGATGAGGATGCCCATGTCAAGTCCCCACGCCTTCTCACCTTCGCCTCTCAGCTCAAGGCTGGGAAGGGCCTTACAATTGTGGGCACTGTCATCTCTGGGAACTTTCTCCACTGCTACGGGGAGGCACTTGCAGCTGAACAGGTTGTTCTTATTCTTTTTATTTTCTTTTTCAGCACTACTTTACAATAAGGCTCCCTTTTGACAAATGGTACAAACTCATTAATAATAAAAAAAACTATTATAGCTTGTTTATAGTTGTCTGTTGATGACGTATGAAGTGTTACAATCTAATTATTAACCCAATTATAAATCGTTCATAAGTTCTTTAGATGGGTATTTTTATAATAAAGTGGTAACACTTTTCCTATTTTATTTCATTTGGATTATGCAGTGGGTGGCATGGTGGTGCAGTGGTTAGCACTGTTGCCTCACACCTCTGGGCGCTGGGTTCGAGTCTCCACCATGGCTCCGTGTGTGTGGAGTTTGTGTGTTCTTCCCATATCACTGTGGGGTTTCCTCTGGGTACTCCCCACAGTTGAAAAAACATGCACGTTAAATATTTCGCAAGTTACCAAATTGCCTGTAGGTGTGCATGTGTGAGTATGCCCTGTGATGGCTTGGCACTCCATCTTGGGTTGTTCCTTGCCTTGCCCTCGTAGCCTCTGGGATAGGCTCTGGACCCCCCACGACAAGCGGATTCAGAAAATGGATGGATGGATTGATTATGCAGCACTTTGTGATAATAACTGCCTACGAAAAACGGCTTCTGTTCTTTCACATCACACAAATGCTCTGCTATACTATGGGGCTGACTTATGTTGCTCCCGTCTCACCCATTTCCTTCATTTTCAGACTCTGAAGAACTTGATGGAGCAGGAGCGGGTGAAGGGTTTCTGCCAGTGTATCGTGTCCCAGAAGCCACGTGAGGGCATCAGTCATATGATACAGTCCAGTGGTCTGGGCGGCATGCGCCCCAACACGGTAGTAATGGGCTGGCCACATGCCTGGAGGCAAAGCGAGGACCCTCAGTCCTGGAAGACTTTCATTAGTGAGTGTAAAGGAACCATTGTGGAAGGAGGAGGTTCCCAGGTGATTTTTCAGCATGTTTCAGTAATGGCAAACCCCTCTTTATGTGGCAGACACTGTGCGTGTGACTACTGCGGGCCGTCTGGCATTGCTGGTGCCCAAGAACATCTCGTTCTTCCCCACGAACAGCGAGTGCTGCACCGAAGGCACCATCGACGTCTGGTGGATCGTCCATGATGGAGGCATGCTTATGCTACTGCCCTTCCTGTTGCGACAGCACAAGGTCTGTGCCTGCCAGATACTTATGCTGTCCAGTATCATGGAACACCATTCTAACACAAGTCTATGTAGCATGGCAGCCATTTCTAGTTAAAGCTACAGAAAACCATTACATCATATTAATAATGTAAGACATGTCATTTAGATACTTTGTTGGAAAGTAGAGAACATATGTTAACATGTGGCCATGATAAAAAGGAGAATGATTACTCTTGAATTGATGGAATTGTGCAGGTATAGTGTTTGTTTCCTATTCTCATTCAGGTGTGGAAGAAGTGTGGCATGCGAATCTTCACAGTTGCCCAGATGGAGGACAACTCCATCCAGATGAAGAAGGACCTGGCAACATTCCTGTACCACCTCCGCATTGAAGCAGAGGTGGAGGTGGTGGAAATGGTAAAGTCATACTTCACCATTACTCCTGTGAATGTGGTTTTTTACATTTAATATTTAATTTCACCTATTTTCAAACGGCGTATTCCTGTCCCGTTCCTGTCTCCTGGCTGTCAGCATGACAGCGACATCAGCGCCTACACCTATGAGCGTACGCTCATGATGGAGCAAAGATCTCAGATGCTCAGACAAATGAGGCTTTCCAAGTCAGACAGAGAGCGGGAGGTGAGCCATCCACTGCAGGTGCACTCTGCATTTTGTTTGTCCATTTCACTTTCATGCCTCCTGGTTTGTTAATCTGTGAAGGATGCATTTGAGCTTTGACGTAGGCAGTCTTTTTCACAAAGGGCCAGTGTGTATGCAGGTTTTTGGGATAACCTTTAGGTCAGCTGTTCAAACCCAGGTGTGAGGACTCTTCAGCCAATCAGTCTCCTAATTTCTAAATATAGAAATTGTTGTTGAAATATCTAAAAATATAACTATATACATAGAACACTAGGAACCTGCGCAGATACATTTAATAATAAATTAGCTAGTATGTTCGAAAAATTGAATGATAAAAAGCTGAAAATTGTATGTGGTGATTTTAATATTGATCTGTTAAACACAAATGGACAACAGACTTTATGAACACCATGTACAGTAACAGCCTATTTCTGCTGATTACAGAAGCTAGAAGAATAACCAAAGATACTGCTACGTCGATAGACAATATATTTACAGTCCTCAGAAATGACATAAATTACCACCTCCCCATTTTTGCAATTTTTCCAAAAAAAATTTAAGAAGAAAAATGAAAATAGGGCTAACACTTTTAAACTGATTAGACACAGAACACCAGAAGCCATCACCGCCCTCGAGGTGGACTTAAGGAAACAAAACTGGAATGAGGAATTATGTAAGTGCTGATCCTAACACAGCCTATGAGACTTTTTTGTCCATATTACTTGTCCGCTAAGAAAACTCACAACTAAGTGCAATAATGAGGACAAGCCATGAGATTTCTCAAATATAGAGCAAAAGAAACAGAAAACAAATAGAAGATGTATAAAAATAAATTAATAAGTATTATGAGATTAAAGAAGAAGGAGTATTATCACAAACTACTAGAGCAGTATAGGAATAACACTCAAGGAACATAGAGAGTACTTAACAGCATAATTAAAAAGGGTACTGGAAAATCAGACAATCCAAATTATTTTCAAAAAGATAATACAATTCCTCCCTGGTGAGGTGTTCCGGGCATGTCCAACTGGGAGGAGGCCCCGGGGAAGACCCAGGACACGCTGGAGGGACT
>JAAGVU020000015.1:14180572-14193024 GCA_011763525.2 Mormyrus iriodes | reverse complement strand
GTGCACTGGTGCGCAGTCATGTTGGAACAGGAAGGGGCTATCCCCAAACTGTTCCCACAAAGTTGGGAGCAGGAAATTGTCTAAAATGGCTTCGTATGCTGAGGCATTAAGAGTTCCTTTCACTGGAACTAAGGGGCCAAGCCTACCCCCTGAAAAACAACCCCACACCATAATCCCCCCCCCTCCACCAAACGTTACACTTGGTACAATGCAGTCAGGCAAGTACCATTCACCTGGCAACCACCAAACCTAGACTTGTCCATCGGATTTCCAGACAGAGAAGCGTGATTCGTTGCTCCAGAGATCACATCTCCGTGGCATGAGAGTCCAGTGGCGGTGAGCTTTGCACCACTGCATCCGACGCTTTGCATTGTACTTGGTGATGTAAGGCTTGGTTGCAGCTGCTCGGCCATGAAAACCCATTCCGGGAAGCTCTCTACACACGGTTCTTGAGCTAATCTGAAGGCCACACGAAGTTTGGAGGTCTTTAGCTATTGACACTGACTCTTCTGCACACTGCGTCTCAGCATGTGCTGTTCCCACTGTGATTTTACGTGGCCTACCACTTCGTGGTTGAGTTGTTGTTGTTGTTGTTGTTGTTGTTGTTCTCAATTGCTTCCACTTTGTTATAATACCACTAACAGTTGACCATGGAATATTTAGTAGCGAGGAAATTTCACGAATGGACTTATTGCACAGATGCCATCCTATCACGGTACCACGCTTGAACTCACTGAGCTCTTGAGAGAGACCCAACCCATTCCTTCATAAATGTTTGTAGAAGCAGTCTGTATGCCGAGGTGCTTGATTTTATACACCTGTGGCCATGGAAGTGATGGAAACACCTGAATTCAGTGATTTGGAGGGGTGTCCCAATATTTTTGGCAATATACTGTATGTGAAAACAAACTAATAATGTATTGGAGAGTGTATGTTACACTTCAAGAGGTTTATACTTCTTTTTCCTGAGTGGTCTTGTCGTAGATTTTGAATTTTTCATAAACAGTCACGTTAATCTATTTGTTGTAACATCTGCTTTTTAATTGTGAATGGGTGGACATAGTGTTACCTCTCACTCTTTGTTTCAGGTTTGCAATGGGAATCGAGTTTCGGGAGGGATCCCTCGTCCTTAACAATAAGAACCAGCACAAATTTAAAAAAGGTGAATTATCAGGTTTTTCACTTCACCCCTATTTTTTAACTTTTGTAATAGTTGCATGTTAAAATTGACATCACCATAGTGTTATGTGATTGTAGGCAGGCACCAGCAGTCTTGAACCTTGGCTGCAGCTAGTGTCAGGCAGCAAAAGGATTGCTGTGAGGTTGGTGTTGAGTGTGTTCAGCATCATTGGGCAGGTGTTCTGTATATGAGGGTCATTCCTTCTTTCTCCATGTTTTGGAATATTTCCTGCTTGGTGTGGAGTTTTTGCTCTTGATTGTTAATATGCCATTCCAGGCATGGTGTTTGGTATTAGCCTTGGCTTCTCTGACCTCATCAACAAAGAGGGGAAGAAGGAAGAGCAGAAGAAGTATGCCCTATTCATCGGCGACACAGTGCAGATTAATGAGGTGTGACCAAGTGGAACTTCCCAGTATGGAACCCCTGAGGTTAAAAAGAAATTGTCCTATGATTTGAACTTAGTATATTGTTCTCTGTGGTTATGGTAACACATGTGCATTGGATGGCCCATATTTTATATTGCGTTTATTCAGTATGCCAGTTGTTTTGTATGCTGGTGGATAACACCAGTCTGTAGCACTGTAACTTTTCTTACTGCGAGAGAGTCTCTGAAATAGGTCAGGTTCTATGTAATGGGATTCCTTGTTCAACCTCAAAACAATCTTGTATTAAGGGGTTTGTATTGCATATATATTCAGTGGAAAACCTGAGCTTTGCTTTTAGCTAAATGTTCATGTTTCATCTTTGGGACCTGTTGTTAGAGCAGTATTATGTCTTGGTTTGTAGAATGTGTCTGATGCAGCTGTGTTTAGTAGCTGTGTCAGTGTGAGCACATGCTCAAACTATCCCTGCCTGCCCTCTCCAGGAAGAAGCTGCCACAGTTCTCACATCCGTCAAGAAGAAAATAAAGAATGTTGGCATCTTCTTAAAGGTCAATGTGATGTGACAATCTGTGGCTCTCATTTATTTATTTAGCTTTTTTTTATTGCTGTCCTCCCATGTCTCTGGGTTTGGTTGTTGAGTGTCTTGCTTGTCCTTTTTGACAGAGATATTTGTGTCAACTCCTTTGTTTTTATTAGAATGATGATGAGGAGGATGATGAGGAAGATGCAGATAATGCCGAGGAGCTTCTGGGAAGGGGAGCGCGAGGAGCTGCCCTACTGGCTGATAGAACCAGAGTATGTATTTTTGTGTGTATATACGTACGTGTGAGCAAGATTTTGTATTTTTTTTTGTGCTGTAATTATGCAATTTATAGTGTAGTCTGACTGTCATAATTGCTTGTCGGACACCCATGTGACTCTTGTCTTTTTACTGGACAGAATGAAATGACCGCAGAGGAGAAGAGGCGGGCCCATCAGAAGGAGTTGGCTAATCAGGTGAATGAGGAAGCCAAGCGGCGTCTGACAAAACAGAAGGGAGAGCAACAGATCCAGAAGTGAGTAACTCCAGACGAGCGGAATAAATTACACCACTTACGCAAAGGTTAACTGTAATTAAAATGAAGTTTAAAACCCCATTAGCGAATATACTATGAAAATTCCATTTATCCATCTTATAGTTGCTTTTCCTGGACAAGGCAGGGGAACCCCTAGGTGGGATACCAGTCCATTGCAAGGCACATATACTCACACACTAACATATCCAGTCACACACACATTTAGAGATTCCAGTTAGCTTGAATGCGAGTTTCTGGACAGCTTGAGGAAACCAGAGGCCTGTGACTTCGGGAGGATGTACAAATGGGCAGGTGGGATTCAAACCCCTAACCCTGGAGATGTACGTAAAAGTGCTGCCCTCCTGAGTAGGTACTGGCAAGTAAAAATTGAAAATTTGCCCTGGTTAGATTTTATTAGTCACAATGTTTTATCTTGACACAGATAAAAACATTTTTTGTAAGTCATTGTCTTGAACAGTTTTGAGACGGTTATTGGACTACCCCCTGAGCTGATGATTGAGGACCTCTCTTTCATTTACTCAGCAGGTTTCCACCATTACTTGTGGGATTTTGCTACCAGTCTCCTAAAATTAAAACTTTTGTTTTTAAAGGATTATTTTTGTACCTGATTTAGTGGGCCTCTTTTGTGGACTTCTGTATTGAAATTGACCAATATTTTTGGTTCAACCGTTGAAATCTAAACTTTAATTTCAGTGCAGTTTTTGAAAGAGAGATATCGACCAGGTATAAGTTGGCAAAAAGAGTAAGAAATATCCTTTATTTTTGTGAAAAAATTATTTAAATGTGACATTTCTGGAATCGTGTTTTGGGCAAGATGCATTTTCCTCCAGGTCATGCACTTAACTGCTGATACCGTCACTGAGTAAACTTTTTGCTGGTTTCCATAATATGAATATAGTTATGAATGGTATAATCAATACTGATAATATATTTAAGCTTAAATATCCACATCTACACTAAGACCTCGACAAGCATGTCATAGTCAGTGCTATAGCTTTGTACACACAGCAGTAGGATCTCCCACTCTGCATACATTCTGCTTATTTAGCCCTTATTCTTTCCATATATCACAGAGCACGGAAGTCCAATGTCTCTTATAAAAACATCTCCCAAATGCCTCGGGAGAAGGAGATCCGTGAAATGAAGCTCTTCATCGATAAGAAGTATGAGACTGTGATCATGCCTGTCTTCGGTATTGCCACACCATTTCACATCGCCACGATCAAGGTAGCTGCTATTGTAAAATGACCTTTGTCAACAATGACAGCATTTTAATGTGAGAGGCGGTTAAGTTTTTCTCCTCTACCCCATCCTGTTTTGCAGAACATCAGCATGTCAGTTGAGGGGGACTACACATACCTCCGTATCAACTTCTACGTCCCTGGTAGCTCTCTGGGCCGCCACGATGGTAACATCTTCCCCAATCCTGATGCCACCTTCGTTAAGGAGATGTGAGCTTATCTCAGTTGGCCTTCCTTGATCAATCTGGTTTTGTCTTTCTTCAGCTTCTTCCCTTTACGTTTGTTTCTCTGAATCTGATGGTCCCCATTTTCCGCTTTACTTACTTTGGCATTATCAGAACTTACCGTGCCTCAAACCTGAAGACACCTGGTGACCCCTCCGTGCCCTCCACCAACCTGCAGAATGCCTTCCGCATCATTAAAGAGGTACAGAAGCGCTATAAGATGCGTGAAGCTGAGGAGAAGGAAAAGGAGGGCATTGTCAAGCAGGACTCGCTGGTTATCAATCTTAACCGCAGCAACCCCAAATTGAAGGACCTGTACATTAGGCCCAACATCGCCCAGAAGCGAATGCAAGGTTCACTGGAAGCACACACCAATGGTGAGTGACTGTGAGTGAAATCACAAGAGAGAATATGGTTTTTAGGTAGGGTTAAGCATGGAATGCATCTCTCCTCAGGGTTTCGCTTCACCTCTGTGCGTGGCGATAAGGTGGACATCCTTTACAACAACATTAAGCGTTCAATCTTCCAGCCTTGTGATGGAGAGATGATCATTGTCCTGCACTTCTACCTCAAGGTTTCTCATTTTTGCTTTATATTACCAATGTTCTTGTTTGGTCCAATTCCTTCTCCTTTCCCATCTCTTTTGACAAGTGATCTGTTCTTTCTCCCAGAATGCAATCATGTTTGGAAAGAAACGCCATACAGACGTTCAGTTCTATACAGAAGTGGGTGAGATCACCACGGACCTGGGCAAACACCAGCACATGCACGACAGGGATGACCTCTATGCTGAGCAGATGGAGCGGGAGATGAGGCACAAGCTCAAATCTGCATTCAAAAACTTCATTGAGAAGGTGGAGAACCTTACTAAGGAGGAGCTGGAGTTTGAAGTGCCATTCAGGGACCTGGGGTGAGAATGTCAAGGTTGCCACTCTGAGCCAGTTGAGCTCATTATTATATATTACTGTATGGGAGGTATTTCGTGCAAAAAAGAAAACGAAAATGGATAGAAATGATATAATAAAAATACAATCTCCACTTTGGCTAAATGAAATATCATTTGCATCATAATTTTCCACTCATGCAGAGTTATTTCCTGCAAAAAAGAAAATGGTAATGATAAAATAAAAATACAATCTCCACTTTGCTATTTAGTTTTCAAAGTCTATGCGCAATGATCCTGCCAAAATGAAAAAAATGAAATGCAAATATGTTAATTGGAGTGGGGCAGTGGGCGGAGCTATGAATCATCGCTACGCTTTCTCCGTGCGTTTGCTGATTGCGTTGTTGTGTTTCTTCTACATGGTTGCCCGTGTCACCCGAACTAATGGTAAAGTCACATGTGGCTTAAGGTAACTACTTATTTGCAGCTTCCAATTTAACTTCTTATTCACAGCATCTTATTTCGCGGCTTAAGTTAGCGTTTTATCCGCAGCTTTACTAGAGGGGAATGTGCGGTGGCACAACTTATAGATAAGACATTTTGAAAATTCTAAATAATGTATGAATAAAACATTTAAGCTGTGGCACATATATTTATTTCAAATATGAATTTCACATCTCACTGTAATGTTAATGGTTGGAGGTTGTGATTTTATCATTATCATTTTGATTTTCTTTTTTGCAGGAAACACCTATATTACTGATCACTAATTTGTTTATTGTAACAAGTATTAAATTATAGTGATGTTTGGGTTCGTTGTAGTTTTCAGGGTGCCCCCTACAGGAGTACATGTTTACTGCAGCCCACCTCCAGTTCCCTCTGCAATGTGACAGAATGGGTGAGTGTGGAAGACGCCTCCATTTGCAGGAAATGTCTGTTATATTTTAAGTATAATGTTCTTCCTTGTGACCACTGGCAGTAATTACTCATAGTGCCTATCCACAGCCGCCATTTGTGGTGACTCTGGATGAGGTGGAGCTGGTGCATTTTGAGCGTGTGCAGTTCCACCTGAAGAACTTTGACATGGTCATTGTATACAAGGATTACAACAAGAAGGTCACCATGATCAATGCCGTGCCTGTCAACTCGCTTGACGCAATTAAGGAGTGGCTCAAGTAAGACTGCTCATTCCATAATCTGCTTAAATTTTGATAATGAATGGACCTATTTTGAATTTTTAGTGTGTGAATGCAGTTAACTTATTTGCATATGAGCCTGTGATTTGTCCTCTGCTCACATCATATTGTAGTTTTCAACACTTGTTTGAGGACAAATAACTTTTACCTTGCCTAATAAAGATATATCTAACAATTATCCTCTCACCCACTTCCCTTCTCAGTTCCTGTGACATTAAGTACACAGAAGGTGTGCAGTCACTGAACTGGACAAAAATCATGAAAACTATTGTGGATGACCCTGAAGGATTCTTTGAGCAGGGTGGATGGTCCTTCCTGGACCCCGAGAGTGAAGTAAGTAATTATTTATGTGTGTGCGTGTTTTCCCCATGTGTCTTTGACACTAATGATTAGATTTTTTCAATAAGGAGGTAAAATTTCTTTATTGGATTAGGGTGTCAGCAAAATGCAAAGGTAACTGTGTGCTGTGTACTTACAGTAGGCAAGGCAGGTTTATTATCGTTAATGAAAACATTTCCCAAACTGAAATATAATAAGATACGAAGATTGAAATGAACTACAACTAAATGAGAACTATAAATATTGCTTCTGAAAACAACTTAAATAAAATAAAAACAAATGTCAAATGCTTCCTATTAAAGGTTTTAAATACTGTTTAGCTAGAGTAATCATTTGTTTGCCTTTGGGGCTCTTGTGTAATGCACTTGAACCATGGAAATAGCCAACAGCACAACATGCTGACATTTTGTAGTAGCCAGCAAAGTCTTTCAACTTTTCATCTGTAGAAATAGAATAACTTAAATCTAAAATAAAATATATAACAATTAGATTTAGATATTTAAAATAAAAGCATATGAAACCACACTAAATCCTAACTAGATTTAAAATGAAAATAATGATATAAAAACTAATTTTAAAAAATTCTAAACGATAATAACAGTGATGCAAAAACATACATGGGTATATGACGATGCAGTGCAAATGTATTTTATTTTAGTTTGTAGCAATCTAGGAGTCTTAATAATCCTGTAGCACGGAATCATATAAATGCCTGTATTTTCAGACTTCCTCAGTCAACCATTCTTCAAATCTGTTGACCTTTTGGTTATCATTCTGATTATAGAGGGTAGAAAAGTTGGTATATAAAAACATCTTTGGTCTGACTAGTCTCTGACTTCCTGCTACTTTTCCCCTGGCCAATGAAAGTCGAGGTTCACTTACATCACTGGAGCGTCCATGTTGTAGTAATTTTCAAGTGTTTTGCGTAAAGAAGGTCGGGAAAAACTATAGATGGGAAGTCTTCACACTTCTTGTTAACAAAGGTCCTAACCATTGGAAAACCGACTTGCCAGTATATTGCTTGTTAAGGAATGAATGACTCTCTGGACCCCTGTGCCAAATGTTTACTATTTAGTGCAGTTTTTTTCCATTTTATCTATTTTTTTGGTTGTGTGGTGATTTGTTTTATTTAGGATATTTACATTTTCTGACATTCCAATTCCAGTGTCTGAATATGCTTAAAAATTAAAAGTTCATTGCTCTTTGAATGGGTGTACTTCCATTACTATGCTATTATCAGTGCCATAGAATGGTCTTAAAATGGCAATAATATCATTTACTGCAAATGTTTTTCAACAGTATATTGTCCAATGAATAATTTGATATTATTTGAGTTAAAGTGACAGGTATGCTGAAAATAGGGAACAGGCCAAATCTTTGTAGGCTGTTGAAAAAATATTTTCTGAAAATTACTGAAAGCTGAAGAAATCGTGAAGGTCCATAAAGCAGATTCAGAATTTTGACCCCTGATTCAAAAGTGTTACTCGATTTTAAATGGTATTTAAACCATTGAATTAGATTTTTTTAAAATCATGCAGCAGTGCTGTAGATAGTGGATGATACAATGGAGAGTTAATGACTATATCTCTCTGCCCACCAGGGGAGTGGGGATGATGCAGAGGACTCTGAGTCAGAGATGGAAGATGAAACTTTTAATCCCTCGGCAGAAGAGGATGAGTATGAAGAGGAAGACAGTGATGAAGACTATTCTTCTGAGACTGAAGACTCAGGTTTCTATAAACACGAATGCAAACTTGTATGTGTATATGCAAGCACAATCTTAACCTATATATTTGTTTTGTTTATCAGACTACAGTGCATCTCTGGGCAGTGAGGAGGAGAGTGGAAAGGACTGGGATGAGCTGGAGGAGGAGGCCAGGAAGGGTGAGTATGAAGACACTGTTCCTATGAGTAAAATGTACCCAGTTGTCAGATAGATTAGACCACAATATTTAATGTTTCCAGTTTTTCAAATGTACTGTGTCTTTCTCCTTCAGCGGACAAAGAGAGTCATTATGATGAAGCAGATGAGAGCTCCAACAGGAAGAGGAAGGGGCGGTCATCAGCCCCAGCTCCCAGCAGCAAGAAGAAGCGAAGACGTTAGATCTCGCTCAGATATATTGAAAACTTTCACACTAACCCCATGACAGTAATCCTGATCCCAGTCAGCTGTTTCAAACTAAGAACTAGTCTCGTCTTGAGAACCACAGTTCAGCAGTACTGCAGTACTAACATGGACTTTAAATACTAACCTACCATCCTACCTGCCATGAAATACTACCAATGCACCAATTGGTATAAAATAAAGGTTTTTCTCCAATAGCAGTGATTCTGAATCCATGCACCTATACACAGGTTGTAGATAGACAATAGACATTCCTTAAAATATAAGTATAGCAATCATTTTGTTTCTCCTCCATCCATCAATCCTTTATTTCATCCCTCCTTCTAGAAAGTTAGATGTGTGTGATATTACAAACTTCTTGTATATGCATATTATGCCTATCTTGAGAATTCTGATATTTGACAAACACTCTTTGCATTGGTTTTTATTTTTAGATGTTTAAACAGTTGTTTCAGTGGCCTTCAGTCCCAGCCACAGAAATCTTCAGTGTTTATAGACTTCTATTTTTGAGTTTATGTCCTTTTTTTGTAATAAAATAAAAGAACTGAAATGTCTTTTTTAAGGATCTTTGTATTCAAATTTAGGAAACTGCACAATGTAAATGAATAGGATAGCTGCTGTATTTTTTTTCATGGGTTGTCATGTTTAATTATTGTATAGTTCTTTTTTTCCCCCTGTAAAGAATTGTATCAGTCTTAAAGGTTGAGGGAAGCCCAGAAATAGAGAAATGGGTGAAGTAACATTTATTTTGGTCTTTATATTAAGAGCTAATGGTCAGCTCTCTGTCCATTTGTACAAATCATGGTTAGTTTCTCAGTGAGGCCATACCCAATAAAATAGATGCATCATAAACTTTGGACAAAGAGGTATTTGTGTTAGTGTAGGCAGTAATTGTTCTGAAACATTCTTAAACTTTTATGTAGTACTGTTTAATGTCTGTGATAATTTTCTGCAGCCTGTTGTTTGTCCATTTCATAATTTGACACAATGTAGATCAGAAGTCTTCCCTGAAGTTTGTGTTGTGCTTTGTCTAGAGTCTGGTTTTCCCCTTTAGATCCAAAATCATAGTTTAGGCTAATCAGTTTCTTTAAATTGCCTTAGTGTTTCATTGTGCATCCTCTGTTTCGTGCAACAATACTTGGGATAGGTTGCACAATCCATGTGACCTTATGCAAAATAAGTGCTGGAGGATGGGTGTTGTCTTGAAATCGTCATTCGATCTAGGGTGTCTCCTTTCTTGCTCCCTGTGCATTTAAGGATATGCTCCAGGTTGACTGGATAAATGACGTGGGATCAGTAGATGATGGAATGCTTTGTTGGAACTTATGATACATAAGTGATTTCTGATGGATAATGCTGTGCAATTGGCTAAAGCTCAACATTTTAGTAAATATAGTGGACTTGTAGTGGATTTAAATAAAGGAAATGCTCAAAACTGTTGTAAAATATTAAAATGTTTTAAATATCTTTGCAAATTCAACTATTGCTATTGTGTTTCTAGGGTGGAACCTGACATGAGTCATTTCCTTCTGATATCATGTCACTGTTTCTTTTGTTATTTGTTATTGCATTGTTATTTGAAAGCATTACAAGAAAGAGAGATGAGAGAAGTAATGCAGCCTTGTACTTGAGTTAAGTTTTCACCCTGAAATCATACGATGTATTCAGAGGGTTTTCTGTGTTTGCGCAATTTTCTCAACAGTATCTTTCTACCATGCTCATCAATTTCTTTGGATTTTCGGAGCTGGGATGAAGCACCAAGTTACTGTAGAGGGAACTATATTGACCTGGCCACCATCAGCAGTTTGGAGAAAATGAGTAAGCTGTTTAATGCTGTAGGCACCGGATATATTGTAGTAGCCTAAATGGGACCAAAAAAATAAGACTTGTGAAAGTGCCAGGGAATGTTTTGCTGTATGGGGTAGAGTTCATAAACTGGATTATGGACAGGAGAACAGCATTTATGTTGAAGCATTAAATAACACTGTGAGCGTGCATTGAACTTGTGGAACATCCTTGCTTTTTTGGATGCGCATCTAATCTGACTAATAAAGGGCCCTTTAGGCATTCAAATTCGGAACACCTGTACATAGCTGCAGACAGTGTTTGTACAAATTTCTTTATGGGTAGCTATATGTTTGTGTATGTGTCTCAGCAGGTTTTGGGTTCTGTGCCCATGGCTGATAGGTTATAAGTTCAAATCCCATGGCTGAGTGATTTCACAGTTAAGCCCTTGAGCGAGGCATTTAGCCCTCATTGCTCTAGGGACACTGCCTCATCCTGCTCTCTAATCCTCATTTGTTTGTCACTATTGGCAAAAGTTTCTAATATGTAAATGTAGGTTATGATCAGAGACTAGATTTTCCATTATGAGTCGGAAAAAGGTGTAAATGAAGCTCAGTGTGAAATGCTGCTCTTTAGAACTTGAAAGTGTCTTAACGGTATGATTAGCAGCTTGTTGACCATCTTGCCACTGTATCATTGTACTGGTTGAAGTGGGTAGTGTACACCTTCTTTTTTCTGTAATGACAATGGATAGAATTCAGTGTTCACTACAGCAGTGTTTCCCAACTTGGTACCAGGTTATGAAACATTGCACTACATTACTAGTTCATTGATTAGTCTTTTGAAGACAGTCTTGATTTTTTTAAATAAATATTAGGAATCAATTTGGCATATTTTTTCTTTATTTACGTGTTATTCACTAAAGGAAATGCAGTCCTAAAAGTTCTTTTTAGGTTGGTTTCAATTGTTCAAAATAGCTCAGGTCTGTGTTTGGCTTTAAAAATTCTTTTATGTAACATATTTTAGCAGCAAGCAACCATATTTTCTGGATAAGCTGTGACTGATTCAAGTACTTGAACATCCATCTACAGCAAGATTGGGCAGTTTCACACATGTGAGAGCAAAGCCTGGGGTCAGAGCAGTTGGAGTTTAGGGCCTTATCAAGAGCCCCACAGTGATATGATCCCTCTGATGGGCACGGGATACAAACCTGCAACCTTCAGGATGCAGGTATAGATTCCAAGCCCATAGAGTCCCACATTGCTCCCTTATTGGCCAGGCCATTGAAATTGCTAGACTTTCCCCATAAAATTGATCATACATCTTATGGCATCATAGTAATAACATTCTGGAGGCTTGGAGTGGAAGAACTACTCTCTGACTCAAAGGTGACAAATATCAGGGCTGCAATTAAGGAACTTATGATAATAACAATGTGCCACAACACTTCTCTAGTAGAAGAGGAGAGGAAGTGTGCATAGTTTCAATGGCTGACCTGGCCCTATAGCTTCAAGGTGTTTACACGTTATGTACACATTCATTATTTGAAATATAGCCACTGGTTTAGCGAATATGCACCACCTACTTTACATAACTGTCACAAGTCTTCCCTTTTCTGTGGAAAATACCTGAGTTTCACTATTTCTTAACCATTTGAACCGTCATCCCACTCTGAGCGTATAAACCTAGCGAGCATGCTTTGTCTGTTAACTGTAACAAAAGCCATCTTAACTCATGTTTGCCAATGAGCCTATGAAACTACTGCGTGCCGGCTCTGGACTGGACTGGGACTCCTTTTCATATTTGTATCTTAATGTTTGCATTTATGTGTATATGTTTATGCTCCCCGAACTATAACTGTTACTCTTCCTCTCTACAACATTTTCTTCATTTGTCCTGATGTCTTGCTTTCCCCATTGTGGGTCACATTTAAGATTTGAATGTACACTGCTCAAAAAAATTAAAGGAACGCTTTTTAATCAGAGTATAGCATCAAGTCAGTTAAACTTCTGGGATATTG
>JAAGVU020000015.1:14149554-14162192 GCA_011763525.2 Mormyrus iriodes | reverse complement strand
CCTTATTAGTTAAACCTGTTCCTTGTTTGCCCCAGCTACCATTTGTGTATTTAAGTGTCTGCTCTGTTTCTGTTCCCAAGTCGGTCATTGTATTAGCTGTCTCAGGTTGTAGTTTTGTTTAGAGTGTGTTGATGTTTGCCTTGTCTCCTAGTCATGTTCTTAGCCCCGTTGTAGAGTCCCTGCCCTGCCCTGTTTTGACCCCTCGTGGTCCCTTTGTTTTCTGGTTTCCCCTGAGTCTTCCCCAATAAACCCCTTTTGTTGTCTAAATAGCTGTCAGTGGATCGTCATCCTCTTTTCCCGCTGGCACCATGCCCAGGAGTCATAACAGGGGACAATGGACACCTCTTGGATTTTTGGTTTACCTTTGTCTGTTATACTTAACAATTATTATATAGTACACAAGTAATATGCCATTGGGGCAATATATGAATGGGTTAATAGCTCTAAACCCAAAGGAGATAAGCATGTCCTATGAAGTGTGCTTTGATCAGAAGCCACTGAGAGACAATGTACACCCCTTGGATTTTCAGTTTAAATTTGTCCATAAAAGTTATTGACTAATACATTGTATCCATATAATAGTCATAGTCACAGAGCACTCAACTGGTTGGTTGAAAAAATCTCTAGATTTTTATTTTCTGGTCCTAAAATGTCCACCTCCCTTGAGACAGCTTGTTCATCAACAGACTTTTCATTAAGGTCTGGTTTTGGACGGGTTGCTGTGCAAAACCACAACATGGGGAGTTTGACAGTGTTATGTATTGTTTCAACAGACATCCTTAGGGAGCGGATTTGCTTGAAGTCCCAAACATCAAACGCAAAGTTAGATTCATGACCTTTGCTAGATTCTCCATTTAGGAAAAAATAAGCCCTCTCCTTCTTCCAATATCCCATTAAAGTCAGCCTGTTTGTTTTCCGCCGCCTGCCAATGTCGTGTTTGTATTTCAAGGTGGCACGAAATCCATAGTACAGCGCAAACACCTGCCAAAGCCGCACGATCTATCAGATCTAAAGGAGTGGAATTTGCCGTGTCATCCTCCATCGCTGCAGCCACTTAGCGCGCTTTCATCTACATTTGACATTTACATTTAAATTTATATTTACTCTAGCAGGTTACCCAGTGGCTTCACTCACTGAGTGCAAGGGAAAAAAATAAAATGCAATATTTATAAAATAAGTTTAATTACCAATTATATTTTTCAACAAATAAAGAGCATTTACAATTATCATATGAAAATATGAAGTAATATATAAGAAGCACTGTAACGTTCCTGTTCATGGTTGGATCTTGGGTGTTTTGCTTTTATTACTTTTATACGCACTTTTGTTCTGAAAGCGGGAGACCGGGATAGGGATGGTCTAATAGGGAAGAGGGGTATGTTGGGATAGGAATGGCGAGTAAGAGACATAACCAAACGAACGGCAACGAAGTTTAATAAGGGGACCGGTGGCTCTGCACGGAGCGGAACGTCGTTGGAGTCGGTGACAGTTTTTCCTCTTTTTCCCCGACCTTTCATCGGACGTATTCCTCGCAGGACGCCGCTGGAGCTTCACCCGAACAGTGGACTAGTGATTGCGAACGTTGCACATGTTGTACCGTCTATAACAGCAGCCGGAAGTAAAAAGAGCGGCCCGCCCGCATTTCTTCTCGTGTTTTTTATGTGGAGGCTCACAGCTGTCAGTGGTCACTGCGTGTGAAACCTTCACATAAAAATTGGCGCCCCACGTTGTTGTACCACCCACCCGAGAACAGAAAGCCCGATATAAAAATGCTGTCCGCAAACGAAGTGATTAATTCCCCGCACGTATACCGTTTGTACGTATGTAAGCGCTAGTTATGCTGTTTCCGGTCATATGCGCGTAGTGAATTATAATATGTTCTGTGGTCATACGTAATTTCCGTTTAAAACGCAAAAAAGAATTTTCTATATATAGATTTAACATTTATTTCAACAATTACATTTAACATTTACATTAATATTTACATTTAACATTTATGTTTAACATTTAGGGGGTGCCACAGTGGTTAGCACTGTTGCCTCACACCTCTGGGACCAGGGTTCCATGTATGTGGAGTTTGCATGTTCTCCCCATGTCGTTGTGGGGTTTCCTTTGGTTTCCCTGACACAGTCCAAAAACATGCTGAGGCTGATTGGAGTTGCCTGTAGGTGTGCATGTGTGTGTGGGTGTGCCCTGCAATGGGTTGGCACCCCATCCTCGGTTGTTACATGCCTTGCACCCGCAGCCTTCGGTTTAAGCTCCGGACCACCCACGACTCCGAATGGGATAAGCGGTTACAAAAAATGGATGGATGCATATATTTTACATGTATATTTTTATGTAGATTAAACATTTATATTTAACATTTACGTTTAATATTCACATGTAAACGTATTATTTATATTTACAGGTAGTTTTTCAAATATTATACATATAAAAAATTGTTATGTTATCTAAAACTGTTTATTTCTACTTAAATGTAATAAAAGTACACTAAATGTTGAAAAAGTGGCAAGTAGAAAACTGCTTAGTGACTTTACAAATGGCGCCCTATGCTATCCCAGAATATGCTCAGAACCATATTGCTACAATCGAAAAAGTAACAACAAACTACAATCCTCAGTCAAAACGTCAAATGACAAAATTGAAATAGCAAAGAAAATAAACAAATGCAAGAAACCGTTCTGGAATTACAAAGCATGCGGGATGACATAATATTCTTTGGAATACAGGAAAACTCAACCAACAACAGTGAGAAGTTATTAAAGATTTCATACAGTGGCAGAGGTGGGCATGGGTGACATGGGCAGCCGCCCAGGGTAGCATCCTGCCAGGGCTGGCAAAAAAAAAGCAACGGTAGATTTGCGTGATCGGTTTTGATATCGCTCATTTGTGCATATGGTATCATGTCATCATGTGGGTTGAAGTGAGTCCCCTAATTCTTGTTTGTGAACTTCTGTTTCTGGGAGAGATGGGGAGGGGGCAGGGGTAGGCTCACCTCGAATCTCCCCACTGGAGCGGGGGAGTAGGGGGGGGGATCTATAGTGCACTCTAACTTTGTGCAGTACTAATGCAATTAGTAAAACCAGTTACACTAAGAAATGTTATCACATAAGCCCTAATTCATTTATAATCAGTGGTGGTTCTGGCTTGTATGGCGCCCCGGGGTGAACCCCCCAAAAAATCATGTGTTTATCTTCCACCCCTGTCCCACCAAAAACAAAAGCACCATTCAGCTCTAACTCTTATTTTTATAATTAAATTTGGAATGATACAAATAAACAATGATAAAATTTAAAACTGATTTTTCTAATTGCATCAGTACTGTTAGTACTTGTATGGCATCCACTCTGACAAGGTTAATTGACCCACATGGTGGCATGATATCATTGAAGTGACGTCTAAATGGGTTGATATAAAACGGATCGTGCAAATGTAACAACCGATTTTTTAGCAAGATACCGCTATGGGTACATTCCCATGTTACCCAATACCAAAATCCATAAGTGCGTTAAAAGGGGAAGGCTAATATGGCTAAGGAAATGGGCAGATAGGAGGAGCAATGTCAGTGACTGGGGATGATGAGACAAACAGGTACTTAAATGCAAAGAATTATGAGGACAATAAGCAGCAAGTGTGGCTCATCAGGGACATGTTAGGGAGGAGACAGGAGGGTCAGGCGGATGTGATGGGCAGGACAAGGTGTGCCCTTCGGGCATGGAGGACGAACATGGGAGGGGATCACGGAGACAGTCGGGACCCACATATTCCCCTCCAGGAGACAGAGACTCAGCCAACCCCTCTTTGGGCCCCATCCACCACTGCTGACCACAATGGCACTTGGAATTGGGTAAGTGCATATTTTGGTGTGAGGCGGGGGCCCACAGAGCAGAACTTAGGGCAAGACCCAGAGGGTCCTATTCTAAGTCCTTCAGCGAGGCATCTTCCAGGCCGACCCAACCTATTGTGGCGGCATCTGAGGACTTGAGCATTGGCCTGGTGGCAACTGGGGAGTCAGGCATCTGCCTTGCGGCAACTTGGAGGGGACTAGGAGACTGCAGGCAGGGAGCCAGGAGGCTTCGAAGAGGCTGCCAAGGGGAGGACAGGAGATGAGGCTCTGAGGGCATAGCAGAGGCAAGGAATAGGCTCTGGAGGCACAGCAGAGACGAGGACAGGCTCTTAAGGTGCAGCAGAGGCGAAGATGGGTAGAGAAGACCCCTGTGGGTAGATTCTAGAGGCTCGGGACAAGCGGCGGCCCCTTCTGGGCCGAACTCTGAAGGCTCGGGTGCAGCGGCGGCCTCCCCTGGGCAGGCCTCTAGAGGCACTGAGTCAGGTGAGGTGGCAGATTCCTCCTGCAGCTGCTATGGTCTCTTAATTTTTTCCGGAGCTATATGTGGTGCATTTGCAATAATCACCAGGGCTCCAGATGCTTGTCCGGACACTGGCTTTTCGGTACTTTATTGCCCACAATTTGGTAAGCAGATTAGTAGTACGCCTAAAATATTAATGAGAGGCATATTGTGATAGTAAAAAGTTAGTAATCTGTATAAAGTCAGCATATTCTTATGTTTAACACATGTGTCAGACATTAAAAGTACCGCCATACCACATCTTTTTTACTATTATCCACAATATGTCCTCTTTCAAAAAATTTTATGTCCCTTTCTTCACCACCATTTCAGTGCTTAATTATTACTTACAGGAAAGGCCTATAATTATCGCTTCAATACCAAAACAGTAGTATGTGGCGTGCTCCACTAACCAAATTTAATAAAAGTAAAGATAGGCTGAATTTATACGGATGACTAACATTTGGGCATCACAATATGGTTCTTTTCTGGACAAAGAAGAAATTGATTTGAATAGAAAAAAGCATGTTTAGAGACCTTATTCTGTTGTGGGCTTTGACCCTCTGGGTCCCTTCTTGTGTTCAAGTGTGGGTTCCATCCAGTTTATTATAGTGCATCCATATTCCCCATTGTATGCTTGCTCTCTGTGGGATAGTGAAAATAATAATGAGATGTGGGCTGAGAGAAAGCAATCAAAAAAACAAAAGACAGGCATTTTGACGTGTAGAAGGATAATATACAAGAAAAGTGAATGGTTGGTAGATCTTGTAATGGACTATAATGGGATATAGGATCTTTGCATTTGTTCTGGGGTTATAGGTAAAATATAACTTCCATATCATCAGTAATGTATCATCAGTGATACTGTGTGTCCTTATCAGCTGACTTCGTTCCATCCCAGGTTATCGCTCCTTTAATGCTAGCATTAAAGTTAATACCAGCAGCCTAAGGAAGCAAGATCCTTTATTTGTGTTAAGTTTTATTTCTTGACTGGAGTGTATAAAATGAGAAAATACAGTAATGTAAAATTTGCTTTTCTTCTACAGTGTCACAAAACATTGATGCGAGTTTGTGTTTTTATAAATTCTTCCTTATCATAGTACAGTTTGACACTCCTTCACTTTGAGATAGTGAAGTACGCATATGTTTGTCCACCTCCTGAATGATTCCTGAACTGCAGGGCAAAACAAATATGCAACGACATTTGCATTCTGTTTTACATACATGGTTCTGTGTACCACCCAGAGATATTCCAAAGCATTCTGTTCGAAACAATAGATACTCTCACTATCAGAGGCACAAAGAGTCCTTTGTACAGTAAGAGAGGAACCTTTCCGACTGACAGAGACCAGGTAATGGCATATGTTGCATTTTTCCCACCATCATATTTTACATAATCTTTCTTTATTTATATTCTGATTCACAGTTGCACACTGGCGATAGCTTTGTATTTAAATAATAATGCAAAATATGTAACTTTTAAAACCTATATATATATACACATATGTATTTATGTATGTACGAATGAAAACTTATGTATATCCAATGGAATCGGATATATTTATAGTAAAACCTGGTATAAGTACAATGAAAGCTGGAATTACTGTTGGTGAATAGCATGAATGACGAAACCTGCCTAAAAAGAAATTAAATATTTTTTTAATTGTCTTTGGCATCTATATGATGAACAATTTCTATTTTTCCATTGACTGTCTGTATAGTTTATATTTTGAAGAACTGTCTTAATAAACAGATCTGTAGGAGCACCAGATCAGAGATATCTGCATTACTCCATATATTCCACTGCTCCAAGCACACTTCACTAGATGTGACTATCTTTTTTAGTTATAGAGTTATTAGACTCGTAGCGAAAAGGAAGGGCACATGCGAACAATCAAAAATTAATCAAAATTCGCCCGCAAAGAAATCTGGAAAACCATGGACTGTGCAAGTTGCCATGTACTACAAATGCTAAGCCTAATATCTTGTTCCAGTTGAAATAACCTTTTCTCATAGCTATTATTAAGATTTTGCACAAATAGTGCAATGGCTCAAACCACAAAAAAAATCAGTATGATATACATCCTTGTCTTTGTACTAGGCATCGAAAGTCATTATGAAACTGATTAGCTTGCTTTCCTTAAAAGATATGAAAGCCAGAAAACTGAATATGAAATATGAGGCTAATGTTACCGCGGTGCGTAGAACAGGGTTTACCTTAGGCTTAACTTTGATAGGACCTAACGCTGCCCATGGCGTACACCGTCCTTTACTCTCTGAAATGATGGCTGTGCGTTAGGCACAGCGGCAATGCTGTTGCTGCATGTACTTGTAATAGTACCAACGAAACCCGCATCACTCAGGAGAGACTGCACAAAAGCTCTTGCTCTGTCTGTCTTATTTAAGCTTTCCTGTTTCCTACCATTAACTTTATGCATGCATAGGCTACATGGTTTAAGCAAATTTTCTTGCATTTTAAGAATTAACTTTTTTAAACATACCTTCAAGTGATGCACGAGTATCATAGCGCAGTTTCTTCTTTCCCTTTCTCTGCTCCTGGCTTCTTTAGCCTTTCTGGGGTCATTTTTCAAATTGTTGTCAGGCGCAAACAAACCACAAGGAGATTAAGGGCTTCATAGTAAATTTTATTATTTTGAGCAATTACGAATATTTTTTATAATGGTTTATTGGTGCCTATTGGTCCATCTTAAATTTAAATCAGCTATGCTCAACCCATGGGTCGCGACCCAAATTTGGGTCACAGCAAGTTCTGAAAGGGTCGCGAGATAGAGTTGGAAATGTAAGCATTTTAAAACTAGCAAGATCCTATGCTGATCCACGATCAGATTTCCCAGCCCCAGTCCTAGAATTAACCCATAGAATTGGATCTTGGGTCTGCAACTGCTTAGCACAAAAGTAGTGAACATGCAACCAATCCAAGAAGCCAAACCACAGATGATTAATTTAAAATTTACTGGCACATCTAATCAGATTTGTGTCATAGGCATTGATTGGTGTAAATTGCAGAGTGCACAGCGTGCTTGATCATAGCGCTGATTCAAAAATGTACTTGATATAGGGTCGCGGCTGAGCTGGCATGGTAAAAATTGGGTCGGGGTGCAAAAAAGGTTGAGAACCGCTGATTTAAATGATTCATCATTGTGATTATTATGATGTTCATTCATCTGCTTTGCTGCCCCTTCTGGCACTTAGTGCCCTACGCACAGTGCGTGATGCGTATGCACATAACGGTGGCGCTGCAGGGACACATTTGCTAGTAAACTTTTTCCATAATCACTTGGTTTGAAAAAAGCTGGGCAATTTACAAATTTAACCTCCATGTCAACAAAAATAAAATGTACAGGATCTTAAAGGCATGGAAAATCCCTATTAAACAATTAGCTATTTAAAGAATCAGTCAACCTTTTGAAACATCAAGTGATGTTCCTGGAGGCAAAGGTTCTGTGAGGCCCAAAGCCTCCTTATGCAGCGATGGCCCCTGTCTGAAATTTTACACCATGAAAAACAGGAAAAAAGTCTTTAGGAATTAAAGGTAGACAACAAGAATCTATAGAAGGACAATTACAAGAACATTGTCTCTTGCTGACTTCAAGAAGATGTGCTGAAAAGTCACTGTTTACCAAGAAAAATATCAAGGACAGAATACAGTTTTCGGCAGAGTATAGAATGTTTGGTGCAGGGAGGTTTGAGTACAGTTATGTGGAGTGATGGTTTCAGTTGAGTGCTTCATAACCAGAGTTAAGCATGGAAGAAGAGGGGTCATTTTGTAAGGAGACTTTTCAGCTGCTGTTGCTGCTGGTTCACTATGAAACGTCAATTCATGCTAAGGATAATTAATGCGCAGGAGAATGTTACAGAATATCTTGCTTCCCACAACTGAGAATGAGGAATGCTGAGAAGTTATTTTTCAACATGATGATGCTCCTGTCCACGCAGCAAAGGCAGCCAAGAAGTGGCCTCATCAGTCTCCTGTTTTGGGCTGGTCAGAGTAAAGATTTAAGCCCTATAGAACATACCTGGTCTCACATAAAAAATCTATTGGCGAAATATTTCTCAACTACTGATCAACGGTTTAAAGCCATCAAAACTGAGAGGAGCAATATTGACTCCTGCTTTCTGTAAAAAGTCTGCATGCATGTGCATGCTCAAGCATCTGCCCCCTTTCCCCTTAATGGCTGCGGTGCCCTTTTTGGCAAGGTATTTTGGTAACAATTTACTAAAGGCCATGTTTTTACTACTTATAAACATGTTCATAATGCAACAACAAATAGCAATGTCCAGGTGCACCAGCTGATCATGTTCTCCAGCAGTCTGAGAGTAGTCTGCAACTCTGAGCGTAATCGTAAAATAATAATTCCAATAATACATTTTGGCAAATTCCAGACTTTTCTACAGTGTAATCATAAGGTATGATGTGGTTTATTATAAGTGTCCATTTTACATTCTCTTTGAATATTGGTTGCTATGGGTTGGCAGGTTATGCTGTATTCTAACATTCTGATCCATGTGCCCCTTTTTAAATTTGAGCACCTGCCCCTCTGAATGTCTCTGCACAGACCTGGTTTTTCTAGTTTCCCCACATAACTTTAATGTTTGAGGAAAACTAAAGGAAAGTACCGTAGTCCAGTACTGTTATTTTATCAGGTCATTCAGATCAAAGGGCTGGAGGCATTACAGAGGCATGTAGCATTTGCCAGGAAGGAGTCAGTAAAGCTGCTTTGTGATACTGTACTTACTGGAATTTTATATGCATAAATGTAATGACAGACATGAGGTGGCCAGAACAGTCATTCAGTCATGTTTCATAAAGACCAGGAGATGGTGATCAAAGGAGTGGGGGCCACCACTGAACATCTGTGTGTTTATACTACTTTATTCTACTCATATGCCTGTATGAGTGAACAGTGAAATACTGACCAGCATAACCAGTGAACCACTGGCAACTTTCTCTCTACAATTATATTCTGCACTTTTGCACATTTTGCACACATTCTGCAAATACTCTGTATACATACCACACTATTGCACATATAGTGTTGACTTGGCTGCTACTTAATAATTGTACCATATAAGAGCCCGTTAAATTATTATATTATTTTACATAGTATATATTCATCTAGTTCCATCCATCCATTTCTTGTATCTGCTTATCCCATTTGGGGTCACAGGGAGTGCGGAACCTATCTGGAGGCTACAGGTGCAAGGCAAGGAACAACCCAGGATGGGGTGCCAACCCATTTTCATCTAGTTTATATTCATAATTAAATTATTACTAAATCATAATTAAATTCATAATGAAATTATTATACTATGTATATGTAGATATATACATACAAAATTACATACTTAATTATATCATTATTATCATTACTAGTATTGTTATCATTAATTAATTATCATATAAGTAGTATATAATTATTACATTTCCCAAATATGCTATACGTTGAATGTTCTTGTTATGTCTTGTAAAAGCACCACCAAGGCAAATTCCTTATATGGAAACATACTTGGCTAATAAAAGGATTTGGATTCTGTTACTCAGCTGTATGTCCCTGTGTATGAGTTTCTAACTGAGACTGCTTATGGACTTGACTCTGTGTATGAGAAAGAACAAGTTTAGTTAGGTTTTCTGGATGTTCATATGGCTTTTTTCCTCATTATACATGCATTTCTTTTAAACTGTGCAAATGTTTTCATATCCTTAAATATTTTGGTGGTTTTTAGTTATTGTAAAATGGGATTTGAAAGGTAGTTCCTACAAATATAGCTTTGCATAGTTTGTCTTTGTGTATGTGCTCAAATATATATGAACTGATCTGTACCATAATCAATGTTTTATGCAGCCCGTCGGATCAGCATGATGGGCTGTAATGTGTTTCTTCTGCTGAAACTTCTACTGATTTCAGGTCAGTTTCCTTTATATTGCACTTGATGTATTCCCCATTAAAGGAGCCCCACAAATTTATATATTGACCAAATCTGCCAGGGCAGTCATATTCTGTGGGCCATTCTTTGATGTTTGCATGTCCTTTGTGTTACACCAGTAATAGATGCCAGAGACACATCAACTAAAATTACATTTAGATTCAGACAAATCTGATTGTTTATTTACAGTACGTATGTCATTGATAATGTGTATCCATCAGCCTGTCAGTTCAAAGATGGACGTGCAAAGCCTTTCCTCCCATCTTTTCTGATCACGGTTCTATTTTTCTATTTGTGATCAATGTATGTTTTTGTTTCTCTCTGCCTATGTGACTTTTTTTGCAGAGTTTCACGGACACTATTCATGCCTTTCACATCAGTACCATTTTGTAAACATAAATATGACCTGGACTGATGCACAGGCTTACTGCAGAGAGAACTACACTGACTTGGCTACCATTGACAATATGAAGGAAATGAAAACATTTGTTGAGTCTGTAGACACTAATTATACTGGACGAGTCTGGATAGGACTAAAGAAAGAAACATCATGGAGATGGCAGTGGTCCTCAGCAGAAGGGGACACTGGGTACACCAAATGGGATAGTGGTGCACAGCACAACCAGAATAATGGCAATTACTGTACTGGGATGAAAGACAACGGTAATTGGAATAATGTTAATTGTTCATCACAGACTTATACAGGGTATTTCATCTGTTATACTGGTGAGTAACATTAACCAGTTATTTTCTGTCAAATGGAACCTGCCTTTTAAAGTATACTATCCAGCCATGACTTACTCCATAGTAGACAGGAAAAGGGGAATGCACTAAATGAAAGTACATTCTGTGGTAGCACCTGCATACATAATCTTGCAAAAACTTGATTTTTAAAAGCTTTTGAAAAAAGGCATTTTTGTTCCGCAGACATTCCCATAAGTCAGCCACACGAGTAAATGCACAAAGACGTAGAGAGCTTAAGGTAATTAAACAAAGATGAATCAACCAGGACTGTCGCCTGACTTAGAATAATGGATGTTAATCGCAGCCCCACATTTAGACTCAAGGAAAATAACAGTTGTGGTGTATTTAATGGAGTAAGTACAGTACCAGCATAGGAATCAACATTCTCACATGAGCAGTTAGGTTTTAAATTTGATGAATGATTAAAAAAACCTTAATAATGGAATGTCATGTTAACTGAAACATTAAAAGTTGAAATTTATTTGGAAAGTGGCAGTGTGTGGCGGCTCAAGAGTTATTTTACTTCTATGGAGACCGAGAGAGGCTCAGCAGGTTAAGATAATTTTCAAATCGCAGAGTTAGCAGAGTGATTACACTGCTGCACTCCATAACCGCCCCCCAGTTGCTCCAGGGATTTTCTGACTCTGCTTTTATAAGACATATATGCTGCTTTGGATAAAATCATCAGCTAAACATATTAAAAGTAAATGACTTCTGGTTTATTATTATTCATGCCATTTATGACAAATCTACAGATCCCACCTGTAAAGATGGAATAAATGCTACCTGGAACTTCACCTTGGTTAAACAAAATATGAATTGGTCTGATGCTCAGAGCTACTGCAGACACAATTACACAGACCTGGCCACTGTGAGGAATAAAGAAGATAATGACTTGATACATACAATGGTTACTAGTGGCACTTGGGCGTGGATTGGCCTGTTCCAGGACGCATGGGAATGGTCAGACCTGTCGAACTCCTCATTCCGTAACTGGAAAATTGGCCAAAATGATAATGAGAATAACACATGTGCTTTAGCACAGGTCACTGGGCCTGGGACATGGGATATGACACCATGTGCTGAAAGTCATCCATTCGTATGCTATGATGGTGAGTTATGTAACTTTACTACAGTGGCTGATTATCACTTTTATATAACAGCTGTATTTTATAATGCTTTAAAAATGTACTACATCAAAAGTTACAATACCCATAACATTGTATAGTCGCATCAGAAAGTTGTTTTGTCTTCACTTTGTGAATTTCACTTTCTCTACTCTTCTGGTAATAAATTCCTTTCTCCAAATTTCTAAATCTCACACGACTTTCTTCTGAAGCCAGCTTCCTGACGATCATCTTACCTTCTTTCCCAGATAACCTGATCTTGGTAAATAGTAACATGACCTGGAATGAAGCCCTGAATTACTGCAGAACGCATTATTTGGACCTGGTCTCTGTCCACAATGAGGAGATCCAACACTGGGTCAGTAGGAGGGCTCAGAATGCATCCACTGATTATATCTGGCTGGGGCTGCGCTTCTCCTGCTCCCTGAACTTCTGGTTCTGGGTCAGTGCAGAAAATGTCTGCTACCAGAAC
>JAAGVU020000015.1:14116178-14138179 GCA_011763525.2 Mormyrus iriodes | reverse complement strand
AAATATATGTTTAGCATTTTTATTGTTGGTAGATAATTTTGACTTGGTCATTTTAAAAGTAGCTCGCAAGCCAAAAATGTGTGGGCACCCCTGCTGTAGATCGTCCTGCCAAAGTAGAGGTTTACATTTTTGAGGTGACTGGATATTCATTAGTTATCTGATAGTCTTCATGCTTATGTTACATAAATTAAAATATTTACTACAGTTTTCTCAATTGCTTAAATTCCTTGACTGAATCAGTTGCTCATGTGATCCATAAACATTGTCTCCACAGTTATAAACACATTGATGTTGTTTCAACACAGCTGACAATTCTGACGCATGTTTTGCAACATTCATATCTTAGCACATTAGCACGACTAACTTGGGTTCCTTTTTGGGGAAACAGCTCAATCAGTAATCAAACACGGAGTTAGTGCTGGAAAGTATGTATCACCTATGCAAACATAAATCACAATTATCAATACATAAATATCAATTATCATATGTCATCAATGTGTTGGTTCCCTATATATTCTGTAGTAAATAAACATGACAGAAAGAGACAAAGAACAAAAAGTAAAAGTCCAAAGGGCAAGAGGTAGAGGAAGAAATAGAGAACAAAGAAGAAACAGATACAGTCATGTTCTATGGTTTTACACATCATAAAAAAATCATCTGGTCCTTATCAGGTTCAGAAATTATTTAAATCTTACCTCAGGTATAAAACAGCACCGACAGATTCCATCGTTTCATTATTTATTTCAAAAGTTTGTAGAATCACTATTAGCAGCAATAACTCAAAGAAAACCTTTTCTGTATGATTTTATCAGTCCATCACCTCGTTGTGGGGGAATTTTGGCCCCACTCTTCTTTACAATGTTCTTTTCTTTTTCAGCCAGTGTGATGTAGATTTGCTGGTGTGATTGGGATCATTGTTCTGTTGCATGATCCAATTTTGGCCAAGCTTTAGCTGTCAGACAGATTGCCTCATATTTGACTCTACAATACCTGAGTATACAAAGGAGTTCATGGTCAACTCAATGACCGCAAGGTGCCCAGGTCTTGTAGCTACAAAACAAGCCCAAATCATCACCCCTCCACCACTGTGCTTGACAGTTGGTATGAGGTGTTTGTGCTGATATGCTGCGTTTGGTTTTCGCTAAGTGTTGCACTGTGCATTATGCCAAATATCTCCACTTTTGTCTCATCTGTCAAAAGGACATTGTTCAGAAGTCTTGTGGTTTTTTCAGATGCAACTTTGCAAACCTAAGCTGTGCCACCATGTTTTTTTTTAAGAGAAAAGAAACTTTCTTCTAGCAACCCTTCCAGGCAGGCCATACTTGTTAGGTCTTATTCTAATTGTAGTATCGTGAACTTTAACATTTAACATGCTAACTGAAGCCTGCAGAGTGTGATATGTGGCTCTTGGGTTTTTTGCAGTTTCTCTGAGCTTTGCACAGTCTGACCTTGGGGTGAATTTGCTGGGATGGCCACTCCAGGGAAGATTGGCAACTGCCTTGCATGTTTTCCACTTGTGAGGAATGTTTCTTACTGTAGAATAATGGACTTCAGATTGTTTGGAAATGGCCTTATAACCCTTCCCAGATTGATGCGCAGCAACAATCGCTTCTCTAAGATCATCGCTGATGTCTTTCCTCCGTGGTATTGTGTTAACACAAACCTGAATGTTTCAGACCTGCCAAAACTTCTGCTTTTATAGAGCTGGTCACACTTTCTGATGATCTATTAATCAAGTACATTTGATTAGCAGCACCTGGCTGCTACTCGTCATTCAGGTGTTGTCGAAGAATTGTTCAGTTCCCACCCACACATTCAAATGATCTTACTTCCACCTTATTTCACATTTTCCTATTCAGCTGAATTTTTTTTTCCCAGTTGGTGATGGAACGTATATGATAAGAACCCTTATGAAAAGGTGAGTGTTTTGGAGGCAATGCAAGCAGCCTGCGATGATATTACTCCTGAGGCTTGTCACGGATGGATCTGTCATTCTAAATGTTACTTCCCCTGCTGTTTGGCCAGGGAACACATGCTTTGTAATGTAGTTGAGAACAAGTGCCCAGAAGGATATGAATAGCAGGATAGCACCTGGGCTCTCAGTATGTTTTGTTATATTCTTGAACTGCTTTTTACAGTTTCTACAAAACAGGCCTAATGCAGTGCTTATTGTTTGTTCTCTACAACAAAATTTCCTACGATGTTGAGATTTTGTCTGCACTCATTACTGTGTATTGACAATGCATGCCTTTTAAAATTATTTGTGTTTTTTACACTACCCAAATATGGCTCATCTGTAAGTTCTAAATAAAACGAGGCTATTCTTGTTTGATTGAGTTATTCCTTGTTGCGACTTTTGGTTTCGGGCTTTCTTTGTATAGTTTTGATAAATTGTGTAGATTTCAGGGAAATGTGTATAAATCATTGGAAAAAAATGTATACTGAAAACATTATCTGCATTTTCAGAATTTAAAGACAACAATCTGAGAGTGGAATTTATCACGTATACTAAAATCCACAAGAAGCCACCTTTGCAGATATTGTGCTTCATTTTTGAATTGACAGATTCTTCATTTTCTTCAGTGCAGCCTGGTGTACATGAAACAGTATACACAGTATGCTGTATATCGAGTATCCTTTGAAGACCTACATTTTGACTATGTTCACTTAAAACAGATTAGATGTTTCTTTTACCAGTAATACTATATTACATGGGGCGGCATAGTGTTGCAGTGGTTAGCACTGCTGCTTCACATCTCTGGACCTGCGTTTGAGTCTCTGCTAATGCTCCATTTGAGGAGTAAGTCAGGTTTCCTCAGGCTGGTCACCCTCCAGTGTTCCCTTGCAGGTGCTGGTGTACAGTGGATTTCCATCAGGCTGTCCTGTCACAGTACATTCATGCAAATTAACAATTCCGAATGTGCAAACATCTTGTTACATCTATGCTGTTTTGCATAAAATTTTACAAGCAAATTAACAGAAATGTAGTCTTACACTGAAATAGTGTATCTGTGTTTGTATGGCTGGATATATACTTACCACATTTCAGACATTCACAACAGAAACCTCAATTTTATAAAAATCTGTGAATGCAATCAAGAAACTAAAACATCCAAATGTCTTGTATTTTGTTTGGTTACTTGTGGTTAAGGTTAAACTCTTTATAAATCAAAGGAGTACAAGCTGAGAACAAGAAACTCAGTGCTGTCAGAAATAATAATAACAGTCAAAATAAAGACCTCATATAGAGATAATAAAAGCTTGGTACCTTTTAATATTTAATTATTGAATACATTTAGCACTGGAAGGCAAAGTCAACAACATTTTTTTTGTAAAATTGTATTTCTTGACTGGTCAGGATGAAATGAACAGAAACATACAATTTACTTTTCTTCCACTAAAAGCTACAAAACACTGACATCCTTCTTTGAATCCTTCCTTATCTTAGTTCTGTCAGAGCTTCACTTTCATTTAGTCAAGAACGCAAATGTTTTATCAACTCCTAAATGAATTTGGATTTTTTGCAAATAACAGACCAGGCAAAAATGCAACAATGTTTGCATTCTGTTTTACATACATAGTGCTGCCCACCCAAGGGGATTCCAGAACATTATATTTAATATATTAGATACTCCCACTGTCAGAGGTACAAAGAATCATTTTAACAGGGAGAGAGAAACAGAAACCCTCCAGACTCATAGAGACCAGGTAATGGCATATATTGTGTATATAATGGATTGATTTTAAATGTTTTGAATTAGAATCAAAATCAGATTCAGAATACTTTATTAATTCCAGGGGGAAATTGGTTTCATTACTGTAGCTCCAGTCAAGAGTAGAAGTATAGCAAGAAACAGGGAATTAAGTAGACAAATTTTTTTTTATTAAATGTAAGATGAATATAAATAAAATTTAAAATAAAGATTAAAATAGCACTATGAATAAGCTATATATAGTGTGTGAGGTTGCCAAGAAACAATAGTTGTGCAAAGTATTGTGCTTTATACTAATATTAATAGCAGTGTAGTTGTTTTGCAAATGATTATATACAGTACTGTGCAAAAGTTAAAAAAAATGTTTAAAGCTATTTATCTGGGTAGTAAGTGCACTTTTGCTCAGAACAAGAAACACATTTAACCTTAGAACATATGCAAATTAAGAGTAACAACTAAATCTAAGTAACAACTAAAAACAAGTAAAAACTAGAAATAATTTCTTCTGTTTTCCAAAAAGTTACTGATATCTAGTTGGATGACTAGATAAACATTTCTTCAATCCCCATTCTATGTATTTATTAAATTTTACCCACAGTTCACTTAATTAATTAAACTGATTAGGTTTAAAAAGTTTTAAAAAGTGAGATGTTGACGAGGTGTGCTAGTGGCCAAGTCAAAAAATACATGGGTGCACTGGATGGTTCCTGCAAATAATGGGGTGATTATAGCAGAGGTTTTGAAATGGCTAAACTAACACACTTTGACTGGCATAATAACATAGTTTTACAGCCACATAAAGATCATTCAAACATCATTTTCTTTGGTTACCTAATACTTTTGCACAGTACTGTATATTCTAATTGTATTCAGTTGCAGAAATCTTAAATGTTCATTTGATTCACAGTTGTACACCTGTGATAGCTTTATCTTTAAGAACACTGCAAACATGTTACTTTTTAAACATTTTTAATAGTATATATAGAACTTTCTTTTTTAAGGGGCGTTTGCAAATAATGCTTTGCTACTCTAAACTTACTCACTCCAAAGAATACTATCTTATATTTATGCACATTTTTCATGAATTGTTCTTAATAATACTAATAGTGACTCTAAATTAATATAAAGTGGAGCATGATGACACAATGTAACTATCAAATTACCCAAATGGAATATAAGAAGAACAGTAGGTTGATTGGTAAGCATACTTTGTTGGTCTCCAGGTAGAAATAACTTTTCTGTTGGTGGTCTAAGCACACAGAGCAGGTTTAATAACCAGTCAGATAATACAATATACATACAATGATAATAAATATGCAAACTGATAAGTACAAAAAAAATCTGGGCCAAAAAAGGGAAATCCACTTGTAAAGTTTTGTACACTAAAGTAAAAGCTACAAGACCTGAAAAGCACCCTATTTGTCTATCTGAGCTATTGAGAGAACAGGTGAACATTTTGAAACTGGTGATATTGCTAGAAGGAAAGGATCTCGGAAGCCCAAAGTCACCTCATGCAGGGATGACCACCGTCTGAGATTTATGGTCCTGAAAGACGGAGGGAAAAAGACTGTCAGCTAAATTCAACAAAAATAAGACTCTTTCTAGGAGGACAATGACAAGAAAGTTGTCTCTTGCTTGTTTTACATCTAGATGATGTTAAAATGTATGAAAAGTTTAATACAGAGTGGGTTTAGTAGACTTATATGGTTATGTGATGGTTTCAGTTGAATGCATCTCAACCAGAGTAATGCATGTTGTGGTACAGGTGACATGGTGTGAGAGCCTTTTCACATGTACCTTGCAGACAGGCTTGCCAGTGACAAGTGAGAGGTTGTTTTCAGATAAGGAACACTCACAAAATATTTTATCAGCAAAACAATGCTCCTGCCCACACTGCAATGACCATCAATAAGTGGCTTGAGAACAAGACCAACAGTCTCATGTTTCGGCCAGGTCAGAGCCCATATTTAAACCCCATAGAGAATGTCTGGTCTCACATTAAATACTGTCATAGCCGGGCAGGACGAAGGACATAGGAGAAGATATAGGACGCAAAACAAGGGGTTTTATTCCAACATGGAAAACAACCAGGGCATTGGAGAATCTAAAGAAGGACGACGAAGGAAGGTAGAACACGAACAACACTTGACAGATCTGGGGAACATAGGACTGAGAAATACTTAAATACACAACCAATGAGGGAGCAAACACGAGGCAGCTGGGAGTGGTTAACAGGAGGGCAGGAACAAGAGGTGAGAGGAAATGAGCCTTAGGGTGGTTAAATAGAGCCACACCTAGGAGAAGACAGGTGGGTCAGGCAGACATGATGGGCAGGAGATGATTAATGCAAACTAGTAGCTGAGAAACGTTTCTCTACCACTGACTGAGACTTATGAACCCATCTCTTTGTATGAGAACAAGTTTAAATAGGTTTTCCCGGTTTTAAAGGTTATTTAGATTTTCACGTCTGTATTTCTTTTAAACAACATAAATATTTGAGTTGTGCTAGTTTATTAATTATTGTAGAATATGAGTTGAAATGCCCCTGTGAGTCCCTGCAAATATAGCTTTGTGTAATGTGTCTGTGTGTGCATGTAGTGAAATGTATGTGAAATGATGTTTTATGCAGCCCATTGGATCAGCATGATGGAATATAATGTGTTTCTTCTGCTGAAGCTTCTACTGATTTCAGGTCAGTTTCTTTCATATTGCATTTGAAGTATTCCTTATAGAAGTGCTCACAAATATACATATTTGTGAGTGCTACACACACACACACACACATACACACACAAATATATATATATATATATATGCCAACATGCAGACAGTAAAAAAACATAGAGGTCCTGGAAATCAGTCTGGCAGGATTCGGCACAAATTCAGTGCAAGTTGCATATCTGTAGTGATGAATACCCCTAAATACCCCTGTATTATGTAGTCCGGTCTGAATTTCCTGGCAAAAGCGCCTAAAATGCTACGGGGGAAATGCAGTGGCGGTTTCTGCCTTGCTCCAGTCGTATACACATTCAGATGAGTTTCCAGCTGTTTCCAGCAACATATCCAAGTTTAATACAACAGACCATGGGGGTATTTAACTGCATTGTCCTGAGCTTGTTACATAATAGAAGAGGCTGGTTTGTGTTAAAAGCGTGGGAGAAGTCAACATGATCCTGACTGTGGTGTCGGCTTTGGCTAGGTGGGAGCAGGATCTGTGGGGCAAGTGGATGAGAGCATTATCCACACCTGTGTGTACATGGTAGGCAAACTGCAAGAGGTCCAAGTGGTCTGTTACCAGTGGTAGAAGCTGTTTTAGTACCAGCCTTTCAAAGTAGCTGGAGTGCCCTTTCTTTGGATCTGCTGCTCAGATCTTGGTGCCAAATACCACAAGACACCTTCAGAGGTCTTGTTTAATCCATGCCTTGTCACAGCTTTTTAGGCACATGAAGGGCCAACAGCATATTACGCAGGTGGTCATAATGTTCTGGCTCCTTGGTGGTCATGTACATAAAGCATACAAACCTCTGTGATCCTAGGAGTTATGTTGTCAGGGACAATTTCCCTTGTTAGGGTCTCCTAAGGCAAATTTCTCCTAGGAAAGTGACCAGACTAAGTGCGATTCATAAAACCCCTTCATAGGGGTTCATCGCACTTAGTCTTCAAAGATACCAAAGATACCAAGGATGATGTTACCCCGCCTGGATTGGAGAGACCGGGGGCCCTTCCTGGAGCCAGGCCTTGGGGGGACCTGGAAGGTGAGCAGTGTAGGTTGGGTGGTAGACCTGAGTAGATTGGGAGGAGACCCCAGGGCAGACCCAGAACACTCTGGAGTGATTATATCTCTTGGCTGGCCTGGGAACGCAATGGTATTCCCCCAGAGGAGCTGGAGGAGGTGTCTGGAGATAGGGCGGTCTGGGCATCCCTAGTTAGACTGCTGCCCCAGCGACCTGACCTTGGATAAGGAACAGATAGCGGATGGATGGAAGGAGGGATGGATGGATATACATATGTGTGTGCATGTGTGTCTGTGTGCGTGCTTGTATGTATATACAGTACTGTGCAAAAGGCAGTTCAAGGAAATGTTTAAAGCTATTTATCTGGGTAGTAAGTGTATAATTGCTAAGAACAGAAAACATATTAGAACATATGCAAATTAAGAGTAACACAATAAAAACTAACAGGAATTTTTTCTGTTCTCTAAAAAGTTACTGATATTCTGATGGATGGCTAGATCAACACCACTTCAGTTAACAAAGTTCTCCTCAGGGACACCTCAGCCATTCCATGTGTTTATTAAATTTCACAACCAGCTCTCTTAATTAATTAATCAATCAAATTAGTTAAAAAAAGTAGTGAGGTATAGCCATACAAGGTGTGCTATATTTGAGTAAAAAAGTGTATGGAATGGACGCCGCAAATATTGGGGTTTTAGGAGAGGTTTTGAAATGGTTAAACTAATACACTTTGACAGACAGAATATCGTAGTGTTACAACCACCATTAAGATCATTTACACCTCATTTTCTTTGATGCATTATATGTCTATTTCTTTCCCATGAGTTTATACACATACACACACACACACACACACACACACTATGTACCGATAATTTAATGTTACTGGTAAATTTGAAGTTTAAAATAGTACTGTATCATCATTTCACTAATTTTGGGAATTAAAGTCTTTTTGTCGCTTCTTTTTCACTGTACCCTGAAACGCGCCTGTAAGAGTTTGCTTTTGCGTCTGCTCTTTAAGACTGAACCAGCAGCTCATGGGTGTGATGTAAGTCTAACTCTTAACATTGAGAGAGCTTTGACACACAGCGTGAAATTACAGCCGAGAAAAATATTATGGCTTTGATAACAGCCCAAGATACTTGCGGAAAAACAAGGTTGCTGAAGCGAAATATGGAGATATTTCGCATTTAGGGCAAGTGATAGTGGAGAGGTGGGGTCCCCTTCCACACCTTTACGCAAACGGTGCCTCAAATCATGTGTGGCAGGAGGAGGCAATATGTCTAATCTGATTAAACAATTGATGTATGTGCATCCCGATTTAAACAGGGAATTCCAGAAAAATTGCATCTGGCCAGGATTTATGAAATTGTGAGAAATGTCTGGGGTTTCATATTACTTTCATATGACAAATACTTTCTGTAGTCATGTTGTTAAAAAGAGGTTTTTGCAAGTCTATTTCACAGTTAGAGTTGTATGGAGCCCTAAGAGATAAGGGTAGGAAAACATTTTTTGAAATAGTTTTGCCTTCCCTTGCAATATTTTTGCATTACTAATTATGCAATTATTAATAAATATGTATAAAATCACATAAAATGATAAAAGTGTACATATATGTGTGTGTGTGTGTGTATTTATGTGTGTCTGTGTTTGTGTATATATGTATGTGTATATATATATATATATATAGAGAGAGAGAGAGAGAGAGAGAGAGAGGGAGAGAAAGAGAGGGAGCGGGTTGTGCGAAAGCCTTTCCTCTCATCTTTTCAGATCACGGTTCTATTTTTCTATTTTGTTCAATGTATGTATTCATTTCTCTCTGCATGTGTGACTTTTTTTGCAGAGCTTCACGGACACTATTCATGCCTTTCACATCAGTACCATTTTGTAAATAAAAATATGACCTGGACTATTGCCCAGGCTTACTGCAGAAAGAACTACACTGACTTGGCTACCATTAACAATATGGAGGAAATGAAAAGACTAATTAAGTCTGTAGACACTAATTATACTGGACGAGCCTGGATAGGACTGAAGAAAGGAAGATCATGGAGATGGCAGTGGTCCTCAGCAGAAGGAGACACTGGGTACACCAACTGGGATAAAGGTGAACCAGACAACCAGAATAATAACAAGCACTGTACCAGGATGCTAGACAACTGTACTTGGAATGATGGTCCCTGTTCAGATAAGGGGTATTTCATCTGTTATACTGGTGAGTGACATCAACCAATTCTTTTCTGACAAATGGAAACTGCCTTTTAAATTGTACTATCCACCCATGATTTACTCTGTAGTAACTTTCACAGGTAAAAGGGACTACAGCCTAAATGAGAGTACATTCCCTTGTAGTATATGCATATAGATTCTGGCAAAAGTTGCTTTTCAAAGGCTTTGTCTTGCTGATATTCTGAGAAGACAGCAAAATAAGTAAAGCACAAACATGTATAAACTTTAGGGCAATTAAAGAAACACAGAACACAGATCAACCAGGACTGTCACCTGACTGAGTACAATGGATGTCAATCCCAGACTTCCCATTTAGGTTATATTGTTTCATAAATTTCAATCATGGCATGTCATGGCTAAATGTTTTGACAATTTTAACTGAAATTTCCAAAAGTTAGATTAATCCTGAAGTGGTGGTGTGTGGCTCTGCAGGTAATGACACTATGGTTGTGATTGGAAGGTCACTAGCTCAATTCCTAGGGTCAGCAGAGTGAGTTTGCTGCTCTGGGGACAAAGAGTGGCTCAGTGGCTTATAACAAATAACTGGAAGGCCTTCAGTTCCAATCCCCATGTCAGAAAAGTGCTTTCACAACTAGGCCCCTGAGCAAGGTCCTTGACCCTGCTATTGTAGAAAAATGTACATTGCTTTTGATAAATGTAAATAACTTCTGGGTTATTGTTGTTTCTTATCCTGATTACAGCTCACACCTGTAAAGATGGAATAAAAGCTACCTGGAACTTCACCTTGATTAAACAACAGAAGAATTGGTCCGGTGCTCAGAGCTACTGCAGACACAATTACACAGACCTGGCCACTGTGAGGAATAAAGATGATAATGACTTTATAAATAAAATAGTTAAAAATGGCACTTGGGCGTGGATTGGCCTGTTCCAGGGGAAATGGAAATGGTCAGACCTGTCGAACTCCTCATTCCGTAACTGGAAAACTGGTCAAAATTACAAAGAGAATAACAGATGTGCTTTAGCACAGGTCACTGGGCCTGGGACATGGAATATGACACCATGTGCTGAAAGGCATCCATTTGTATGCTATGATGGTGAGTTATATAAATTTATACATTTAGAATATTTTCAAAGTATATTACAGTTAAAGTTATATTTAGTGTTATAAGCACACATAACACTACAGAGTTTCATCAGAAAGTTGTTTTATCTTTGTTTTGTGAATTTCATTCCCTCTACCCTTCTCATAATAAATTCCTTTTTCCAGTTTTCCAAATGTTACATGACTTTCTCCTGACATTATGGCAATCATCTTACCTTCTGCCTCTGCCCCAGATAACCTGATCTTGGTTAATAGTAACATGACCTGGAACGAAGCCCTGAATTACTGCAGAACGCACTATTCGGACCTGGTCTCTGTGCACAATGAGGAGATCCAGCACTGGGTCAGTAGGAGGGCTCAGAATGCCTCCACTGATTATGTCTGGCTGGGGCTGCGCTTCTCCTGCTCCCTGAACTTCTGGTTCTGGGTCAGTGCAGAAAATGTCTGCTACCAGAACTGGGCCCCAAACAACATATCCAGCACTAACTTATGTGGAAACACAGGGGCAGTACAATCTAAAAACCCACATTATTGGATCAGCCTGCCTGAGACCAAGAAGCTCAACTTCATCTGCTTCAAACGTCAGGTTGATCTACGAACACAGTACTTGCAGAAATTGTCAAAATGTATAAATGTGAAACTGTAAAGATGAAGTTTTCGCTTCCTGTGTTCCTGCTCTATAACTAGAACTGGAAACCCTTCTCTTGATATTCAGCACTCCACAATTCAGAATGATCTATGAGTAGAAGACTGATTGTGTATATTCAGATATTTGTTATTTCTTGCTATTGTTGCAATAAGAGTAGCAATAAATAGCTATATACATCTGAAAGGCTACTGACAGTCAATCAGCAACAGCAATAAGCTCTGTAATGTCTTCTGAATGCTAGCAGTGATATTTCAACTGCTCAAATAGTGAGCTTATGCAAAATAAATAGAAAAAAATAAGTGATGTACGTTTGTCTCATTAATTTTAATCCCTCTTATAGAGGCTGTTCACCCCAACATTGAAAAAGATATATTTTAGAGGGGCTTTAGTGTTATCTATCCATCTAGGTTGTTCTGCTGGGAGTTTCCTAGTTTTGGAGATATCGGCCATAGAAATGTCAGGCTTTGTCTTTCAAGTCAAGTTAAGTCTCTTTATGTGTATAGCATATTTTAAAGTAACAAATAGTTGACCAAAGTGCTTTACACATAAACAATAACACATACAACAGAAATTACCACACCATACCCAATATAGTGTATGTGTGCATATATGTATATATATATAAACCCAATAAAAAAATAGAAAAAAGAAAAATCACACAAAACCATAAATACAGATGTTCCTCACTGTTTCCCCACACAACAGCAATGGCCCTGCAGTTTTTAATAATTGTTCGTTCCAATGATGCCTCTAATACATTCTGAAAATAATGTGTTATTCAATGAACCATATGTATGTTAAGCAAGTTAACATGTACGTAACAGTAGAATAGTTTATGATTTAAGATATGGTCAGAATTATGATAGCAGTATATTGTTGTATCCATCCATTTTCTGTATGCACTTGTCCTATGTAGGGTTGTGTGCAGTCAGGAGCCTATAGACACAAGGCAGGGAACAACAGAATGGGGCACCATCTCATTGTAGGGCATACTCACTCACCATTGACACCTATGGGCAGCTTGTTAACTCTAATTCACCTTAGCATGTTTTTGGACTGGAGGGGGGGACTGGAGTATGTAGGAGAAATCCATGCAAAATTCACATACATGGAGTGCCATGGTGGAGACGCAGAACCAGGTCCCAGAGGTGTAAGGCAACAGTGCTAACCCCTGCACCACCATGTCACCCCTTATTATGGGGTCCTATGAGGAATATAAACCAGCAAATGACAGAATACATCCTTGTTTAAAAGTACATGATTTGGAAAGATGTCCAAACCTATGGGGCGCCAAGTGTCAAGCGCTCATTTTTGTGCACAAAATACATTCTGTGTCACAAAATGCATTATTTAGTGACGAAATCAAGTAATGCCTTGCTGCGTTTTGTCCACGAAAGCGTAAACACTTAACTTTCTTTCGTGCACAGAAATCAGAAGGAATGTTTCCTTTTGTGCACAGAATTAATATCAGCACTTTGCAATTCGTGATCATGAAATGACTGTACCATCCGCGAAATGCATTTTGTCCATAAAATGACTTTATTTTATTCAAGAAATGCATTTTGTCTATGAAATGACCTTCTTTAATTCACAAAATGTACTTCGACCACAAAATGAAAATTCTTCTGATCACGAAATGCGGCAAGGCATTACTTGATTCTGTCATTAAATTATGCATTTTGTGACACAGAATGTATTTTGTGCACGAAAATGAGCGCTTGACACTTGGCACCTCATACAAACCGTACAGACAGCATTACACAGACCTGGTCAGTGTGAAAAACTTAAATCAATTTTCAGGTGCAAAATGAACTTCTTGTTTTGCTACTGGAGACAGGGAGAACCTTCACAATATTCTTTGGAATGATATGTGACATGGCATATATTTTTCAAGTTTATATAGAGGGACATGGGGTAATCACTTATGTACTAATCTATACCCAGTTTTCTGCTACATTGGTGAGTTGCTCTTACAACTTTATTGTACATTCATAATGCTGGAAATAACACTTTTATTTGTACCCTAAAATTGATTTGGAAGGTGAAAATTCATAAATTGTAAACACTCTCCCCATGAAATCTTTTGGAAAAATTATAGCGCATTCCAGAATGACAAAATTTAATGAAAAAATAAACCAAAATATATCAAACATTAAGATTTTTATTCAGGTTATGTGCTTTATTCACATTATGGTACATGATATGATACATTTTTTTCAAGTGTAACAGTGTATTCTCAAAACAAGTTATGGTATTGGTGATATGTTAGTGTCCTATATAGTGTGATTTGATTATATCTAGATAAAAAAAATCAAAAGGCAATCAGTTGATAGCATGAGAGAGTGATGACGAGGGATACAGATGTTCTTTCAAGATTTTGAGTAAAACAGCTCAGATAACCAAAAATGTCATTCAGAAATAGTAAACATGCTTACAAGTGCTTAAGGTTTAGATAAGCCAAAATTCAGATACTGATAAATCAAAGAACAAGTGTATTTGCCTGGTTCAATTTATCAACAATAATAGATATTTAGTTTGTATATATGGTGGTTAAATGACAGCACACACTGCATCTTGATACTGATTAGTGGATATGACATAATTCCAGGCAGTGAGTCAGTGAGAGATCTCAGATCACGGGATGTCATTCAAGAATTTAATTTGGATGGAATGGTGGGTGTGCAAGGTCCATGCATTTCTCTTGCACATGTGGAGCTACAAAGAGAATTGTAACATTTCACTCCACGTGTTTGAGGCTAAACCATTCATTGACTGTCTGTGATACAGAGATAAATCCTGTGCCTTTGAATAGAAGATACATACAGGTAGTTTGTATAAAATTTTGTATGTGATTCCTTAAAAGAGCTCTGAGCTTCGGGCAAAAATGTAAAAAACATCACCTCCGGACTTGCCTACTAAAGAAATGTAATACCAAACAGCTTTCAAAAATGCGGTACCACGGTCCCTTTTCAGTACCAGTATCCCGTATAACATTAGTCTGCATGAACTCTGAGATATTTGGTAAAATGTGGGACTTTTATTAAATCTTTTTATTGGTACAGCACAAATACATAAAATTGATGTGTTGCATACTTGATAAATTTGTGGTGTCATTGTCCCAAAAATGACTCCAAATAAGCCACAAAATAAGGACATTAAACTTGAATTCCATTCTGCTGCGCAATAGTGCTTTACTTCCTATGTTTTCTTCAACACAAAAAAGTCACACAATGAGGACAAAAGCGTACTATGGCCAGGATCATTAAGTGCAATGTAAGCACAGACCAATGGGGGAGTGGGGGATGGGGGGGGCAATAGTGCTAGGGCACGTTGCAAGGCAACTGGGCCAAGAGTGAGTATGCTTTTAAATGCTCAGGTAGACATCCTGACAAGGATATTCAATCACCACACCTTGGCCTTATTACTGATGATATGAAAGTTACACTTTTACCTTCAACCCTAGAACTAATGCCACGACCTTATATCCCATTACAGCCTATCACAAGATCTACAGTCCATTTACTTTTCCTGTATATTATCCTTCTGCTGGAGTAAAAAATGTCTGTCTTTTTTTCTTGTTGCTTCCTCCCTCCCCATATAGCATAATATTGTAACCAGATCAGTGCAGTAGATCATGTTTTAAATTACACAGCCAAGCTCATTTATAAAAACGGAGTTCTCCTACTGTTGCACTACTAGAGACAATTAGCAGTGGCACAGGCAAGGAAAGCTGACACTTTACACAATAATCATACTCAGGGTAGCTGCTACGCGACCACACTTACATCAAGGTAAACAGATTCAGAACTCACAGCACAATGTGACAACACTTACTACTTACAATACAATACACAAATACATTAATTCATAGGTTATTTACAATGACACTGCGACACAAGGCATGCCAGTATGTGAATAACTAAAGTCTCTATTGCCTGGCTCCCTGGCCTCACTATATGAGTCGCTTCACTGTCCTTTCATCAGTAATATGAACGCACCAAAATAAACTGGAATGCTCTCCCCACGTATGCATGGGAAGGGATCCAGATGGTCAAAGTCAGATTCAATATTTCCAAAACAGGATAGAACAGAAATGTGCAAATAGACCCATATGTGCAGCCACATCAGACACTGATGTACGGTGGTTGGCAAGGAGACTCAAGGGGTGGGGTTAATTGGGGGAACACAATTGAAAAAAGGTCTGTTAGGTGAAGGTTCTTTCAGGGAGGTCACCCTCCAGAATTATCTTGCAGGTGCTGATGCAGAGTGGGCTCCCAAAAAGCTGTCATATCACAGTACATTCATGTATATGCACAATCCCACATATGCAGACATCTTGTCACATCTACGGTGATTCTCATTACCCAAAATTGCACATTACCATACATTGCACAATGAAAAAAAATTGCAGCGATGTACAGGTGAGCTTAACAAGAAGAGGAACGTGTAATGACTGGATAGGAATGACTGGATAACTTGTCAGATTTAAGGTAATTTGGATTAAATATAAGTGAACAAAGAGAAAGTTCATGTAAACTGGGGTACCTTAAACCCAGCAAGGTACCTGGCTAAGCAATAAATCCAGCTTTGTGATACAGGCTGCTCTGTTTTTGAGTCTTAAACCAGACATTGGCTAAGTATAATTAGAAGTTTCCCTCCCCCTGCTTGTTCTTGTGTGTGTGTGGGGGGGGGAGGATATGTATTGTCTCCACAATGTGATAAAAACCTTTTATTTTGACATTGTGGGGACCACTTTTACAGGCCTCACAAAGGTAAACTCAATTTTATAAAAATTTCTGGCTGCAATGAAACACACATACACATTATGCAAAGCTTATGGTTATGGTTAGGACTGCATAGAGGTTAAGTTTATCATTGTTGTGATTAGGGTTTTTCCCACAGAAATGTATAAACACTCCCTACAAATATATGAATAAAAGTGTATGTGTATGTAAGAGAGAGAAAGATCCCTGGGTGCTGTGAGTGCTTGTAATCTAGCTTTGGTTATTTTTTTGTGGTGTTGTTGTGGTTTTTATTGATTTTAAGTTGTATTAAAGTTGTAATATTTTACTTTTATATTTGGCTATCCCAGCAGCTAGGGGGCAGTAGTGTTTGAACAAAGGGGGATCTTTATACTGCAGATCTGGTTCTGGGAAAGGGGTGGGCCCAATTCGGGGTGGCTGGATTGTGGGTATCTAGATTTTAACTGTACGTAGCGTGAACCATTGGTTTTGGGTAGTTGAAGTATTTGCCATGTGCTTATTTCTGTCTACTGAGTGAGATGTTTATTGGTGTGTAGCAAAATGGATGTTTTAGCCATGTTATGCAGTTGTCCCTTTAAATTTTGGTAGTGATTACCGTGATTAGAGGTGGGCACCTTTTATAAGTCATTAGCGGTTGGCTGGGGGACCTGACGCTTGGCACGTTACACTTCCGGTCACCCGACTTCCACTATGGTCACAGGTCCGGTTAACATGGACTCGTTGGAAGCTGCTGTCTAGTAGACGCCCATTGGAAATGCAAATTTGAGATGGTGTTTAGTGGTTTGGTTGGGGAAAACCACGAAATGCCATTAGTTCTATTGCTGCTTTGCCTGCTCTACTACCGCGGCTGCTGCTTTGTTTGCCTGCTTTGCTGCTCTACGGCTGCTGCTTTGCCTGCTGTACTACTGCGGCTGCTTTGCCTGCCTGCTCTACAACGGCTGCTGCTTGCTTACTGCTCTACTGCAAACAAGTGGCTTGTGTTAACTTGACTGCAGTAATGCTTTTAACTGGTTATTCCAGTTATTAATGCATTGAGTGGGATTTTGTATTTTTTAAAATTTATTTGTACTTTTGAGATTGTTGGGTTTCTTTCCTTTTTCTTTCTGTCACACCACTGGTGGGGGCCCCTGTTTCTTCCTCTAGCTGCTGATGACCAGGGGTTAGTGGTGGGTGGCCATAAGGTGATTTGTAAAGGTAGTCCCGCTAATGGTGTGCGTGTTATTTCCCAGTTGGAAGCTAAGAGCCCAAGGAGGGTGGGGGGATTTTGATGTGGTAGTGTCTTGTGTTGTGTGTAGTTTTTAGTTGTATAGTACAGGATGTGTGTGTGTGTGTGTGTGTGTGTACATACAGGTATTGTAGTGTTTTGTGGGGGGGTGGGGGGATGCCCAGCTTTGTTTCTTCCTGACTGATCAATCGTTCCTCCAGTGAGCCCCAGCGTTGCATTAATTCCTTTTTATTGGGGATTGCGCATGTTTATATGATTGTTAATAAAAGACTTTGTGAATGGAATCACGTCTCTCGCTGCCTGGTATAACGGACCTGAGTGCCTTTTGGGTTTACTTAGTCTTAGTCCATTAAATATTTCCCTGGGTGAGATTCCCGGGGTGGTGTAGTCGGATTCTTTTAAGGGGTGGTACCCCAATTCCAAGCTTACTGCTGCGACAAGCATATACAACGAGTTATCTGATATGGATGGCCCATGACAAACCCCTGAGACTGTCACTCCAGGGGGTAACTGACATTCCTTTGTTTCACTTACTACATACATTACAATAAATACTTCTACTATTATCTGTAAGATCTAGGCTGTGTGGATCGTGATCATTTTTGGCTAACCCAGACCAAACTGCTTTATCAAAGGTGGCTGCAGCAGTACGGTATGGTACTTAAGTATTGCCCTGGAAAAATAACTCGAGCATCTCAGATTTCAATACTGAGTATAATGGCATAAGTCAGTCTGTTCTTACTCATTCTGAAGGGGAATAATAGCAGTCCTGAAACCCTTATGGTCCTAGGTCATGCATGTGGAGTTCTCTACATAAATTTAGTTTTCTTTTAATCAATGCCCAGATTTGCTCATTTGAGTACCAGTGACATCCACAAGTGATCCAAAGCCTCTGCCATGGTTTCTGCTGTGTATTTGAAGGTAACGGTGACCCAAACCATACTTCTTCTATTCCCCCCTCAACCAAAAGAGAAACTCTTCCTAGCTGAATATCTCTCCATTAAAGATCACTGAAAGGCTGAGTGCGATATAGTGTGACCAGATGTGAGGGATTCCAGGATTCTAGCAGAAGAACCGTAATTGGTTTGACATAGAACAGCTCTTCGTTAATGCTAATGATTTAACCTTTGTAAACACAATGATGTACTGGCATCCTGTACAGGATGTATTCCAACCCTGAGATAGGCTCCAGCCCCATTTCCCACCCCTTGACCCAGATAGGTGGTTGGAAGATGTATGATTTACAACACAGGTGGATAATCCACAACTGAGACATTCAACACACTGAGTTTTATCGATATTTTTATTCAGTTATTTTTATGGATTTTTTTAAATTTTGCATCATCTTGCTACTAGACATACACTATATGGACAAAAGTATTGGGACACCTGGCCATTGCACCTACAGGAACATTTATGACATCCCATTCTAAATCCATAGGCATCAATATGGAGTTGATCTCCCCTTTGCAGCTATAACAGCTGCCACTTTTCTGGGAAGACTTTCAACATGATTTCGGAGTGTATTTGTGGAAATATTTGCTCATTTATCCAGAAGAGCATTTGTGAGATCAGGTGTTGATGTTGGATGTGAAGGTCTTGCTCGCAATCTCCATTCTAGTTCATCCCAAAGGTGTTGCATGGGGTTGAGGTCAGCGCTCTGTGTGGGCCAGTCAAATTCTTCCACACCAAACTCACCCAACCATGTCTCTATGGACCTTGCTTTTTGCACTGAGGCACAGTCATGCTGGAACAGAAAACAACCTTCCCCAAACTGTTCCCACAAAGTTGGAAACATATAATTGTCCATAATGTCTTGGTATGGGGAAGCATTAAGATTTCCTTTCATTGGAACTAATGGGTCTAGCTACACACCTGAAAAGCAACCCCATACCATTATCCCTCCTCCACAAAACTTTACAGTTGGCACAATGCAAGGCAAGTAACATTCTACTGGCATCTGCCAAACCCAGAGTCGTCCATCAGACTGCCAGACAGAAGCATGACTCGTCACTCCATAGAACACGTTTCCACTGCTCCAGAGTCCAGTGACAGCGTGCTTTACACCACTCCATCTGATGGTTGGCATTGCGCTTGTTGATGTGAGGCCTGCATGCAGCTGCTTGGCCATAGAAACCCATTCCATGAAGCTTCCAGCACACAATTTCGTGCGGTACCACCAAAAACTGGGGTGGCAGTGCGGTCACCTTTTCTCACTGGACTATGTATTTATTACGGTACAGTTAGTATTAAAGTTGTATCTGATTTTTTTTAAGAATGAGTAACCGGAAGAGCTGTATATTTTCAGAGGCAAGAGAGAAAGTATTGCGAGCACTATTGTGTCCCTCTGTGTACAGTGTCTTCAAAATTTAATGGCAGTTTGAGTTTCTAAGAGAGCAGTGTTATGTGTACAAAGCAGAATGAAATTCTAACTTGAAATTCTTACTTGCCTACTTTCATAAGCAACATTAATCTTCAATACAGTTCCAGCATTTATAAATATTGGTGCTAAAATTAGCTGTGTGGTTTATATTTTGCTAGAATATTTATATTGCTGTAGGAAACAAAAGTTAGCAAGCTGCGCAATTTTATTGGCTGCTCCTTTTCAGGATTATCTAGTGTATGTTTAACATTACTTTAAAGTTCACTGCCGCTACTTTTCAAGCAACTCTGCATGCGCTCTCCGAGCCGATCCTGATCATTTCATCCTTGCTGTTTAAATCACTCATAGACGTGTTTATGAGAAATTGATTTAAACTATTTTTTTCCTTATGAATACTACAATAATTATTGCAGAAATGCATTTTTTCCAATATCGTGCAGCCTAATTACGAAACACTAACTATTATGAGTTATCTAACAACATGCAATGCAACATTCAACATGGCGTAGTAAAGTGATACGTGGAAGAGTGAAGTACCAATGCGATGTGGAGCAGTGGTTAGAATAGAGAATGCTGCAGCAGTATTACAAAATTAGCTACTCCATAGCTGTGGAAGGAGCGAGCGTACATTATTTCATATCACAACTTCATGCAAATACGTGAGACTGGAGACAAAGGAGCCGACCAAGATGGTTTTCTCGCACTGCCCCCTGGTGGACATGACCTTTTTCCAGAAAAATGTAAACTACGTGCACAAGTATAGTCAGTACACTGCTTGCATTGTGTACGCGTCGTGTTACGTATGCGTCGCCTTGCGTGAAGTATATCGCAGCCCTTTACATGATCTGCCACTTTGTGGCTGAGTTTCTGTTGCTCCGAAATGCTTCCACTTTGCAATAATACCACTTACAGTTGACTCTGTAATATGAAGCATGGAATAAATTTCACTAACTCACTTATTGCAAAGGTGGCATCCAATGCCACACTTGAATTCACTGAGCTCTTCAGAACGACCATTCTTTCAAAAATGTTTGTAAACCTGACTGCATGGCTAGGTGCTCGAATTTATACACCTGTGGCAATGGGTCTGAATGAAACACCTGAATTCAATAACTAAGAGGTGTGTCTCAGTACTTTTGTCTATATACTGTAGTGTATGACATATCGCTGCTATCATTCTGAAGAATTTGCTGAGCTTACTGTTGCCCTAAAAATGTATAAAGATATTAAATTCAGCTCTTACTGCAACAATAAAAAATGACAGTTCCGTTATATTATGTAAAACAAAAAATTTGAATCACAACACATAATCACTTTCTACTCATATATCATTCTGAATTCTGGAGTGTGAAGGTCAATAGAAGGGGTTACAATTCTAGTTCTACAGCAGAAACACAGGAAGTGAAAACTTTATCTGTACAGTTACACATTATACTTTTTGACAGTTCTGCAGGTACTGTGTTCGTGGATCAGCCTGACTTGGTCACTTGGAGCAGATAAAGTTGAGCTTCTCAGTCTCAGGCAGGCTGACCCAGTAATGTTGGTTTCCAGATTGTACTGCCCCTGTGGTTCCACATAAGTTAGTGCTGGATATGTTGTTTGGGGCCCAGTTCTGGTAGCAGACATTTTCTGCACTGACCCAGAACCAGAAGTTCAGGGAGCAGGAGAAGCGCAGCCCCAGCCAGACATAATCAGTGGAGGCATTCTGAGCCCTCATACTGACCCAGTGCTGGATATCCTCATTGTGGACAGAGACCAGGTCCAAGTAGTGCGTTCTGCAGTAATTCAGGGCTTCATTCCAGGTCATGGTACTATTTACCAAGATCAGGTTATCTGGGAAAGAAGGTAAGATGATTGTCAGGAAGCTGGCTTCAGGAGAACTGTGACTTGTGGGAATTTGTCAAAAGGAATTTGTTATGAAAGGGTAGAGGGAGTGAAATTTGCAAACAAAACAAACGGAAGACAAAGCAACTGTGCAGTTTTATGTGTACTTATAACACTACAACTTTAGGTATAGTATATTTTTAAAGTAATATAGATTAAAGTTGTTTGATGAAAGTGAGAGTCAGCCACTGCTCACAGAAAAGTTACAGAACTCACCATCATAGCATACGAATGGATGCCTTTCATCACATGCTGTCATATCCCATGTCCCAGGCTTGGTGACCTGTGCTAAAGCACATCTGTTATCCTCATTATCATTTTGGCCAATTTTCCAGTTTCGGAATGAGGAGTTTGA
>JAAGVU020000015.1:14090483-14104900 GCA_011763525.2 Mormyrus iriodes | reverse complement strand
AGGGTGATGCTTGAAATCATTGTTCTTCCTCTGTTAACCATGGTTACCTGCAAGGAAACACGTGCAGTCATCATTGCCGTGCATAAAAAGGGCTTCACAGGCAAGGATATTGCTGCTACTAAGATTGCACCTAAATCATCCATTTATCGGATCATCAAAAACTTCAAGGAGAGAGGTTCAATTGTTGTGAAGAAGGTTTCAGGGCACCCAAGAGAGTCCAGCAAGCGCCAGGACTGTCTCCTAAAGATAATTCAGCTGCGGGATCAGGTGCCACCGGTGCAGAGCTTGCTCAGGAATGGCAGCAGGCAGGTGTGAGTGCATCTGATTGATGGCATCCCAGGACGAATTGCAGAGGTCTTGAAAAAGGGCCAACACTGCAAATATTGACTCTTTGAATAAACTTGATGTAATTGTCAATAAAAGCGTTTGAAATTTATGAAATGCTTGTAATTATACTTCAATATACCACAGAAACAACTGATAAAAGATCTAAAAACACTGAAGCAGCAAACTTTGTGAAAACCAGTATTTGTGCCATTCTCAAAACTTTTGGCCATGGCTGTACAACACAGGTAAGGGTGAATGCGACCATCGGGAGCACAATAAGTACACTAAACAAATACAACTACTTACAAGACATACAAATAGGGGTTATATACACGGCAAAATACATAGCTCAGATAATTTGTGTCTCCAATACATAGGGAAATTATTATTCATTATTATTGGTAAGTTATTACGCTTGAATGGTTGTTTCTCAATATTACGCAAAACCTAATTGTTCAGTTACTGGAAGGTTTAGTTCCAGGGTATACTGTAATTAATGAATTCCATAACTACTTGACCTGGGTTAGAGTGTTCGCCTGGCCAGCGTAAGTTTCACCAGGTATGTCGCAACTCTATAGCAGCACTTTGCTCACAGTCGTAGAGTGTCTCGTGATAGTTAAGGACAAGCTTGGGACTTTTACCTTTTAGGAGCGGTTTCGCACCAGTTAACTGATTATGAGGCAATCAATATTTATTTATAGATATTTATACAGATAAAAAGGTGAACACTTGGACAAGACACAACAGGCAAATCTTAAAACGGGTCCTCCTCTCTTGGAGACACTGTGTGTGAAGAAGGACACCATATTTAATACTTTTGCGTTCCCTCGCAGTAGATTTCCGTTACTAATAACTGTATCTTGTCCGTTTTAAGTCGAAGAGATAGAATTAATGGACTAATAAGTATAACCTTGAGCGATACAAACATGTCAAGTGAAGGGTGCTTTAAGCATTAAAATATGGGGCACAAGGCACACCATATAACTTTCATTTTATGTGTTTTTATACATGTTTATTAATAATTGCATAATTATTCACACAAAAACATTGCAAGGGAATGCAGAACCATTTCAAAAAATATTTTCCCACCCTTACCTCTTAGGGGCTCCATACAACGCTAACTGTGAAGTAGCCTTGCAAGAACCTCTTTTTAATACGATGACTACAAAAAGTATACGTCATATGAAAGTAAAACAAAATTCTGGACATTTGTCACAGTTTTATAAATCCTGGCCAGACATTTTTTGGTCACCATAAGCACACAAAAGACAATCTGATTTTCAGCATATTTATGCACTCAAAAAATTATTTCTGTCCTTAGTAGATCCAACCTAATGAAATTTAGTTTATATAATGAATTGTAGTACATGATTCTACTAAATAATGTTATTTCAAAATATATTTACGATGTTTTGACGGAGCTTATTTAAAGATAAAGAAAAGATAACTGCACATGCATGCATAGTTAATGCCTTCGTCAGTTGTTTTGATAGACACTTCTGGACGACTGACTCCCCGTCTTGCTATTGTCGCTAGACAGCTAACATCTTTCGTAAGTGAACTCTTGCAATATTGCAAACTACATTATCAATTGTTTTGTTCGGAAACACTATCAGCATGCTGCTGTATTTTTAACCCTATATCATACAAGTTAATGCACAAAGTAAATTGTAGCCCCTTAACCCTCTCAGTGTGATAGTGGGGTACAGGTAGGTGATAATCAGTGTCGATAATTGGGCCAATGATCAGAAGACGCTATGGGTTTTTTAAAGAGCCAGTGCTGTGGATATCAATAATGAAACACACACAGACCGTTGTGGGGGTTTGTTTTTTTTTAATAATTATTATTACAAATTGGTGACATTCAAAACAACAGTTAAATGATAAAGCCGGCAAAATTAAACCTTTCTATTCCCTAGATTAAACCTTCTTACTTTGGGGCCCTTCCCAACTGATGTCGGTCCTCTTCCTTATCACAAGATCCGTGAGGAAGGGGGATTAAGGAATACCTCGTACATCTCTGAGTTCGATTCGGCTCGCCACGCAGTTCGCACTGGGAATTCCTGGGTCTTCGGATCTGGAGCCTGATCCTCACACACACCAGCAGGAAGGCTCCGGTGGATGGTGTGCGAGCAGCTGTGTCCCTTTTATGTTTTTATGGTATCACCGAAAACCTGACCTATAACCAGGTCAGATAAGATCCGGATGGCCTGTTACATTCACACTAATTTTCTATGAATTATTACTAACCAACATTCCGTATTAATTAGCTCAGATCATATGCTCAAGCAATTTAGTTGTACAACAAAAATATATCAAGTTCCAAATACATACAATTGCCGCAGTGAAACTGTAAATGCATCCAGAGTGAATATAATCACATTCAAGCATTCAATAGACTGTAGCTATATTAATAACTAGCAGAAAAATCGATTCGCAAAAATATAAAAAAAAAAATACAAAATACTTCTTTTAAATTGGCCAAATTTACATTACATACAAGCCAACTGCAGTAACCAAAAGGCCCTACAGATCAACGTGCACCGGTAACAACGGCATTAAACATTAACCTCTTTAATTACTACAGCATGAAACAACATAAATCAGTCAAAAGGTCTCACCATTACCTTGTTTCCTTTTATAATATCTTTAGCGGCAGCGGTTTAAGAAAATAACATCAATAGCTCTTTAGTCTGGATAAAACATCAAATCATGATAGCAACAGCTAGGCCTCAACTAATAGGCTACTAGCATCTCAACACGTAACCCTCAAGCGGATAGCACCGTTTACACATTAAGTGCTTTGCAATAACCTACAAGGTTTGCAGGATTTTCCACTCACCACTGAGTCGATGCACGAACAACTTTATAGGATTTCGCCTCGGCACATCGGCGAAAACGTCCAGTCCTCCACACTGCTCTACAAGCTCCATATAACAGTGTAGCAATTAGTAATATGCTTTCGTTTAGAAGGTATTTTAATCTTGCCAGTGGGTTATAATAGACTCGACTACTTCATCAGCCCAGCATAACGGCTGTTAGCGTGAGTGCCTCTCTTCTGTTTTTTCTTTGGGAAAAAAACGGAAATTGTCATGCCGTGAGGTCACGGGAGGCAGAGCTAGGGCGTGACCAAGAACTCACCGATTGGCTAGTTTGGAAAGCCTATAAAAAACATTTAACCCCTTACAGCGCTTCCGAGACATAATGCTGTGTGCAACATTTTAAAATTGAATAACTACCTTAAAGAAATAATTATAATATAAAAGGCGGTAGTTCAACACCCTGGGCTACAAAATGCAATATTATAACACTGAAATGTACATGGTATACGTGCATAAACAAAATGCTGTGAAACATTTTATTAAAGATAAAGGGAAATGGTGTAAGAAAGTGCAGTGTGGCTGGAGAGTGTCTGGAGGTCTTGTCTTTGCTATGTAGAAGAGTTTACCTCATTTTTTATATTCTCCTTAGCTCAGTACCGGGGGCGCCACGGTGGTGCAGTAGTTAGCACTGTTGCCTCACACCTCTAGGATCAGGGTTCACGTCTGCGCCCGGGTTCCATGTGTGTGGAGCTTGCATATTGTCGTCGTGGGGTTTCCTCCGGGTACTCCGGTTTCCCCCCACAGTCCAAAAAAACATGCTGAGGTTAATTGGGGTTACCAAATTGCCCATAGGTGTGAGTGTGCCCAGCGATGGGTTGGCGCCCCATCCTGGGTTGTTCCCTGCCTTGCGCCTGCAGCCTCCGGGATAGGCTCCGGACCCCCCGCGACCCGAAATGGAATAAGTGGTTCTGGAAAATGGATGGATGGATAGTTCAGTACCTGCGTGGATCGTTTTAAGCCTGGCGTTTTCAAAATCTTTTCGCATCCGTTGTTTTTAAATCTGTCCTTTGATAAAATAAATGGCGTAGCTGTCATATGTCCTCTTGTCTTGGGACCCAAAAGTGCCTGAAATGTTCGGAATTTCGTTTTTTTCCATGCTGACATTTGCCTTTTACAATCAGGATACTTTTTATGTGCATATCTGCCTTACATTGATGCCTGTTAGTAATGTGCAAACCGAATCTTTTTCCTGATTCCATTCATTTCGTTCAGTTCACTGAAAAGATCCTGTTCTTTGAATGGAAATAATAATATTTCATGTATTACTTACTGGGTGGGGTTAGAAGTGAATTGCTGTGAACAATATTGTTTTATGTATTTTAATAATAATAAAAACAAAAGAGCACTAGACAACAATTACAAAACATCTATTAAAGTATAAATATGTACAAATGAAACAGAACAACTGTAAAAATTACAGTAAAAATAATATATTAAAAATTAGCAAATAATAATAGGAAGATTTTGATTTTTGAAACCAGTTAAAATAAATACACAAAAAATAAATATAAACACTGTAAAATTAAACAAAAATTAAGTCACAGTGGAATGACAGAGGACCATGTTCTTATTTAAGTTTGGCATTTAGGAATGCCAGCTGACATACCTTGGCGCTGGTCATCCTATTTCTTCTTTCTGTAAGAATCTGTCTCATTTTGGAAAACACCCTTTCAGGTGAAACAGATGTAGCAACTGCACACATGGGACGCCATTATTGTAGAAAGTTTCTGATACAAAACTTTCCTTTTTTGCCACTATTCAAGGGGATCTGAGGTTCTGCACGGCAGAGGTTCCTTTAAATACCCCCACACTTCCGTGGATGCATCAGATGTGGTGGACTTGGTGTATTCAAGCCCAGATGATCATGCCTCAGAATATTTCCAGACTATGGGTGAGCTGGTTGTTTCTTCCTGCTCCTGCTCTGTTTCATCTTGATCATCTTGATATGCTGCTCTTTCTGCAGCATAAGTGATGTTTTGGATGACTTCATCAGTAGTTCTGTCATTTGTAAAGGAATGTTGCTTGAACCGAGGGTCTTGAAGTGATGCCTCTGCAAGCAGCTGCTGTCTTTCAATTTGGTGAAACCACTTGGCCATCTCTGTGTTCATGGTCTCAATTTTGATTTTCTGCAGTCCTCTTGCAAGTATAATTATTTTGGATGCAGTTATGAACCTGAAATAGATACAAATTGCACATAAAAACAAATATAATAATATGTATGCATAACTTTGTGAAAGAAGACACAATGAATCACATTAATTCATCACAGGAAAACGTATTTCTTATATTTAATATAAACATTATACTTTTTTATTAGTTTATAAAGCAATTGTTTACATGGCCTAAGTGTCCAAAACATGTAATACGTGTATAATCACTGTCCAAAAAGCATACAACAAACTTGATGTAAATAGATGAAAACATGGTATAATTGTCACATTCAGCCCTGCCCTGCCAGTCTGTTACTGGCGTTTCCCACAGGCCAGGCTGCTAATCAGCCATGCCTGTCGCTCGTTGTTTCCTCGTGTGCTTGCCGCTTGTTAATCAGCCACAGGTGCCCCTCGTTCATTCCTATGTGTTCCACTGTTTAAGAGTTTCTGAGTTCTGTGTTTCCTTGTCAGTTGTTGTTGTAGCCTGTTGTGTTGTCTGAGTGCACCCTGAGTGATGGCAAAGTCCCCCCATGGGGTTTCACTAGACAAAACCATTCTAGTCTTCGGCTGTATCCTTTCCCCCACGTCGTGCCTCATCATAATGCCCTGTGGGCATTACAATAATATTTAAAGCCTAAATTAAATTATATTTTTAATTGCTGATAGACATACAATACCCCTCGGGACTCAATTCCACAGACACCTCCTCAAAGGGCTTGAGGACTCCACATTCTTCAGCAATGACAGTCCAGTCAGAGGGTGACAGATTCTCTACTGGGGCATTTATCAGAGCCACTGTTATAATGGGCTCCTTACATTCAAGGAATCTTTTCAGCATGTAAAATGTTGAGTTCCACTGTGTAGTGACATCTTATTTCAGGCATAGTTCGGGCAAACCCATGTGTCTTTGAGTGGACCTCAGATGTTCTGAGGCAACAGTGCTTCTGTGGACAAATTCCACAACTGCTTTCACTTTGTTCAGTGTTGGTTTTATGAACTTCAGGCTCTCCCTAACAACAAGGTTGAGGGTGTGAGCAAAACAAGGCAGATGTGCCTCACAGCAGCGGTAATGTTTGCAGCATTATCACTTATGTATGCTACCACCTTATGTTGGAGGTTCCATTCCTTAACAACCCTCTCAAGCTCATCTGCCAGGTTATCAGCAGTGTGCCGTGTGGAGAATTCAAAGTAGTCCAAAACATGAGGTCAATTTATAATATATCAAAAAATGGCATGTAACTGTCATATAATTTGTTGTGTTGATGGAGGTCTAGCAATCAGTGGTAATGCAAACAAGTGTCATGTCCAGCTCCGCCCTACCAATATATTCCTTGTGTTTCCCACAGGCGGGGCTGCTAATCAGCCACGGCTGTAGCTCATTGTCGTTACCTTGTGTTCCTGCCCTATTGTTAACCAGTCACAGGTGCCCCTCGTTTATTCCTCTGTGTTCCTGTGTATAAGAGTTTCCCCAGTCCTGTGCTTCCCTGTTGGGTCATTGACATTGTATGTTGCTCTTCTGTGGTTCCTTGTGTTGAAGAAAGTCCCTGCACTGAATGCTGCCTTCTGTGTCTGTGTCATGACTCACTGTCATCCCTGCTGGCATGACATGAAGCCTGCTTAACCCTCTCTTGAACACCTGCCTTTGGTTTTTCAAAAAGCTGTGGAAGTGTCCTGGAAAGTGTTGATCTGGTTGGCATAACATGTTGGGCACAATGCCTTTGTGTACTGCCTAAAGCCTTTGTCCTCAACAATCGAATAGGGCTGAAAATCTAGTGCAACCATCTTTGCAAGTTCCTCATCCGCTGTGTTTTGTTTCTGTCGCCCAATTGGTCTTACAGTGTAACTAGAAATTCCATGTTGAGTATGGACACTGGGCCTTGCTGCAAAACGGTGGCAGATGTTGCTGATGTCGCAGGTTTAGGACTGCTCTCAGCAATACCTGTTTCAGAACTCCTTGCCTGTATTTGTTCTTCTGGTCTCCTGATACTGGTTTTCTTGATGGCTCCTGGATGTTTATTCCTCAGGTGTCTGTGCAAATTGGCGGTGGACCCATCTTTGGTAGAAATCACATTCTTGCACGTGACACTTTGCAGATTTTTAGGACACTTTGGAAAAAACATTCCAAATTGAAATCTTAAATGCAAAACACTCACAGGTTTGGTTTTATCGCTGCAGCTACCAGAGAGCAGAGTGCCACTGATCATGCTCTCTGTGTATGCAGAACAGATGCTAACCAATCAGACTCGTCCTTTGAGAACGTATACAAAGTAGCATGAATTTGCTCATTAGGCAATGGTAATGGATTTGTTTAAAAAAAAATTTACATCATGTTCATTTATTCATAACCAGTGAACCAAAGGAACTGATGAACCGAAGAACCACTGAATGAACAAGTGACCCAGTGAACAAGAAGACCGGGTGAATTGGTGAATGACCGGATCCAATGACCATTGTAATCAGCAGGTCTTCTAGTTCAGCGAATCATTCTGAACTGCAATAACACTTCAGGTCAGTGGGAGCACTCACGTTGTGGTCATCATTGTAGTCACTGATCTCAAGCCAGTGGGAGGTGCTTGGTGAACTTAAGCGTGACAGCTATTGGCTGGATGCTGTTTAGTGATAGACTGCTTCCCAAATTGCTGACATGGACTGACGCAAACGGTAGCGCTTAGCACGTATTTTGCTCATGCATATATAGTGATTCAAATCCTTTTTGGCTAGAGAATCTGTTCGTTCAGTTCACTTTAAAGATTTGTTCGAAAAGACAAGTTCGTTCATGCCTGTCTTTGCATCCTAACTTCGGTGTCTTATTTCGCAAAACAAACTAAACGCGTCCTAGTGTAAATTAGGTTTAGTTGCATGTGGCTACATTTAGCTAGTCACATTTTGACTACCTAATTGACCTTGTGGCAGCCATGCCAGGTTTTTACGTTTTCTGAGTTCCTGCATTTTTTTTCTTTTATTTACGGGTTATTACTTGGGGTCTAACAGTACATGGTATACAATCGAACCCAGCACTTATACTCACACCTCTAATATATGTATTTCATCTTTCACAGTTTGATCAACATTACCAAGTTACTTGTGGCAACCTCCTAGTGATAGTAAGTAATAATATTCTTGCTCAGTGCTGGCACAAGCTGACCTGTATCACTTGAGGACTCCACATTCTTCAGCAATGACAGTCCAGTCAGAGGGTGACAGATTCTCTACTGGGGCATCCACTTTGTTTAATGTAACTTGTGCTAATTGTCTTTCTGCTCCTTTTTAGGATACTGTATCTGGGTGTGTAAAGAAGTTTGGAGCTTGCTAGAAGGTATTTGTTGTTACAATGTTTTAGGCAGATTCATGGGCATTTTAGGGGCAGTTATCGCTATCCATGTCCATACACAGATTGCCCATGTCCATTTAATACATGGAGTAAGATACTAAATCATACATCCAAAATGATGCTAAACAGCAAACTCCAAAGCCAGTAGAACCATCTATATTCCAGTGTTGTGTGTTCAAGCAGAGAACTAGCAACAGAAAGAGATTTTTTTCAACACATAAATGGACATCTCAGGCATGATGAAACAGTTCCATGTGTGTTTCTTGGATGTACATTTAAAACTAATGCCTAAAACTAAATACCCAGGTGTGACTGAGGTTCATATGGCAATAAATGACAGTGAGGTGATGCTTATTGTACACGGATCTGTAGATGGGCTTCCTAAATTTAATAAGAGCATTCAGCTTTGCATTCTTAAGGAGAAGTTATGTTTATTAGTGAAAGGTCTATGTTCTTGGTACAGGGAGCACTATGGTGGATTTCAGCTATCTGCCTCACCCATTAGAAAGGTTACCCTAATTGAGCTTAGTGACTTGGAAGATCCATATCCTCTTGTGGAGTACATGGTTGGGGGTTTACGCATGGTCATTTTGAAAAGATTTGTCATCATTAAAGGTTAGTGCCATCATTAAATCCAAATAGACTGAGCTCTGGATATGAGGTTCTTACACAATCCAATGTAACCATAATGCATTGGTTTCTTGTTCTCGTTCTCTCTTTTCTGCTCTAGATTAAATGTGTTCCATAATGGGAAGTCCAGCTGTGCTGCAGATTATCATTGGTGATAAGTCTGACTCAAGAAAACTACCCCTGGTTTCTGGAATTCCAGCAACAGTGGAAGAACTGCGTATGTTAATAAAGACATGTTTTCAGTTGAAAGAGGACTCAAGAGGACTTTAACGAGTTCATGAACCTATCAGTGTATGATATTCAAAATAAAAGCACACTGAAAGTGACATACACTCCTATCTTTTCACCTGTGGAGCCATACATCATTTTGTACACAGCAGATTCACTTGGTGAGACCTCGATGAACACGTACCCAGAGCATCAAACCTCTACTTCGTCAATAGTGTCATCCTGCAGCAATGGTATGCTGTTCATGTCAACCCCACATTCATCCCCGGAAACTTAATTCTCAGGATTGTCCTCTTGGCCCAAGGTTTTTGTGATCCCTAAATTCACATATGAGGCTGAATTTGAGCTGCACCAAAAGAATACAAAGTTTTGGACAAATGGAGCATACTTCAACCCTGGCCCAAAGCTGAAAGGAGTCATCCTTGATGGCTTAGCCCAAGAAATGATGAAATACACAAAGTACCCAAAAGACTATCAGTGTGAAGAAGTAGCAGCAGCTTTGACAGGGACCAATCCTTGTTTGGGGCAGCTGGGATCCAAGACAGGATTTTGGGGTTGGAAACGGTTACTTAAGTATAAAATGCAAAACTATCAGACAATGCCTGGGCGACTTGTACATCCTGAAATCCGTGTGAATTCCTTGAAGCACAAATGAGAAGGCCAAAGTAAAGCTGCAGCCAACATCAAGAAACCAAGAAAGGCTGAAGTTAATTACATTCCTCTGCACCCAAAAGGCGAAACCACAGAAAGCTTGGAGGAAGAGAGAGTTGCTTTATTGCCAGAACTGAAAAAGCATGACAATGAAGTGGTGATAAAAGCAAAAATAGGGAAAACTTTCTCTCAAAGATGCCTAGAGATTGTGGAGCAGACGCCCATGATAGGAGAATTCAGAAATAGATGGCCTGCCTTGTTCCAGCAGAGTAAGTAAATGTGAATATTGTATGTGTTGGCTGTTTTTATTATTGTCCATGGTGATTAATAACTGCACAACTGCAATTTGAATTTGCCAATGATCAAACTTCCATATGTGGTATTAATTATAATAAACTATTATTGCATTTTGTTTAATAATATTTTTCAGGTGAATGCAGAGTTCTTGTGGATCACCACCAAGCCACTGCAATTAAAATTCATGTTACAGCTGGACCATCTCTCAGACAAGCTCATACAGATCTTAGGAGGAGGAGAAGGAGGAGTGAAGGAGTGAAGGATCAGCAGTATTCTGGTGATCAAAGACTTGGTTAGCAGAAATGCAAAGAACATAATTTCATTGTCACTGTCTGGATATTGTAAAGTTTTCTTGCCCATAGCTGCCCCATTTAAACACATTTTATCAATGGTAAATGGCCTGCTTATCACTTTTATCAAAAGCACTTTACAGTGTTTGCATTTAATTCACCCACTCACACACCCACAAATGGCTGTGTAAAGCATGCAAGGCAACTAGCAACAGATACGACCCTTTAGTATTCAGGCAAACTGCTCTCCTCAATGTGGCACCACGGCACTCACATCATGCTAAATTCTGTTGTGATTTGTCACCTGCGCTTTAGAGTAACAACATTAACACCAAGAGGGAGTGCATCCTGAGAAGTCTTGTCATCTACCTCAGTGAAGATCCCAACTCTTTCTTCAAGGAATATCTGGTAAGTTGACCACAGTATAACCATTGTAGGAACATACATAAATTATATATAGTTTTCTGTTTGTAATGTTAAGCTATTTACTTAACACAAGTGTACTGTGTTTGTGTTGTTCAGGTCTCCGCTGCTGAGGATGCAGAGAGGAACATCGCAGCCGCAGTCATGGGGATTTACACGATCCAAAGAAATGGGGATGAGGAGCCAGAGGACATGGGAATTGTGATGGAAGGCATTAAAGTCCTGAACATCCTAGGCAGTGTCATCATGGGGTTCATCATGCTGTTTGGGCTCATTTATGCCCTTCATCTAAGCTTTCCAAAAAACCTCAGATACACTTGTGAGTTTTTTTCAGAAGATCATAATGAATTTGGATGGGCACAAGCTAAATGCAAAGATTCAGCAGCTGAAAATCAAGTTGTTTGCATAAGAGGTGAATACCAGCTGACAAAGTTCATTGTCAGGTTTCCTTATCAGCTCTTTTGGGAGTTGTCAGCGAAAATCAGTGACTTCGTGGATGTTTTTCTTTTATTGACATTTTGAAAGAATTGAGTAAGCTGAACAGAGGCAAGCCAGGGGCTGTAATTTACTGAACTGTTAGGTCTGACTGCAAACCTCTGTTTAAATATATGATAAATACAGCCACGGGGAGTGGAATGACTTACTATATTTACTCCTCCCAACTATGGTTGATGAGGGTTTAGGATTGGAATTCTATGGGCCTGGACGTGTTTACACCTGGTTTCCCACTTCATCTCCCCATCATGACTTCTTCAGTGGAACTCTACCCTCCACCCTTCTCCAGCTGCCATTCAACTTTATTGTCATTTTTTGCATCCATTTTCTCCTACCTGTTGCCAAATTGCATGACTCTCAGCTGGACTTGAAATGGACCGAAACACGAGAAAACACACTGGCCAGAACTCTCTTCATGATGCAAGTAAAATTTTTACAGATTGTTACATTTAAATGGCTATGGGTATCCAAAACTGTCCTTGTTTGAAGTATGAATATGTACTACAGGGAAAGAAAACAAAGCTGTACCGCTCTTGACAAACCAAAGTAGTAGAAATTTAGCATTTGCCATTTCGGTTATATATGCCGATGTATAGGAATTTTTCAGCTTTTTTTGTAATGGTTGGTTCAAGGTAAATAACTACACTACACTTATGTAAGCCCTGGTTTTTTATTTACAGTTGGTTAGTTTCATTTCCACTTGTCTTTAACACAAGATGTAAGACTTTCTGCCTACAAGTGTTTAATGTTTGATGCATCAGATTTCATAACTTGTTTTAGTTTTTCTGCCTGGTGCAGTTATCCAAGTCGAAATGCTTCCTACACTTTTATCGTTCAGCTTATATTACATATACGGAGTTGTACAGAGAATAGTCCATCCGAGTGTTTTATACAGTAACTGATATTTGAATTGTCCTTCAGTTAGTATTTGATGTTAGACATTGCTTATTTTGCAGCATTGAGTATGATTGTGATATCAAAACCAGCCCACAACATCCCCTGTTCAGGGATCAGTACAGAGCCTCCAACCTCATAGCTTCGTCTTTGTTGTTTGTGACTTATAGGATTTGGGATCGCTGGGGAGTACTACTTCAAGAGCACTTGATGAGGAGTAATTCATCTTTTAAATAATTCTTTAAAAAAAAAAACCCTTTAAAGCTTAAAAAAATATTGTGTATATTCAGGAATAAAAGTGAATATAGTTGTGTGTGTGTTCAAGTATTCAATGGTCAGTGACTTCGTGGATGTTTTTCTTTTATTGACTGCGAGAGATTGGCTGCGGTCATCAAGGCTTACTGCCATAGACCTCGTTGATTTCCATTTTGATATTTTTTTGGTTCTAACATTTAAAAACTACAGTGTACACTGCACTAGATCCAGTCTAGATCCTGTTGGAGTTTTTATCACTTTTCAATAAAAACACCTCAACCCCAGGTTTTTTCTCAAGTGTCTTGATGGGGGTATGGTGTCACAAGAAAAAGAACTTTGCCTTATTTCATTTCCAATGGATTATATTTGTTTGAGTTGGACAAACCTAAGTCAGTTTCACTTGGTTCATGTAATCATTTTATTTTAGCTGTATTTGATAGAAAAGAGTTGAACTAACTCAAATTATATTGCATGGGTGTACTTAGTTGGGGTTACATATATTAATTGGATGGAAATCCTGCCCACAATTTATTTGAGTTTATCCAATGAGTTATTTTTTTGAGTGTGTAATCATCATGCACACCTTCCATTCTTGGAATTCCCTGTACAAATTTGGATGCAAATGTATCAAATGTTTATTCAGATTAGACATATTGCCTCCTCCTGCCACACATGATTTGAAGCAAAGTTTGCATAAAGGTGAGGAAGGGGACTCCACTTCTCCACTATCACTTGCCCTAAATGTTAAATATCTCCATATTTTGCTTCTGCAGCCTTGTTTTTCTACATTTCAGTGCTGTTTGGGCTGTTATCAAAGCCATAATATTTTTTTCTCAACTGTAATTTCACTCTGTGTAAAAGCTCTTTCACTCTTAAGAGTAAGACTTACATCAGGGCCATGAGCTGCCGGTTTAGTTTTAAAGAGCGGATGGAAAGGCAAATTCTTAAAGGCCGATTTCAGAGCACAGTGAAAAGAAGTGGCAAAAAAACTAAGTACCGAAATTAGCAAAATGATGATACAGTACCGTTTTAAACTTCAAATTTACGGGTAACTGTAAATTACCGGTAACTGGAGCAACCCTATGTTTTATGTTTATATTTAATCATTGTGTGCTGTATAAATTATAAATAAAAGTTTCTTTTCCTTGTGAAGTGTGTGCTTAATAGTATTAAATAGAAGTAAAAGTAACCAGTTTCCTCAGTAAAGTATTTCATGAACTGATATTTTCCTAACAAAGCCCTTTTAAGCATTCAAGTCTCCGTCATGGTATGTAAGTAATGTTTGCAACAATCATTATAAAAATTTTGCAGAATATGCAGTCATGCAAAAGCCTCTCCAGATGCAGCCACATCCATAACCAGATTTATATATAAGATATACAGGTGCTGGTCATATAATTAGAATATCTTCAAAAAGTTGATTTCACCAATTCCATTCAAGAAGTGAAACTTGTATAATGTATACATTCATTCCACACAGACTGATGTATTTCAAGTGTTTATTTCTTTTAATTTTGATGAGTATAACTGACAACTAATGAAAACCCCAATTCAGTATCTCAGA
>JAAGVU020000015.1:14070157-14090383 GCA_011763525.2 Mormyrus iriodes | reverse complement strand
ACCAATTCTGATTGAACCAGGAAATTTATTGGTCGATTCATGGATCAAACACCTGTTGTGAATTTTGCCATTAAGTTCCTTGTTAGAGGACAGCAAGTTGTGTAAAAAGTACTGAAACATTGAACAGTTGGACATGTGCATTCAAAAGTTTAAGGAAGGTCAATGAAAAATGATCATTTTCACAATGTAGACCAAACAGGGGGGAACAAGAAAATGGTTTTGTCTAGCTTGTCTTTATTTGACGAAACATCAAAATGCTTTATTTTTTTTTCAGTTATATCTCTAGCACAAGGTGCTTTCCCAAGAAAGGAATTGCCAAAAATCTCATTCAACCAACGATGTATCTAAACCACAAAAAAGTACAGAATAACAAACACACTCAAAAATAACCCAATTAAAACAAAAACACAACCGAAGTAAAACAAAACAAAATCCAAAACAAAACAGCATCAAATGTAGCGTCCTACAGTCCGGCTGATAACACTCATAATGACCCAACAGCCCTGGCCACAGGATCGCCACTCACTGCTCCTTCCTGGACATGGAAGGAATCACTTGTCCTAACGATCTTAACAGGACCGCCTGCAGCTGTAAAAATAAAAATCAGCCCCTGCGAGCTGGCAGATAAACCAGAACATCCCTCTCACAAATACGCATGAAGTCAGAACACAGCTTTAAAATAAAGCCCAAGTCCTACCTGATACTGTGGAAGTGCAAGCAACAATGCACAAGGGGAACTGCAAAACCACAAAAACAGCTGGTAAGCCTAAAGTAATACATAGGGAGTTAACATGGCACAAGCCTACCAGTCCAACCAGGAAGTCACGTCACAAGAAAGCGGTATAAAAGCACAACTAGCCCATTAACACAGGCATCCTATACATCTTATATATATCCACGCACCCGATGTAACAATTTAGTAAAATTGACTAATCAATAAAATTAAAATCAGGAGGCTCAACCTTTGACCTACCACACTTTCACAAATGTTTGTAAACCTGACTTCATGGCTTGGTGTGTGATTTTAAACACCTGTGGCAATGGGTCTGAAGAAACACCTGGATTTGATGATTAAGAGGTGTGTCCGAATACTTTTGTCCATATAGTGTAATTCGAGACAGTAAGTAAGAGATCTTGCATTGCTGGATGTCATTTTAGAATTTAATTTGGAGGGAACTGGATGTGTCCAAATGTGCTGACTTCTTGTGTTGCTCAGTACCCATAGGAAAGAGAACAGTGGTGAGACTGACTGTCAGCACTGATGTAGAAATAATGGATCCTGCATTCAGCGACCTTCTGTTAATGCAGGTCAGTTCATTTCTCGTGCACATGTGGCACAAAAAGCTACACAGAGAAAGACACAAATTGCCAATGGATGCACAAGGAAATATTCTGTTGTGTTATTATCCAGTTGCATGAGAAACTAACCAGAGCAGGCATGTCAAAATGCACCAGACTACACTGGAGGACTCAAACAAATGGTCAAATCTTCAGTCTAAAGGAGAAAGAGAATTAAAAACAAGGTGAAGAGTTTGCAACATCCAGTCATTGAAGGTATAAGCAAATACATCTTCAGTATTGCTGTAATAATTATACCACTGCAAAGCAATTTGTGTAACAGAGAACATTGTATTACATTCATTTAGCAGATGCTTTTGTACAAAGAGATGTACAGTGGGTAGATAATTCATAAGACTTGTGTTTACATTATGTCCTGATGTTACTTTTCAGGTGTGTGAATTTGGAAGAGACTAGCCCTCAGAGTGTCAGGGACTACAGAAAGATCTGTGGACCAGAGCAACCTAAAATGCATTCATTTTCTCATCTCAGAACTCAAAGAAATGTCAGCTTTCTTGTGAATTCATGACAATGCAGGCTTGAAACATGTGAGGGATTGTCTATCTTGTTGCATCAAATTTCATCCTTGCTAATCCTGGAACAGGTAATTGCTAATTGCATTTCAAGCTTCTCAGTGCTTACTACTTTACTTAGTGTGTTTCAGTTTAGTAGACGATAAACATTTAGAGGTAGAAATATTTTCCGTAGCCTCATGATTGAATGTTGAATGTTGAATGTTCTTGGGGAATGCACAGGTCTCCTTCGGATATTCCAGTTATCCTTCACAACTGTTTATAAGGTAATATATATTACAACACATAGTTTTAGTACACTGAACCTTGGAACTGTATACAAATTCTCTGTAACAGCCTCACTCAGCTGTAATGAGTTCTTAACACACGTTCATCCTTGCTGAGGAGTTAATAAATAGATTTTTTGTGCAATTGTGCTTGATTCTATAATGTAGCAGGCTGTAAGACCCAGTTGGTACAGGTATAAATGCATACATTTTAACGCCATAGACGCACATACATTTTAGAAAAATACACACAGTAACACAAAACAGCAGAGCTACATAGAATACACAACATCAGGGCAAATCAGTCACTGGGCTTACCTTAACAATTCAGCCTCTGGGCCGGGAGCCGGGGACAAGAGCAGGGGTATTGGCAGAGTGGCTCCCTCAGGACCAGGAGGGAGGGGCAGGAGGGGAGCGCCCCCCTTGGAACCGAGAGCCGGGAGCACAGGCAGAGTGGTCCAAAGGGGCCCGGAAGCCAGGGGCATGCGTGGAGTGGCCCAGATGGGGCCGAGCGGCAGCAAGCTGGGGGGAAGTCAGCAGGCCAAGCAGCAGCGTGCTGCAGGGAAGACGGTGGGCTGAGTGCTGGAATACTATGGAATGGCAGCAGACGGTTCTGACACTGTTGACTGGAACCAGAGCTCCACTCTCCTTTTCCTTGGGAGCTACGCATGAGTCAGCCGGCGGAGCCATGCCCTGCTGCGGAACTACTGAGAGTTGAGTAGCATCTCACTGTGGAGAGGAGGCGGCTGAACAGCTACTCGCTGCGGAACTGCAACAGATAGATTATCAATCCCTGGCTGCAGCACTGCAGTGGGCAGAGCAACAGGTTTTAGCTACAGGACTGCAGTAGGTGGAACCAATGCCAGCTGCTGAAAGGCAACAAGTGAGGCTGATGGGGGCAGGTGCCAGGAAGACGGAAGCATGCGGCGCAGACCCTGATGGATGGTGGTAGACGGTACAGGCATCAGTGGACAATTCATGGATGGAGCTTATGCTGGAGGGGCAGTGGAATCCCATCTCTCGCGTTCATAGGGCACTTCAGAGTATATAAGAGCCTCTCAAAGGGTTAGGGAAAATGTGATGGGCTGGCCAGAGGGAGCGGACTGACAGGGACAGCTTCTTTTCTTTGGGGAAGCCACTGAGTCATTTGGAGAGTCGATTCATTTTGCATGTTTGGAAAGAACAACAACCCAGGTGAAACTGTGTAGCAGGTATAAAGGGATTTTGTTAAGACAAACAAAACAGAGTCAGTTACAAAACTGACTCTGGAAATACTTACAAAACTTACAAAAGACTAACAATACAGGCGGTCTCAAGGGGAACTGGGGATAACTAAAGGCGGAGGAAGACATGGACCAAACACAAGGAGGTACAGGGCTAAATAAGCTGGGATCATGCAGGCACTGACACAGGCAGCAACATGGGTAATAATAACGACCAGACTAGGGCTGATGAGACAGACAGGCGCTCTTATACAAGACTAATGAAAGTACAACAAGCAGTAGGCATAGCGCATTAGGGCCACATCAGGGAGTAGATGGGAGAGTCAGGCATGATGGGCAGGACATGACAGTTTCCCAAGAGTGTCCAGTAAGCAGTGCATGAAACACCATACAAACAGGACTTACGAATGATAAAATTTTTTGGCAAAGCAGCAATAGAATATGTTTAACACAGTCATATAATATTTTAATATTATTCTCTATAGAATAAATTGAAACTGTGGGGATTGTGTAGTAGCAAGAAGTGAGACAAGCACAATGTTAATCAAAGAACTGAATTGTACTCTTTACTCCTTTTCGCAATCCAAATCCAAAAAACTTCCTTTGCAGCCTGAAACATGCAATAACATTCCCAACATGCATCATGCATCATCATTGGCAGTGGGACAGCCCCATCCTTGGTGATACGGTGGCCGAGGAATTCGATTACAGGCAAACCAAACATCTATGACATCTATGCTCATGGAGGTGTCAGAGATGAAAACAAGTGCTCTGCCTTGGATGTGCTGATGACTAGAATATCCTCCAGGTAGATGAAAACATACAGCATATCATGCAGCACTGTGTCCATCAACCGCTGGAAGGTTTGCAGAGCATTGTTCAAGTGAAACAATTTCAGAGGAATTCAAAAACATTAAATTGTGTGACATGCTGTCAATCAAAGAACTCTTTACTCCTTTCTCCAATCCAAACAGCAACTCCAAAAAACTTCCATCACAGTCCAAAACACGTAATTACATTCCAATCATTAACAATATTGACACCAATATATACAGCAAATTGGTTAAATTTGCAGACGACAACAAGTTGGATGGTGTAGTGGATACTGAATTAGTGGCACAGAGGCTACAGCAGGATCTTAATTTAATTAATGACTGGTATGATACCTGGCAGATGAAATTTAATGTAGACAAACGTAAGGTAATCCATTCAGGGAGCAGAAATATAAAGTACAGATATTTTGTGGGTTCCACTGAAATAAAGGAAGCTGATTATGAGAAAGACCTTGGTGTGTATGTTGATGCTTCCATGTCCCACTCTCACCAGTGTGGGGAAGCAATTAAAAAGGCGAGTAGGATGTTGGGTTACATCTCTTGTTGTGTGGAGTTTAAGTTACAGGAGGTGATGCAAAGATTATACAATTCTTTGGTAAGACCCTGTAACACTGCTGGTCTTACTTCAGAAACAACCTGTTATATACTATACAAAAGAGAGGGACATTTCAGGGTGGTATTAAAAGGAATACGCCATCAGTTCAATGAGGGGGTATGGTGGGCATAATAAAAAAAATTTTCTCTTAAAGAGCTTGGAACAACTACCCGAAGAGTCTGACCTTTTTGTTGGTATGGTACTGATCCAAAGAGGTAACCGTTTTTGATAATGTACTGAATACGATGTTTGATTTCGGGGGACGACTGCGCCTCCTGCCACAAAGACTGAATCGCAGAATCTTTCAACACATCCTGGCACACTGCCAGCTTATGCTCATCTGGGTTGGCAATGAGACCTGTAGATAGAGTATCTGGGACTGTATTGCAGCATCCTTTACGATGTTCCATTGTCAATCAAACTCTTGCAATCGAATGGTCCAATATACCAGCCTTGAAGAGGTCTTTGGGTGATTAAAAACCCAGGTCAAAGCAGCATGATCAGTTATTACTGAAAAATGTCTCCCTTCTAAATAGGGACTTCATTTTCAACAGCCCACACTACTGCCAAACACTCTTTCTCGGATACTGAATACTTTCTCTCAGCATTAGTAAGAAGGTGTGAGGCATATGCTATGACGTGTTCTTTCCCCTCTTTCGCGAGTTAAAGCTGCTCCCAAGCCAATACGACTTGCATCAGTCTGGACTTTGAATGAGGTATTAAAATTAGATGCTGTTAAAACTGGGTCTTGTTGCAATGTAGTTTTCAAATCAGACCATTCCCACATACCTCCTTTCTTTTTAAGAGCATGTAAGGTAGCGATATACCCAGCATAATGAGAAATATACTGGAGGTATCATCCTGCCAATCGGAAAAATCTCTGGACCTCCTTGATGTTATGTGGTACCGGAAAATTTGCCTCCACTTTAGCTGGTTCCAGCTGAATTCCATCTGATGAAATCACATGCCCCAGAAAGGTAAGAGATTTCTGAAACAGGTTACATTTCTTTAGATTTAAAGTTAACCCAGCTTTCTGCAATTTTACAAAGACCTCCTGAAGATGAATGAGATGTTGCCTCCCTGACTGTGAATATACTATGATATCATCAATGTAGACGCAGCAGAATTTTCCAATGATTTCTTTCAACACTCTTGTCATTAACCGTTGAAATGATGCAGCAGCATTTTTCAATCTAAAAGGCAGCCGCATAAATTCATATTGATTATCATGAGTCACAAAAGCTTTTTTTGGAATACTATCTGAAGTCATCTGGACTTGCCAATATCCACTTTTAAGATCTAGGGTGCTAAAAACAACAGCACCATGCAAGGATTCGAGAATATCTTGAATATGTGACATCAGATTTCCATCTAAAAGAGTTTTAGCATTTACGGCTCTATAATCTACACAAAACCTTAAACCCCCATCCTTCTTAGGTACAATTACCACAAGAGAAGCCCAGGGACAGGTGGAAGGACATATGATGGCTTTAATTAACATATCCCGTACTTCTGGGTCAATTAATTTCTGTCGCTCAGTGGATACTCGATAAGCACACTTACGTACAGGTATGTCATCTATGGTGGCAATTTGGCGTTGTACTACCGTGGTATGACCAAGTGAATCAGTGCATACTTTAGGCCAAGGAAGTAGAAGATGCTCCAGTGTGTGTTAGTTTCAACGTCAACTTCCGTACGTCCCACTAGAGCCTTAAAGTGAGTCAGGGTATTTTCTGAAATTGTAGACAGCAGTTGTGCTATAAAAAGTGAAACCTGAGGCAGGGATGAAGACTCATGCTGGATAGGAAAAGGATAAAAGTCATACCCCACAGTAAGAGGTAGGCTATAGGAGGCTTGGCTAAAATTAATAGTCAGACCTGACAAAAAAGAAAGTCAAGCCCAGGGATAATAGGAACGCCAGACCTTGGTCATTCATGATGTTTAATGAAAGGGGGTATACTTGTCTGTACACCTGACAGGTCCATTCAACTTTGCCAAGTGCTGTGTATAAAGCTGTCCATTGGCTAGTTTGAAGGTTTGTCCAGAACTGAAACACCATTTTTCTTCCTTTGTTTTCAGCTGTTACCAACAAGATTCCTGTATCAGTGAGAGAGAACTCCCTGTGTCTACCATTGCCAAAAACTGCTGCCCCGTGATAATGATTGGTAATGTGAATGCTTTGAAAGTAGTCAGCACCCTTCCTTGCATCTGAAATGTATTTGTCTGGCTAACCTTACTAGAAGTTCCTTTCTGCTGTTGGTCAGCTCTTGGCTGGTTCAACTGATTATGATGGCGTTTGGTTTCTTACCAGTCCCGTTCAATCAGTGTTTCCACTCTCACCAACTCTTCCACGGTTTTAACAGTACCTCTCAGTAGGTTTGCCAGACCACAATTACGTAGAATAGCATGAACCAAATCCTTCTCTGTCATGTCATTCCTCCATCATAGACACCTTGCTCTGTACTGGAAAGCAAAGTTGCAGATGGTCTTTTGGGGTCCTTTTTTCCTCTCATGGATTCTTCTCTCTGTTTCTGCTTTGTAATCCTCTGAAAGAAAAGGTCTCAAGAAAGCATCTTTAAATTGACTCCAAGATGGTGGAGGGCGTGCCTGTATTAAGGCCTTCAACTGCCCATCCCTCCTCTGTAGACAATCTAAAACTGACTGACCTAGATCTTGCACCTTTATGTCTGTAAGTTGTTTTACTCTATCTACCCCCCTACTCAATCTGTACTCAAATCTTAAAAAATTAACAATAATTAACAAAAATGATATTGCAATAAACTGATATATAACTTTGATGAATTGCACAGTTCAAAGTGATGATCAATGTCCTCGCAAGGTGAGGATGGTCCTGACAATCACTTGACTTGAACCCAGACAAAGAAGGATGGCAGATGCAAACAAACCAGGAAAAAGAAAGTCCTTTCTGAAATACACAAACATCCCACTTGTTACTAAATCAAACAAAAAATAACATACATATCATTCAAAGAAATAACTTATATTGAGCTACGAACAATGTCCGTTCCTCAAATAAGGACTCAGCAACATCACTTTATTCCTTCCCCTACATTGAGCCCCAACAAATATGGCCGCCTTTGCCCTTATATGCCTCACTCCTTATAGCCCTCTAGGAACTTATACTGACCCCTGGAGGGTAGAAGTATAATAACAGACAAGGTAGAAACAAACAAGGTTGGGAGCAGACCGGTGTTTGTTACAAATCCACCTAGATTTGTACTGTATGCAGGTTTGGTCATTATACCTTAAAAAGCACATTACTGCCTTAGACTTCAGTGTATGACTACAAGAATGATTGCTTTAAGCTATTAGTTGAATTCTCCCAAAGCGAGTCTGATGGGCCGAATGGTCTCGTTTGTAAATTTCTTATGTCCTTATGTTCTAACACGCACCACAACTGAACTGCCAGTTCACCGTGAAGTATACATTATCATGAGCAGGTGTCTGCCTCAAAACATACCATTTCTGTGTCTGAAACATTTAAACTCTTTAAACAGCAGGTAAACAGATATCAAAATTATAAATTATAAATGTTTGAAACAAAAAATAGATAAACATGTTTTAACTCAATCAAAACACTATTAATTAAACACAAAGAAATTAGAATCTGAGAACATTAATTTGTATTGATCTTATTAAATAGGGAGAACACGCCAGTGTAAAGACCAACTACTGTACTGTACAGAAAAAAATCAAACACATCAAAGGAAACATTTCCCGAAGGGGGTAGTGGCAAAAATTAAGGGACATGCCCCTCGTCCCCCCGCCGGCAAATTTTACTAAGTGCACCTTTTGATAACAGATGATGATGCAAAACTATCTACGATCTACAAAGAAGGCTCCCCTCCCCAGTCAGCAAATATTACCGAGAGGGACCCGCTCGTCACCCTCCTCTCCCCCGCACCCGTGCTGGTCGCCGATTTTACAAAATATCGGTCCTGACGTTGGCGTGCACTGACAACTGACTGTACGACTGGATTACAGCATTGGCAAAGGCAAACACATTTCACCCTATAGACTGAAAAGAATTAAAACTGGAGCTCTCCCTTCCTGCGAGGCGCTTACTTGGTGACGTCACGCCGCTCACCTGCCACAGTCCAGATATGTTCGACCGCTTCCGTATTTGATTTTACATTATCTAGAAAGAGCATACTGTGAGCAGCAGGGCACATCTGCCTGTATCCACTTTAGTTCGCTGGATTACGGTAAATATTTCTTTCCTCTTGGATTGTTTTCGTGAATACATTTGAAATAATTTCGCAGCTCTTTTTTCTGGTCTTATTATTATTACCGTAATATCTCGTGAGTGAGATTGATAAAAAAGGTAGGCACAATAATTTTCATTGACTAGATTTATTATAGTGTACCTTTAGTTATATTAGCCTTAAATATTTAATGATAGTTTTTACGAAATATGCAATTTTCTATAAATTGGTAAATTTTGCTGCATTCCGGTAATTTGAAAATGAAAACGAAACTCAGTCTGCGTCAGAAGTGTGGATAAATCTGCCATGTTCTCTTTTCTGGCTTCTTAATGTTAATTTTTAAATTTGAGCGCCTTACTGGATGACAGACAAATTCGCAAACCTTAATAAGTGTGGGGAAGAAACCATGTATAAAACTATGTAGTTCCCCGCACCTACTCTCATATTTGCAGACAAACACTACACTAAACGAAACAAATCAATGAATATAATACAAAATGCATCGTTCTTTTCCGCCTGGTACTGTGACTCAAAATCGCAAACATTTTGTCTTAGAATAGTATTTAGGAGTAAAAGTCAGTACATAATAAAAGAGAACCCTGTAACATGTGACTAGGAGCTTTCCCTTATGGTCAGCAAGTTTCACAGACAATTCTGGTGAATCGTATGCGTTTGTATGGGGGCTGATGAAAGGGCATTATCGGGTATTTAGATGTTTCACTATTATACTCATTATTCTGCTGGTCCATAGTTCACTGTTTGTACAAGGAAGGACCACACATAGTTTCCAACTTTCACTTTTACTTTTGAGGCTCTAGGCCTACTTGTCCTTTTCACGTTTCAGCAAATAATCTAGTGTCCAATTGCACCCCTTAAGTGTCTTGCTATATATGCAGTTTTGTGCTATAGGTTGTTTTTTTTTAACAGTAACTCTTTCCACCTCTTAATCCCATCTGTACGGGCCTTAAAGAGGACTCACCATGGCTGGTCCAATGGAGGAGAATGTGTTAGAGGAGGAGCTGACGTGCCCTGTATGTCTGGAGCTTTTCCAGGAGCCCCATCTACTGCCCTGTGGGCACAATTTTTGTCTTCATTGTGTGAAGAGGCTGAAGAACAAGGGAAGTGGATCTTTGAAGTGTCCAGAGTGCAGGAAGACCCATCGATGCAATGTACCACTGCAGAAGAACTTCCGGTTGGCCAACATTGCCACAGAATACCGTAAGAGAAGCCAGCCTTCAGATGGATCGCTAAAGGCCACCCCTGTCCACATTGCATGTGACTACTGTTTGGATGAGCAGGCTCCTGCAGTGAAGACTTGCCTGAAGTGTGAGGTGTCCATGTGTGGTGAACATCTGCAGCCACATCTGGAAAGACCTGCCTTTCGGGATCACCCCTTGGTGAAGCCTTTGGGAGATCTGAAGAAGAGGAGATGCCCTGAACATGATGAGATGTTCCGATACTACTGCCTAGATGATAAAGTATGCATCTGCAATGCTTGCACAATCGAAGGCCACCATGCTGGACATACCATAAAGACCCTTAAGAATATCATGAAGGACCTCAAGGTAGGCTGCTTAGTGAATATATCCACCCATGAAACTGCCTGTTTTGTGAAAAGAAAGACATGGAAAGGTTCTAGTACAATGTTCCATTGTTTTTGTTTTGCGTAATAGTTCTTATGATCATCTGCATGTTCCTGTGTGTAGGGTGGTCTGTCATATTATATAAAATCTCAGCAATGGCATGTCACAGTAGGAGTGGCTAATTTACTAGCCTGTTCATGTTTTTATATCAGTAAGTTCAGGGATATAGTTAGTTACGTTTAGAAATTCTCAAATCTAAAACTGCCGTTTCTTTAGGGTAATTTATAAGTTGCCAGACTACATTTCTTTGGCAACTGATAAAACATGGGGCAATCTGTGGCTCTGCTGATTTTAACTTTGTGCCTATGATTGGAAGGTTGCTGGTTGAAATACGGGGGCTGGCAGAGTGATTCTCAGTCTTGGGTCCCTGAGCGAGGTCCTAGGCTCCAATTTTTCTAGGATGGCCCTGCTGTCTCATTCTCACTTATATGACACTTTGGTCAAAAACATGATTATAACTACTTGCTTTGTACTTGATGGGGATTCTAAATTGTACATGACACACTCGATAATATTTACATTAGTAGGAAATAAAACTTTCATTATAGGAAGGAACTGGCTTTTGTAGTTGTGACTGTCAGTAAATTTAAACTACAGTTGTGTTTCCACCAGACTGGGTTCGATATTTGGAGGAAAGTTGTCTTTTTGTTTATTTAGTTTATACTGCAAAGTGAACTAATTTAAAACAGTTCTCATTGTGTACGGTTTATGTTTCCAGTGCTTTTCTCCAAATTAACTGAGTTTAGTACATCGAAGGATTAGAAACCCTGTCCGTAAAGATAGTCTTGCCTGTGATTGCGCTGTATGCCCAGTAGAGGGATGAGCTTATATGAAATACAGTAGGGGCATTCACAATCAATGTTTCTTCTTTCAGGGATGTTACTTAATAAGAAAATTCATTATTTAAAACACCCTGTGTAATACAAGTATCACCTCAATTGTTTATATCATCACACATTTGTTGGTTTAATTTTTAATTTATAATTTATTTATTTTCTGATTATTTTTTTTTATTCATCATAAGCATTGCTGATAGCTACTTAATGCACCAGCTCAAACTGAAATGGTTATTATTAAAAATATCAATGACAACTGCATTTCTGTAGCCTATCTCTGTTTGTTAACAAACCAGGCATCCCTGGAGATTCAGCTACAGAAGACAAACAGGAAACTAACCAAGACAGAGAAAACCCTGCAGGAGAACCGGAACTATGAGTGTGAAAGCCAGGTAAGCAGAGTCACAGGTTAGGCAGCGGGCTTTAGCTTCAAGTAGCAATAAGGGAGTTGAGATGTGTAGCTGGTGCCTGCAGGATTATATGCTGCCACTTAATAAGCAAAAAATGCACTTTATCTCAGTTTTTTTCTCATTGGTATAGACATCATTAAGTAATGTGTCATGGCTTTTCTGAAAAGACCTTTTTTGAGGAGACTGAGCTACAAGTGAACACGATGGGCGAGCACCTTCGGGCAGAGCTGGATGGGTTTCTGTCTGTGTTGAAAGAGTGCGTTCGCACATACATTGGCCTGTCGGACCCGCAAAAACAGGAGAACCTGAGTAGTATCATGAAGGACCAAGCACGACTGCAGGAGGTCCACACAGGAATCGAAGTGCTCCTGAAAGAGAATGACCCATTGTGCTTTGTGCAGGTTAGTCAGAGAACCCCAGAAGTACCTGCTTCTATGTCTTTACCATTTGCCAAAGAGTGGAGTAACACCTCAGCAATCAGATTACAAACTTTAATTTAATAGATGAAAGACTGCATTTTTCAATTCTTGCTGACTCATGTTGGAAATTTACAATGAAAGTTATTTTTAATTTTTTCCTAGGAATATGAGTCCAGTGGAAAAAAGTGCGTACGTAAGGGACTAAGGAATATGTTTTGTTGGACTGTGCATGTGTATGTACATTTACAGCAATGCATATAACTGGTATGCATGTACACGTTCAAGTTTAAAAGCAAAATGTGCGGCAATTTATTGTTTTAACAACACAAATGCATACTTATTTTATGTGCATGTTCGCTGATATGACACAAAATTAATCTTTATATGGAAATTCGTACTTCATTTGTGGTATAAAGGTTAATATGCATGGTAATTTGTCATAGCAGTGCAAATGCACATAAAATACATACATATTTGCACTGTTACAACAATCGATTGCAGCACGTATCAGTTTTAAAGGTGAATGTGTACTTGCATACCAGTTATGTGCATCCCTGTACATATATACAATAATCCATGTATGTTTCGTGTCTGTCAGTATTCACATTTGCACAATTATCAGTGTCTATGACATTTGTTTAGAAATGGTTCTATGTGTGCATGTGTGACTCGTTGACTGTTCATGTGTATGTGACCTTGTAAAGGCTGAGGAAGCTGCTCAAGAAACCGCTTTGTTCCCTGGACCATGAATGTGTGGATGTGGAGGGCATGGAAGAAAGCATGGAGTCCAAGCTAAAAGACTTTCAGATTAAGCTCAAGGAACGAGTTTCTAAACTCATCGAATTTGTGGGTGAGTTCATGCTGACCAAATCATAATCTAATAGGTTTCCTGTTTTGTGAATATAGGAAATAATATATAAGGTGAGGTTTGGGAACTGAAGTGGTGTTCTTTTAGCCAGAAAAAAATCCTGTTATTTTTAATGGTGTGATGGTTAAATTGCACATGTTCTAATGTTATATTGTGTTTATTTTCCGTACCAAATATACACTTACAGTACTACCCAGATAAATAGCTTTCAACATTTTTTGCACAGCACTGTATATATTATATTTTTCTAGTTACCAAGCATGGTGAAGAGGAAGAAGGTGAGGAGGAGGAAGATAGTGATGATAATGATGATGATGACGATGATGACGACGATGATGATGAAGATGATGAGGAGGAGGAGGAAGATGAGGAGGAGGAGGAAGATCAGGACGATAGTGAGGGCGAGGAAGAAGAGGAAGTAGAAGAGGAGGATGAGCCAGAGGATGAATTGCTTTTTGGATAAAAGTAATTTAAACATATTTAAAACCTATTAAAACTTCTGTTTAAGATTCCCATCTCTTTTAAACAGAAGAGTATTTGGTTTGTGTTGAGGTTTGCGGTGGGGACATGGCTTGGTCCTCTGGAATTACACTTCTTGAAGTTTACATTTACCTGGCATGAGAAAGGTGCAACAAAAGCCAAAGAGCACTGTCTTTATCTTCTTATCATTCAATGGGAACAACTGATTACATTGGTGATACGTGGCCAATCTACTGCCATTTTTCAAACTGTGTGCTTACGCAGACATTTGCATGTGATTCTATTAATCCAACGCCATCTCTTGTCTGGGCACTGTCATCACAATACCTGCTATTACGTACAAAGTCAATGCCAGTGCGGATGTTTGAAAATTGTCTCATGACTGCAACTACTGTCCCATGTCGGATTATTGTAGAAGTATTTGCATATCTTCATATATTCTTAATATTTTAAAAAGTACAGGTTCCTAAGAGGTTTATCGCCCACAGCAGTGTTATGATCAAAATCATCTATATCTTTACTTGGAATATTTTTTATTTTTAAATAGTGGTATGTGCAAAGGACAAGGATCCTATGAGGAATGTCCCACAGTCTCCTTTTTCATTATTTTGTCATTTTATCATGATTTTTGATAGGCCAGTAAAATGTGCATCCTTAATATCCATTAATCAGTTATGTGTAAAATGAATAAATCTTCCATTTTATGTTACTGGATATTTATTAAAGCCTTTCCTCTTATTCCTGGTAATCTTACGCCACTCAACATTGTGGGAGGAAGCAGAATCTGGTATCTTATGCCCACAGCTGCACAGTCAATTTCAGTACAATTTAAGTTACCATGGGATTGTTAAACTGTATTAAATGCAATACAGAAAGCAACTGGACACAGGGAGCCGTTATTTATGAAGCAGGGTATTGTGACCGCATTTATTAGTTCGAACCATTCTGTTTACCTGGTAAACTGCACAATACAATTTCTTCCCATATTCATTCCTTTTTTAAAAAAAATTTCATTGCTCCCCAATGGCTGTTAATTGTCACTGCAGCAAAATCAGCAACACAATATATTCCCCTCTTCCTCAAAAAATGAATACCTACCTTCTACAAAACAGCAAAAACTAGCAGAGGTAGTAAACACAGCAAAACATTGCAACTTGGAAAACGCAACATTATGTAGCGTATTTATTTATTTTAAATGAGTATGTGTTTAATTAGATGCCTAAAATTTGATCAACCCGTAACATGGTCTTGAACCAAAACAGATGGGTTATGCTGTCTTGCACTTCTTGAGGAATCTGCCTTCTGTTCTTCATTTGTGGTGAACTGGATTGTAGTTGTGTCAGGTTGCACAACAGATTGGCATCAAGATAAACGAGCTGAGTTCTAGGTACATCCATTACTCACACCTATTCTCAGCTGCTTCCTCTTTGCAGGTGCGAACCTAGTGTCACTCTTCTTCACATGGCGTGGATTCCTGATGTGCACTCTGTCCCCCTGCTGGATGGTGGGAGAATTTACACCATGTTTTCATCTATGTACTGCTTACATTTAAGCTGATGAAGCTTAACTCAGTCACATATGGTTTGATATTGTCCGGTGTCACAAGTAGGCAGCACATCAAGCTTGGTCCTCAGGGGACGTCCACACAGAAGCAGGAATGTAAACTGACCAGTTGTGGCATGTGGTGTAGCACAATACTAATGCAGTAGTCCAAGGTACATGTTGCAGTTGAATCCAATGGATGCAGTCTGTCAAGACCCTGTTCTACGGCATCATTTGATGTGGGTGATTAACATTGGTGCACATTTAATGCCCTGCACCTTCAAAAAGTCAGTGAACATTGAAGAAGTGAATTGTGGGCCATTATCAGTCACCACTGTGCAAAGGTTACCTTATACAGTGGCCCTGAGGCTCAAAACAAATTAACAAATCACCCCCAAACGAATGGCCTTGATGAGAAGACCAATGATAACATAAAACGGTAATGCTTAATAATGTAATTTTGCCTAGTTTTTTATGTTTCATAAAAATATGATTATAATGATAGCATTTCTATTTTAGAGCCCTCAAAAAACTCATCAATGATCAGCAGAATGACTGGGATACCTATCTCAATGCCACACTGTTCTCCTTGAGATCAATGGTGTACACAACCACAAAACACTCTCCTTTTCTTTTAATGTATGGCAGAGAGGCGGTATTCCCTTCAGAGGTTCCTGTTGACATGCCGGTGAGTCCTTCCATGTTGTATCACTTGCTATATTGAAAGACCCTTATTAATTTTAACTTTTACATTTCACTGTAATATGCCAAAATATCTTACTGTGCATTTACATTTTGATGTTATTCCATTCCTAATTGTTTGAAATTATAGCTTTCCACTATCATTCTCCCTGGAGCGTCTGTGTATACAGACTTTGTCCAGACCAAAGAAAAGACGGTGAAGGCTTTTAAAGAGATGGCAGAAGGGAATATTAAAAAGTCACAGGATAAACAGAAAGAAGCATATGCCAAAAGGGTTCAGAAAAAGTACCAACATGTGGTGCATGGTGTTGGTGATTAGGTTAGTGATTAGATTGCAAAGCTATATACACTCGGACGTGCTATCATCACCCACCTTCCACGCACGGACTGGGGAGCCCTTTTCAGCCCTGGCATGAGACCAACATGTGTTCCCGAGAAATGCCGGGCGATGCACACTCTATCCCACGGCTGAACTCCAGCCAGTACTGAGTTCTCCTCCTCCTTTATACTATACTTTTTGGTATTTACTATGATTGTACAAGAGTGCGGAGCGAGCTGGCCAGCCACACATCCCACTCAGGCACAAATCCAAATCCTCTTCGTTCAATTAGTTTGTCCTTGTGCCTCAGCCTGCAATCTCCAAGTCCCAACCACCTCTAATTTCCCAGCCTTGAATCATTGTTTTATTTTAAATTCCATTCCCTTCTGTGCGTTAAAATAAAGTTACCTAAGTGCCCTCTACTGACCCCATAAAAATACCTGGGATCAAGTGCTCCGAAAATATACTACTTTGTGATTTCAACATAGTATGCTAGCAAGTAGTTAAATCATGGATATACAATGGACTCACACATTTGAATCTCAGGATGGTCAGACCATACACATACTGAACCGTTAAAGACCTCCATCAATTCATATGTGTCTTTTCGGGTGACCATCCAGTCCCGAGAATGTTGTACAATTGTCACTTCCCAGTACTTTATGGTAATTGGAGGATAAAAAACAGCCTGTTTAATTCCACACTATGTGGGCGTCACAGTCGTCTGCGAGTCCGTCTCATTACACCACTGAAACTCCATGTTTTGTCCTGCCTGTAAAAAACTACAGAAAAGTTCAACAGCTGTCACATAATTTATGGTGAATTTGCTGAATCACTTGAAAGAGCGCAGAGCAGTTGGATCCAATTGAGCAGGTGCATCAGCTACAGCCAAGAAGTGTTTAGAATGAGGACACAATCCATCTTTTGAGATGATGTAGCCCAGATAGATGTTCTCCTTATTGAAAGAGCCCTTGTTGAAGTTCAGCTTCAGTCCAGCATCTGCTAAGCGGTGCAGCACTGCCTTGAGATGAGGATCACGTTCTGGCTTTGAACGCCTCCAAAAGACAATCATCCAGTTATGAACTTCTGGCAGGCATTTCAGGATGGTTCGCATCATTTTTTTTGAAGGCTGAAGGCACAGAAGCCAAACCAAAATGAACCCTAGTGCAACGAAACAATCCATCAGGCGCTATGAACGCTATGATGTTTTTGCTTTCCTTATGTAGCGGCAGCTAGAAATAAACACTTTCAAGGTCTGTTTGTGAAAACTTTGTTGCACCACACATTTCTTTCAGCCAATCTTCTATGAGGGGTAGTGGATGCAAATTTGTAATGATGCTCTTGATGGGCTCACATAAATAATCACAGACCCTTATCTTGCCATTTTAATTTCATGTCACCACAATAGGTGGCACTCATGGAGATGTGTCTATCCTCTCTATGACATTAGATTTCGGCGGATGCTTCACCTCTGATGCACAGGGGAAGACGTTGTAGTTTTTGCTGTCATCCACCTGAACGTGCAAGAAACCCTTAACACATCCAATTGAGTGTGGAGGCAGTTGAGAAGTTTCGTTCCCTGATGCCATCGTGTCAGTGATGGAAACAGCATGACTGGCAGTACTCAGTGTACCATCAATGAATTGGCATTTCAGGCTGTCAGTCAGGTGCATACCTAGTAGAGCTGTTCCAGGTCTGACAATGTAGAAAGTGGCTGGAGTGGATGCATCAGTATAGGTCACTACCACTTGCATACAGCCTAGGACAGGCAACTCATTCTTAATATACATTACTAGATGATCTTAACTAGAGAGCAGGTTGAGAAATGTTTCTTATACATTGTTCTGGTAATATACAGTCAAAAATTTGGACACACCCACCCATATAGAGGTTAATTTTAGAACAATTATAAAGACATCAAAACTACAAAATAACATATGGAATTGGGTACTGACCAAAAAAGTATTAAACAAAAATTAAATTTGAATTTGTTGGTGGTGGCGGCTCTGTTAGTTGGTATGCAGAAGGTTGTTGGTTCAAACCCATGGTCAGCAGAGCAATCCCACCATTAGGTCCCTAAGCAAGGCTCTTAACCTCAATTGCTCCAGGGACTGACTGACCCTGCTTTCTCTCCTATTCTAGTTTCATGAGGTGGTTTCCTGAGATGCTTTTCCTGCTGTCCTGAAAGAGTTCCCACATACCCTGAGCACTCATCGACCGTTTTTCTTTCATTCTCTGATCATACTCCTCCAAAACCATTTCTACTGTATTTAGTTCAGGTGGCCAGGTCATGTGATGTGACTCTCTATCATTCTCCTTCATAGGCAGCTTGGCGTGTCCAAACTGGCACTGTATATACAGACAACACGGTACCCAGGCAGTTGTACTGCTCGACACCTAACATCAGGCCATGTATTTCCAGTGGCATTATGACCAGCATATAATTGTCAAAAAGCCTCCAAATTTCAAATGAAATCTTAGGCTCACCTGCACATTGCAGAAAAAGCCAGTGTCGGTACAGAAACTATTGTCCTCATCGGCAAATTGTTGTTGCCGTATTCAAAGAAAAACACACATCCTTCTTAGTGAGAACCATTCTCTTTACTCTAACAATACAATCTAAACAATACAATTTCTTCCCATATACATTCCTTTAGTAATACTTCATTGCCCCCTAATGGCTATTAATTGTCACCGCAGCAACATCAGCAACATAACACAGGGGTGTCTGTTTTAAAAAATCAGCACCAGGGTCTCAGGCCCTAATCATTCTATATTCTAAATACTTATCCTGGACAGGATTCAGGGCACAAACTGTGGAAGGAAACCCATGTGGCATGGGAAGAATATAACTCCATACACAGTTAAAGGAACCGGAATGCAGGACAAATGCTATAAACAATGGAAATGCATAATATACTATACTGATATCACCTTTTTCCCTTTTACTAAATGTATTTACCATAGAAGTTGACAATAATTTGAGACTTAAATCTCTATGTGTATTTCACACTGCTGAGGACTAATAAAATGTAGTGGTTGCAGTGGAAGTGGATATAATTCAATACACATGGGTTTGCACATGAAGGAATGAGACAAAGCACACATTTTTAGAATTTTCCTTTTCTTATTCCCAGCATTAGAGATGATGAAAACTCTTCCCATTATATCTGTCTCCTAAACTCTCACTTTAAGACATTGAAATGAAGTATACTACATAAAAAAAATAGAATATACTTTTTAATCTTAATTTTCTTAACATCAGAAATAATGGTTCAGTTAATAAACAACAGTCTTATTTGAGAAGATGGAGTGGACTTGTGTCACAGCTATCAACAAAGTGTTCTTTTAGAGCCTGTTGCTCTGATGAGAAGGAAACTGGTTTTCCTCACACAGATGATCCAAAAGGAGGATCTTTCTTTCTAAACAGATCTCCAAATATATTGTATATTATGCCATCATACGTTTCCTTTTTTTCTTTCCCGTATTTCCCTGGAAAATAAGTTCTGTTTTTGTTGACAGTTGATACTCAGTTTTGCTTGGTGGAAAAATGCATATCTTTCGCTCCTGGTCCAATATGGGACACATTTCTTGGATCTTATTTTTTCAATATTACATCCAATTAACACCAAAAAGGAGTAAAAACTGATTTAAAAACATTTAAAAAACTTACATTTTCTAAAAGATAGCGTTCTTAAATTTGTACATAATACGCAAGGTAACCACTATAAGCACAGAGTGGTATCCTTCAGGGCAATGGGGGATGTTTTAAAAGGTCAAGCTTTGGTCTTACTTTAAAAAGTCAACAAAATGTGATAAAAACTGTAATATGTATTAGGGAATTTGGGGAAAAAAATTGCTGATATATTTATAATGGCTTTTAAAGCAATCAAAAAGGATTTATTCATCATCATCGTCGTCGTCGTCGTCATCGTCGTCGTCGTCATCGTCGTCGTCGTCGTCGTCATCGTCGTCATCATCGTCATCGTCGTC
>JAAGVU020000015.1:14059594-14070057 GCA_011763525.2 Mormyrus iriodes | reverse complement strand
TCGTCGTCGTCGTCATCGTCGTCGTCGTCATCGTCGTCGTCGTCGTCGTCATCGTCGTCATCATCGTCATCGTCGTCGTCATTGTCATCATTGTCGTCATCATCATTGTCATTGTTATCGTCATCATCGTCTTCATTATCTTCATCATCATCATCGTCAAAATCTGGGTCGATCTTGCCCTCCATAACATCTTCAATCCATTCTTCCAGCTCTTCTGCAGTGGGCATGTCATCATCATCATCCATGGCCATCCACACACTATCAGCCTGAGATCAGAAGGGCACATGACAACATCAAAAATCAAACATGCCTGAGTCCGCCTGCTGCTAATGTTATGCAATTTTAACGTTATTGTTCAGTCTGTCAGGTTTCTGTCTTACATCTTCAACATCAATGACGCCGATCTGAGGGGACGACAGATCGATGTCAAATGTCTTCTCCCAGTATGGGACAAGCTAGAGAGCACATTGATGAACAGTTAGGATAATAATGGCGATACACAAAACACGAACAGTAACACTTACGAATGCATACTGCAGTTGTGTATTCCCAGAAATCAGCAAAATAAGTATACCAAAATCCAATCATAATGTGCCATAAAACTTTTAAATTGGAGTTATATCATTAAAATCTACCAGAACACTAGTCAAAAAAAATTCTAAAGCAATTACATTTTCTAAATGTATTTCTTTGATGTTCCATGTAAATTAATCTAACCGAATATTATCTTGTGTTTACTATTTCAATTGGTTATACAGGAAACACTCACCAGAGGGAAATCATCAGGATCAATCCAGATGATGCTGAGATCAGGGTTTTCTGTGTTTTCTCTGGCTACCTCTATTAGAATTTCCAAAAATTCAAAACCATCTGGAAGACATTGCGCACAGTGTTTGTTAGTTCAATTTCAACTGACTTTCAACACAGCACTGTTTATTTAACTTCATTGTAATGAGTAGTATTTATTTTGCCAGTAAAGGAAAATGGAATAATTTATATGTCACACCTTGCTAATTTTTTATCCTCATGACATTTGTATCATCAATTTAATTATAGTAAGTGAATTCCAGGACAAAATTCACACAAGGATGAATGATAGTCATTTTACCTGGATCATCCTCCTCGGCAAAAGCAACAATGTGTTGACCACCAATATCATCCTCCTGAATAACAGATTATAAAACACCTTTGTTAAGTGTTACTGTTTGGAGCTTTGCATGTGATAGCATACAATATAACAATATAATTCACTTTTGTAGCTGTGTAGCCTTTGGAGAGCCGATGTTTTCCCCGTTTGACTGCAATTAGATCAGTTCATCAGTGAAATATATAGTATGATGCAATCAGTAATATGCAAATATGTATTATGCATTGATGAACGACTCTCACCCAAGTCTCATACATGCTATGGGGCTCCAGCTTTCTAAGAGTTGGTCTGAAATTCAGCAAAAAAAATAAAACACAGCTGTTCAATAACAAATCCACAACAAGGAACATGCAAAATCTTGGTGTTCTTGATCTACTGAGTCTAAAGCCCATTTTATCTAAATATTTTAAGATATTTTAAGGTGGACCAACAAGAATCTTAATGCTTATATGCAATTCCATTTCTTATTGTTTTTGGTATATCGTTCTATAAAACTTATATTATTATATACCGTATAAGTGATGTCCTTGATCAAAAAAATCTACATATACAGCAATATTAGCTGACTTGTGTCTGCCTGTGTTCTTCACCTATACTGTATATGGACAGCAGTTTGTCCTACATCTCATTCTGAAGCCAAGGGCATTAATATGAATTAATGTACCCTTTGTTGCTATAATAGCCTCTGCTTGTCTGGGAAGGCTTTCTATTAGAGCATGGCTGGTGGGATTTGCTGCCATTCAGGTTGAGTATCGTTGTTGAGTAATCAAGTCCTGTTCTGTCAGCTAGTGTGACCTTCACTTCACTTGCAGGTTGACCTGGGCAGCTCTATCAGGGCAGCCAAGTTAAAAGTCGTTAACCTCTTCTATAAAACCACCCATTCTGCTGCATATGTTTGTTGCAGGAGATTGTGTGACTATTATTTATATTATACACTTATGTCAGACGTGAGTGTGGCTTAATTAGGAAATACCTGTAATTCAGTAGTTTCCAGCCCTTTTTTAAACTTCGAGTTAGTTTTACAGAGAACATAATCTGGGAAACAACTGAAACCAACCAAGGGTAAGGGGGGAGGGGTCCCCCAGACTAATTTTGTTGACCGGGGGATATGATAAACATGCAAACCCCGTTAGGCAACATAGTCAGCCACCGGCACCAACCCCCAGCTAGCGTCACTGCTGGTTTCCACTCCCAACCCTCTTGCCCCACTGCAAAGAACATTTAGAGGCCATGTGTAGTGCACCATCCAAGACAAAATTGGGTGGGGATGTTTGCTGGGAGGAATTCATTTCTACCTGTCATGCCCTTCAATGAAATGAACAAGTTCTGCTTCTGTATAGGGCTTCCCAGGGATTTCAACAGGCATATCCATGAACGGTTCATAGAAATCAACCTCATTTATCTTTAGGTCCAACTTCTTGGCAATCTAGATCAATTGAAAGGGTAACAATATGTCACTGTGAAGCGAGAGAAGACATATTACAGTGCTGACCCAAATACAATGCAATGACGTTTTTTTTTTCCTCCAAATACGCCTGAAAAAGTGGTGTCGTCATTCGGAGACTACACATAAAAGGTAATAGATGGCACCAAATACAATATCTTGTAACGAGTGTGACTTACCATAATATAGAATTGCTGTAAGACTTCTTGTGTAAATGTGAGAGTCAGAAAGCGCGAGTGTCACGCCAGATGCGTGAGTTGGCAGCCCTGGCAATGCGTGTGTTCAGCGTGTATCCATGAGTGTCATATAAATTATTGGCTTCCCTCGCTGTGCTGCAGCTAATATTAAACTGTTAGTAGCTGTTAATAAATATGGTAACATTCATTTTAAAAGAGCCGTCATACTATTATTTAATCCGGCTCAGCCTTTCGCCGCGATTTTTTTTTTACCCTCTTCATGTGGGTCTGCTGCATTGAAAACATTCTGCTCCCCCAGGGGTTGTGGAGTTTGTAATATTCATTATCTACTCCCCCCCAAAATAATATCTTGTTTTTTGGAATGTTTGCTGTTTAATACACTTATTGCAATATGATTGCCTGTGGTTGCTTTTTAAATTGTGGTTGCTGGTTAACTTATTATATGTTCTTGTCAAATAAAATAATTTTTCTTTATAAAAGGTAATGATGTTGTTCTGTGTATGTATTGTTCAGAATGTACCTATATAGAATTATAAAGACTCCATTTTGTGTTAAAGAAAAACATTTTCTTTACAAATATTTTTGCTGGGATACCCTACCTTGGCATCAAAGGTTGCAAAAAACTTAACAAAAGGGTGGAACTCTTCAGCTGCATCATCATACTCCACAAAGTCTGGAGAAAGAAGGCCAAAGTTTAGTCAGGAACCAGAAACACACATGCGATTCCATAACATTTTTAAATATTTAAGTTGGTTGATTCTATGTACGTACGAGGAGACTTCTCATTCTTAAAGTATCCCACAAGTTTTATGTCCTCTTCATTGCTGTGGAAAGCTTTGAGTTCTCGTTCATTATAAATTATTTCGACAGGGTCGTCAATGACCTGTTAAAATAGCAATTACGTGATACTGACATAATATTGCAGAAAGTCATGTAGTAATTTTAGCTGTACAAGTCATAGTTTTGGGCCACTTATAGCCACTAGAGGTCCTCATCGGCTCCCAGGCTCCAGCGCAACAGATTGCAAGACCTGGTGTAAATACATAGCTTCAGTTCAACCAATGGAAATTGTCTAAGAATAACTGAATAAATATTAAGTCTCAACATAAGTTCCACAGTTTAAATCGATTATATATATATATATATATATATACACACACACACACACACACACACACACACACACACACAATAATATGAATATATTTTTCATGCAACACATAAAACGTGAATGTGGAATATTTAATTATCAGAATGAACTACTGTTTGCACAGAACTTATAAGTTTGTCTTACATCATACAGGAACTCAACCAAGGTGTCTGCTGCCAGCTCGCCATCATATTCAATGATCTCATTGTCATAGAAGATGTAGATGCTCTCCACTTCATCCAGACCTATGGTGGTTAAAAAGAGAGCAGAAAAGAAAAGCATGTCAGTGACATAAGGAGCTAATTTCTTTGAACAAGTATGACACCATTGCATTGAGACAGGGTCACATTACATTAAACTGTTCATGGAGGTATTCAGTGTATTTTATTTGTCAATGTGTCCAAATTTTGGCTTTCAGAAATGACACTAATTGAAAGTCCTTGGACTTGGACTTGTAGTGGAAGTAGGTAAGAAGGAGAAAGGGTAAAAGAGACAGACATATGGGGCAACAGAGTGCAATGGACGGATGTATTGGATAAGGGATTTGAAAAGAGCAAGCAAAGCAGAAACATAAATTTTGAGGAAGACAGGCAAATATATAGTTGGAGTGGAGGTGGTTGAGACAAAACAGTGTTTAAAAAAAATCACCCAGCTTCTTGGCAATGGCACTATCTGTCTTCTCATCAACAAGACCAAAGCCAATGTCCTCATCGTCAAGATCGTCCAGGACCTGTGCAGCAAGCTGTGCAGTGCAGAGAGAAATAGGTTCAATGAGTCACCTGGAATAGTGGCAAAGTTTGGAAGTCTTGGTGGACTACACCGGAGAACCATGAGATGCATTCTCTGTTTATTTCTGTTGCCTGGCATAGTGTCCAATATGATGGCTATATCATCACGTCCTAGATTCATGCCAGCCAAAGCTCTTTATGGTTAAAGTTTTTTTATAAAGTGACACTGTTTCAGCACTCAAGAGGGAAAAGATAAGAAAAGTTTGTCAGTGGAATAAAGGTGTAATTTTTATATATTTATCATTTGATACAGTATTTAAGCAAGGCTAATTTCTTCTGAATTCTTTGAACAAGGATGACCATTTTACTGAAACAGGGTCATATCACACTAAACTGTTCTGGAGGTATTCTATTAAAATATGTATTACTATAGGGGTTTATTTGTTATTGTGTCCACATTTTGGCTTATAGTAATGAGACCAATTGAAGCTCCTTGGATTTGGACTGGTTGAGGACTTGGACTTCGTGAGTTACACAGGTTTAGCATAGAACCCAGAAGCTAACCCTGCATTTTGAAAACTTAATGACAGTGTCTCAGACCAACCAGAAGGTAGCATCTGTGAGGGGCTCCAACTGGTTCTGAGTCATCAAAAATGTGAAAGTTGGCATCATAGTGACCTCAAGATTTCTTGAATACACTGCAGCTCACCTCCATCCTCAGCTTAAATACTTCTCCTCAATGACAGAGCTTACAGAGCCTTCCATTTACGACACATCAATTAAAGACCTTACCAGAATTTGTGGTGAACCAGCTGCTAACTAAGCTGTGTAATAGAAATTAATTGATTTCTTTCCCATTGTAATGTTTTGCACCACTAAAATCTGGCATCTGTCGGCCTTGGTTTTTTTCACCTGTCACTAAGCTATCTAGTCTCCAAGTCAAGAAATAGACCCCTTAGTTTGACCTTGTGGAACCCATAACTAGCTGCCCCATATATGTGAATAAAATAAAATAAAATAAAAAAATTTAAAATAAAATAATAAACACACAAACCCAGATTAAATTAAACCATAGGGACCAAAACCTATAGTCCAAAGTAATCTCCATCAAGCTGCCAATTTTGTTCAAGTGCATCATTCAAGAGCAGCCATGAGTGAAATTCACAATGAAAAATTAAATGAATGAACAGTATTGCTGTCCGTACGCAGCCAGGCAAACACCGTTTTAATACCAGGATTCCCAGAAATTAGCAGATGTTTGGTTAGTGGCCATACAAGATCATGCAATTTCTATTGACTAGGAATGATGAATATTACTTCCCATTACCTTGACCATAAACATAGCTAAGCACTTTGCCATTAGATGGTACAACAGCATCTCACAGCAGCACAAGATCTTGCCCCATCAACACTACCTCATTAGATGAAGATACACAGAGTCTGGTTTATTTTTGGTGCCAATGGGACAAGTTCTATTTTTTATGAGAACCTGAAGCCACCTGAAGCTAAAACATGTGCTCAAAACATATAAACAGCAGTATGAATGGGTGACTTAATAAAGTATTATGAGTATTCATCATTTATGATTGTACTGTCCCCCAACAGAGAAACAACACATTCGCTGCAACGAAAATGCACAGTCACAGGCAATGATTGGTACAGTCAACATGGACAGTGCCTGGACATACCTGGTACGTCAGGGCGGCAGGGCTGGTAAGTAACTGCAGAGAAAAGTCAGGGTTTAGACCACAGACAATCGGCACAGACCAGAAACATTCATCCACATGACAACAGAAATATTCAACCAAAGGGAAATTCAAAGAGGACGGAGTTGCTCAAAGTCTAATAGCAGAATATGTCTTTGAAGTTCTTGGAGGCTGGAATTTTATAACCAGTGAATAATTTTAAAAGAAGAAAATGTCATTCAGTCCTGCAGTGAAAAATGTGAATCAGGACTGCCATGAAGTGATCTATGGAGGAATTCCTAAAATAATGGTTAATAGACAACAAGAATCAGGGTGAGCAATAATTATTTGCAAGTTGAAACACATGTTTGGTAACTATTTTAAACGGAATAAATGAGATTCTATCTGTGGCCCATTTCAAAAAATACTGCAGCTACAGTGTCCTCCACTATTATTGGCACCCCTTGTAAAAATTAGTCAGAAGGGTTAAAAAAAATCACTGTTTGCTGAAGTACCTTCATCTTGCCCTGAAAAAATGAGAAAAATCTGACTTATAATTGAAACAAGTTTATTCAAAGGAAAACAAATACCTCTTCAAGAAATAAATATTCTTAACAAAAACACGTCCCGCAGTTGATGGCATTTAATGCTTTGTACAACCTCCCTTTGCCAATATAACAGCACAGACTCTTCTCTCGTAACCTTTTATAAGGCTGAGGAACATAGAACTTGGCATCTGAGACCATTCTTCTTTACATATTCTCCACAAATCATCCAGGGTCCTAGGCCCTCTCCTCTTCAGCTCACTCTACAGGCTTTCAATATGGTTCAAATCAGGGAACTGAGATAGTCATGGCAGAACCTTGATTTTGTGGTCAGTTAACCATTGCAGGGGTGATTTGGACATGTGTATCAGAACATTATACTGCTGGAAGATCCAATGATGGCCCAGTTTGTCTCCTGGAGGAGACAGCCAGGTTTTGATTTAAAATCTAATATTTCATGGAATCCATGATGCCATGTACCCTAACAATGTTTCCAGGGCCTTTGCAGGAAAAAGAGCCCCACATCATCACAGAACCACCACCATATTTGACAGTGGGGACGAGGTTCTTTTCATTATAACCATCCTTCTTTTTATACCAAATCCACTTTGAGTGTTTATTGTCAAAAAGCTTTTGTTTCATCAGGCCATAGAACATGGTTCCAGTCAAAGTTGTAACTCCAGGCACTTACATTTGTGTATAACTAACAGAAAAGGCTTTTTTTCTGGCATACATTCCAAATAATCTGGAGATGCTGTTTGTGGTTTGGAGACTCAATAGCCCAAGGATTTTACTTTTTCTTGCAATTAGCCAGCAATTATCCTTGGCGATATTTTTGCCTCTCTTACCATCCTTCTCACTGTACGTGGGGGTTAAATAAACTTGGGTCCACTTCTAGGCAAGTTAATCACAGTTCCAGGTGATGACCACTTTTTAATTATTGCCCTAAATGTATAAATGGGCATTTTCAGGCAAATAGCTATTTTTAAAACCATTCCCTGATTCATGAAGGGCAACACACTTCTCCCTCATTTGGATTGAGTGTTCTCTTTTCTTTGCCATGAAAACGGCTGGCTAAGGGAATTTGGGTCTGTGTCTCCTCACATTTGTATCCCAGTTAATCAGGAAATCATTGATTGCAGCTGGTAAGTCCCTATACACTCCAACTTAACAATACCAAATTTAAATGGGAAACATGCTCCAGGTACATTGTTTCATATTAATTTCCAAGGGTGCCACATTGTGGCCCATGTGTTTTTGTGAAGAATATTTATTTCTTGATGAGGGATTTGTTTTTCTTTAAATATACTTGTTTCAATTAAAAATCAGACTTTTCTGATGAAGGCCCTCCAGCAAACAATGATTTTTTTCTAACCCTTCTTACAAATTTTTATAAGGGGTGCCAATAATAGTGGAGGGCACTGTAGACGTTATTTGAGTTAGGCAGACTGTGATGTATTGTGTATAAGATAAACTGTCTAGGATTAAGTTTATGATTGCAGATTATGTGTGCTGGATCTTGTAAAGGTAAACCATACAATACTTTGCTAAAAAAAGTCAAATAATAACGCATGCACCAAAGGAAGAGAGAGTCAGTTTAAATCTGGGGAAGATAAATAATGAAATGCAAAGAAAGAGAGTGTGACCGAGATTTCAATATCATAACAGCATATAAATCATAACTGAGAACATCTGGAGGAGTTCATGGTTTGAAACATTTGTCAACATCATGTTCATTACGAATGAAGCATTTTATTACAGCTGTTTGATGAGTTATAGAATATTATTTAGCACTGTATAACACTTAGTGAATGTAATCCTTAGGACAATACTGTAAAAATGTAACCTGCAAAGTACAATTTAACCTTGTAACCTTTAGAGAATGCAACCCAATTACTGTTGCATAATGTAACAGGAAGGTTTCTGTATCTGTATCTTATTTTAGCCCTGGTTGCATGAATATGTGCCTTAGTCAGCTATGTAGCTTATTTCTGTGTTGAAGGCCCAAGAATACAACTGACTCTAATATGTGTCCAGCTAAAACTCCCAAAGCCGGCTACTGTTCATTATTATAGAACCACCTGGGTTTTTACCACAATTCTGAGTGTCTTGCCTGGACCTTAATCACTGTGCCCTTGACTGACTCTGCGCCCTCTTCCGTAAGTATACAAAACATTGTGGAGGCCATTTTGTTATGATTGTACTTCAGAAAAAATGATTGACAACTCTATCAAATGGGAGTGGGGAAGTAATTCGACCCCAAAGAAGACAGGGAATAATGGCAAGACACATAGGGGCGAGCACTACCTGAGCTCCAGAAAGGGTACACCATGATTGAAATTGGTTGAGAGAGAATAATGTTTGGGACATCTCCTCTGAGAAGTGATATTAAAAGTGTATAAAATCTGGTGTAATTCACCATGGGGCACATTTGCTCAAGTGTCCCGTATTGGGTGTAACCTCTTATGGATATAGTAGAGGAATATCTTTTGGATTCTACTCAAGCAGCTAATGACTCCTGATATTGCTCTAAGGGAATAACCACAACAGAGTCCTGGGGAACAATGGAAATTATGACCCTTCCACAAGGTCGGGGGCCAGCAAATATTCCTGCTTTGCTACCAACTGTGCTAAATGCCAAATTCTGATTATGCATTGTGTCATGTTTCCGCTCAGCCTCATCCTTTTCATTAAGCATTTTGAGATCTTCTGTCAATGTTCAGCTTCCCCAGAAGCTGCAAAGTAACATCACAGATGACCCACTATTCAGAAGCTGGTCTCTATGAGTGAAAATGTCAGCAGGCATCCATGTCCATTTCTCTAAAGCTCATACAGCGCAAATTATTCTTGTGATCACGGTAGCCAAATGGCAGTCTGTTGATGCTCCCAAGCACCCTTTTATTAGGACTAAAGTATAATATTTACATACAATGCTGTTTGGTTTCCTCAAAGACAGAAGTCATGGCATTGGAGGCACCCACAGATGTTTTGCAAAATCTTGCCTGGACGACTGAAGATACCATGCACACAGTGTAATTAGAAGTAAAATCTTCTTCTGGTGATTATTAGTGATAAGACAACTTCTGAACTGTTAAACCCAATCTAATATTAAATACTTTACCCCAAAACTAGTAAGTCAGTAAGTGTGCTTAAAACACTGAAAGTTCAAGTTAGGTTGTTAATGATTTGCCTTTCATGGAAGTTAGTTGACATTATTACAAGAGTATTCATATATTTTTAGAACTGCATTTCTCCATGGTTTTCAAATGTATGTTTTCTAGTATGCAGTATTTGTTTTCTTAACAGTTTGAAGTAAGGAACTAAAGAATTGTAACTATAGCTTCTGTTTTTGCAATTCTATGGGGTGCTAAAGTTACAGACTTTCACATTGCGCGGGATGAATGACTAAACAGCAGTTATTCAGCAAAGAAAAGGGGCTTTATTTAACCGAACAAAGCAAGACAGAGAGGCGTGAAAACGGGAAGACTAGTATGGGGAATACCCAGAGCTGAGAGGAGATGCTACATTAATTACCGGACTGGGGGTGACAAGACAAACAGGTATTTA
>JAAGVU020000015.1:14024653-14059494 GCA_011763525.2 Mormyrus iriodes | reverse complement strand
TAACGAGGGGCAATAAGCAACAGGCGTGGCTCATCAAGGCCACAGTAGGGAGGAGACAGGAGGGTCAGGGTGGGCAGTACCTCCACACCTGAAGCATGCCCTCCAGGCACAAAGGACAAACAGGGGAGGGGACAAAGGAGACCGAACACCAGGGCGGACACACTGGGTCAGGGACAGATGAGACAACGGACAGGACAGGGTACAGCAAGACTGACAAGGTACACAGGAGAGACACCACACAAGGCCAGAGGAGCAGAGCCATCAGACAGGACAGGACACACGGCACAACAACGGACACAGAACAGGCAGGGGCTGGACCAGGGCATAAGAGGACAACAGCAATTAACGACACCATATAGAACCACTGACAAAAATCAGATGGAACCCAGTACCAGCGACAATAGACCAGAGGGACAAACGTCAGACATCAATGGGAACCAAGGAACAGAAGATACAAAGACTGATAGAACATGCCACAACAGAACAGGGCAGACAAGCAGGGAAACAATGGGGACAGGGATGAAAACACTGGAAGGAGCAATGGGGGACACAGGCCAGGGCAAAATTGATAAAAGACAGGGTAGTGGGACAGGGACCAAGGTGGGACTGGAGGGAATGTCAGGGAAATCTTCTGGACCCTGGGGAGCTGGGTGGCGAACCTAAGAGACTCTCCTGGGCCCATTGTACAGCAAGGTGGGACCTGTCAGGCTCACAGGGCCTAAGGGACTCACAAGGTCAACAAGGCTGGAGGGCACAGAGGGCCGGAACAAGAGGGTGCTAAGAGGCCAGCATGGCCAGAGCAGGAGATCTCTCAGGGAGGGAATGTCAGGGCTGGAACAGGAGGGCTCTGTGGGTTCTCAGCGAACCCCTCATCAGGGCCCCAGCAGACACTGCTGACAGCACTGGGACTCAGGATCAAGTTGGTGCAGCCTTCGGGCTGCGTTGGGGACCCATAGAGTGAGACTTAGGGCAAGGTCCAGAGGGTCTTCCGAGTCTAACCAACCAGGGAATGGGGCATCAGCCAGGTGGTGACAAGGGAGTCAGGTGTCGGCCTGACACTGGCCTGCAGAGGACGAAGAGGCCGCCAAGGTGAAGACAGAAGACATGGGGGGCACCGACAGGACACCAGGAGGCGGGCAGGGCGCGGCCGAGACACCAGGAGGTGAAACTGGGCACAGACAATATGACCCCTCTTTAGCTGGGAGCTGGTGCAGAGAGACCTTCTCTGGGCCAGGCATCTGAAGCACAGGGAGAGCAGCCCATGCTGGGCTGGGACCCTGGATCGTGGACAGAGCAGCCCTCTTTGGGCCAGGAGCCTGGACTGAGGCCCCAGGGAGCACAGTGGAGGTGAGGATGAGCTCAGGAGGTGTTGCAGAGGTGAACGACGGGCTCTGGAGAGGGCCTCTGTGGGCCGGATTCCAGAGGTTCGGAACAAGTGGTGGCCCCTTCCAGGCCAAATTTTGGAGACTCAGGTGCAATGATGGCCTCCCCTGTTCTGGGATCTGGAAGCACTGGCTCAGATGAGGCAGCGACTATGGGCACAGGCAGTTCTCTGCTTTTTCCTCCTGTGGCTGGAGATGGTGGGCGGAGCTTCAGCTAGCTGTGGGGAGCTGGTGGGTGGAGAGGCGGCAGGCTGAGTAGCTTTACACTGTGGAGAGGAGGCAGGCTCAGCAATATCATGCAGCAGAGAAGCGGCGAACTGATTGGCTTCATGCAGCAGAGAGGTGGTGGGCCAAGTTGTTTCGAGCGCTACCAGTCTCCACACGTCAGCCAGCAAGTGCCAGACCTTCCCTACCTCCTGGGGAGTCTTGCTAGCGCCTCCTCGCAGACCAGAAGAGAGCTTCAGCATTGGGGATCCTCCAGACCATGGGATTATTCCTCCACTCCTGCCAGGAGGGTATCCAGGAGGGAGAAAATGTCCTTCACTTGAAGGCAGAGTGGATCCTGCAGTGCTGGTAACCCTGCAACGCTGGTAACTGCCGGAACTGAGGCACTCGGGGTATCCGGGCTGCCATATGCAAGGAGACGTGGAAGCCAGACTGGAGGCGGAGGCTGTCAGGGTTTTTTTGGGAGTCCAGTCATTCTGTCACAATATGCGGGGCAAAAGACTCAACAGCAGTCATTTGGAAAACAGAAGGAGCTATATTTAACCAAATGGGAACTGGGAAAGAAAGCGAGACCACAAGGGGTCAAAATGAGAAGGCTAGTACCGGCAAGGACACGGCCTGACAGGAGGTGCAACAATAATGATCAGACTGGGGATGATGAGACAAACAGAGACTTTTATACAAATACTAATGAGGGACAACAAGCAGCAGGCGTGACTTATCAGGACCATGTTAGAGAGGAGACAAGAGGGTCAAGCAGACATGACAGGCAGCATATTACACAGACAGTATACTGTGTTAGATGCTTTTTTTGTATACTGATATCTCTGAATGATCACACTGCTAAAATACATCAGTTCCCATACATGACAACACTTTAGAACATCAGCACTGTATCAAACCAACTGTATTTTAATATGGAAAGTGTAGGTCTTTTAAAACTTTCTTTTCAGATATCAGTACAGTTTAGAATGGCTATGTGAATGCTCACATAGTTAGTTCATCAATAGGAAAAATAAAGAAAAGAAAGGAAAAAGTGGATCTTCTGAAATTCTAATGTACTGTACAGCGATATCAATCTATTAACATGAATAATAGAACCTCCAAACTTTCTCCCAGGCAGGTCTAATTTTATTAACTCAATATGAATTCAACTTGTGTCTACATCTTTAGAGGTCCGCCTTGAGGAAAAGATTTGTTGCTCCCATCCAATATGTTTATCTCAATCCTAATATTATTATTTAGTCTAAGGATGATGTCTAATCAGGAAAAAGAGAAGAGCCCTTTAAATCCATTAGAGAAGGACTGATAGCCACCTCGCTGTTCATGAAGATTTAGTGGCAATAAACAAAGCTTACTTAAATTACAGAGCAGGAGGCATTACTATTACTATTGGAAAATCAAATTAATTAGCTAATTAGGTGACTAGACTCTAATGGGTTACCTGAGCAGCCTTTTTACACAGGCATCAACATTTGATTGATAATTGCCGCAATGCTAACATTTTACAATTACATTTTACAAGAAGCAAGCCTCTTTGTCACACTCAATCAATGTTTTTGTACGGAGGAAACCATTCTGTTCTCTGAATCGAAACTTTCCTCTTTTCATACTGCAGCCAGTGGAATAGTTCCCACTTCTCCTGGTGACATTGCCCACTAACCAATGTGACGAATAGCTAGTTATTTCATATGTTCTTTTGACATTCTATATAACGATGGTAGTGTCATTTTTCTTTATACATTACTATAATTTCTGGTTGTTCTAGAGTGTTGTTAGGTTCTGGTTTGGAAACAGAGATGCAGAGAGAAAAACCCATCACTCCGTCACTCCATCACTCTCATTGTAAAACTCCTCAATACAGATTACTTGAAATATTTATTATTGTTATTATTATTAAAAGTAATTTTTCAAGTTCCAGTGTGTACATGAAATTCATGTTTTGTTATTGTCGTTGAATTTAAATTTCCAATATTGATGGGCAAATTAAATATTTAAGGACAATAAAAGGTATAGTTTATGATGTTAAAATGTGACTCGGTAATTAATAGATCATAATAAATAATAATAGATACTTTATTCATCCCTGGGGGAAAATTCCCTTTATGTCTCACCCAACTCGCTCTCTTTAAATAAGAGCAAGCTGGTTGAGTCATAAAGGGAATTTCCCTCCAGGGATGAATAAAGTATCTATAATTATTTATCATGATCTATTTCTCTCTTTAAATGAGAGCAAGCTGACAGTGAAAGGCAGCCACCTGTTGCAGCACCCAGGGAACTGAGGCTTAAGGGCCTTACTCATGGACCTGCAGACATGCCATGGCTGGACTCGGACTGGTGACCTTCTGATCACAGACACACAGGCTTAGCCCACTGAACCACATGCTGACCCCCCAAAATGCATGCAAACCCTAGTCATAGATCAGAGGCAGGATATAAACCCTCAAGCTTTCAGGCTGCCTATTGAACCATCACATAACTCAATTCCTACTGGCACAGATATGCACAGTTCCCTGTCTGCTACCTGTTATTTTTCAGGATCTTAATGGCCTAGTATGTGGCATATATTATTGTTTGAGTACTAACAAAGAATGTATTCTTTAATATAGCCTTCATATTTGTTGGACAATGAAACACTAATTAGTAGTTACTCTAACTAGTAATTACAACAACTTGACTTTTAACTCAAAAGTTTACATATATAAAATTCAGGAATTTAAGATTCTAAAAGAGAGACTGAACAATGTGCACTTTCAACAATGTTCACTGCGCAATGTGAACAGGCTACTTGACTCTCCAGAACCAACATCTGCAACTCCCTGACAAGGAGATCTGGTTCCTTGCAAGTGGGGTTAAAAGAGCTTTTTCCAGGTCGTGATATCACACTCCATGTGACCAGTTTTATACTGAGTACCATAAATTAATAATAACATATTAGCATTCATTACTATTTCTCATCACTCCTAATCTTCCCATTATTAAAAATTGCTATAAATACATCCTTCTGTGAAATAGAGAGTTTATCATTTATATGCTAAAACTGGAGTTAGTGTTGGTGAATTATATGGTGATAAATTGCTGCAATTCCTCAGGCACATTATTTTACATTTTCAAGAAATGTTCTTGTCTAGGGGGGTTGGTAGGTTAGTGGCACAGCTCATATCAGTATGAATGCTGGGACTGTAGCATGACAAAGAAGCCTTGCTCCAGTTGTGTCAAATCTATTTTATGTTCACTGAAGCAATCAGGGAACTTAGATCCATGGTACAACAGCAATCCATTTAGTACCCTTAAGGTTTCCTAACCACACAACAATCATGTGGAGTACCTTATGTTTGCATGTATTTTGCATAATTTAGACTTACCTGTATATTTCAATATAAAACAACAAACATTTCAGCAGCACTTCTCAGCAATTCTGCAACGTTTGTGAGTGTGTGTGTATATATATATGATTTTTTTCCAGGGCGATAATATATTGCAGGTAAATTCCCTTGTACTAACATATCTATTTTAATAGAGATGCTCTGAATCCTGAATTCGGGTTCTGCTGAATCTTCTCATTTTTGAAAGAGTTTCTGCTGATCATTCTGCCACAATATTAACTGAACCAAATCTCACAAAGCCTACTTAAAGGGCATGCGCATTAGAAGCCATGCGGAAAAAGGTCAGGGACTAATATTCAGAATGGAAGGTACAAAAAAAAACCTGTGGCTGCTTCCCATTGTTTGCTAAAACAGCACAGATTTACCAGTGCCTACCACCTACGTCTGTGCCAAGCGAGAGACTGCTGAGTACTGCTGCAGAATTCACTCTGACAATTACAAGGGTGTACCGTCTTACACCACTAAATGCAGAATGGCTTCCATCCATCCATTTTCTGAAACCACTTATCCTATTCAGGGGCGGGGTGGTTCCAAAGCCTATTCCAGAGGCTACAGGTACAAGGCAGGGAACAACCCAGGATGAGGTGCCAACCCATCACAGGGCACAGTCACACACCACCTACTCATACCTATGGGCAATTCAGCAACTGTAATTAGCCTCAGCATGTTTTTGGACTGGGCAGGGAGGAAACCAGAGTACTCAGTGGAAACCCCACAATGACACAGGGAGAACATGGAACCCCAGCACAGACTTGAACCCAGCTCTTGGACGTGTGAGGTGACAGTGCTAACCACTGCACTGCCATGCCATCTCAACACCCAACAGAATGGCTTATTTTCCTTAAAGGAAACGTTCATTTTAGATTACATTACATTAGATTGACTTTATTGCTCCCCAAGGGGCAATTTGGTTTGCAGGCAGCAGTCAACACGACCCACACATATATAATAAAATATATAAAACCTATTTATAAAAAAAACCAAATACAATACATGACATCATATTAAAATTACAATTAAGTAATTAAGTATGAAACACTAAAAATGGATTACTCCTATTGAAATGTTTATAAAATCCTGCTCAAAATCTACAGCTTGTTTAAAAGCCAACAGCTGACGGAACAAATGATGTCAGGTATCTGTTTGATTTGGCTCTCCCAGAAAAAGCGTACCTCCTCCCTGATGGCAGGACACAAAACTCTGCATGAAGAGGGTGTTCAGTATCCGGCAGAATGACCTTTTCCCTCCGAATGACTCTAACTTGATGAACATGGCCAAGCTTATTCAGGTTAGTGCCAATAGTCTGCTGGCAAATTTTAACAATCTTCCCTAGCCTATTTTTGTTAACCATACAAAGGTTCCCAAACCAACAAATCATTGCAAAACTTAAAACTGACTCAATAAATGATGAGTAAAACATTTTAAAGAGCGACCAATCAACATTAAAACCCTTCAGTTTTCTCAGAAAAAATAATCTTCGGATGGCCTTTTTGCAGATGGGGTCTGTATTGGCATCGAAAGTCATTTTGTCATCTGGGATGGTGCCCAAGTATCTCTATTGGTTTACTGTCTCTATAGCTATGCCAGTAATAAACATTGGTGATGTGACAGAAGGATTCCAGCAAATATCAATAAGCATATCTTTTGTCTTAGAGACATTGAGTTGCATGTATTACTTTTAACACCACCTGAGAAAATTGTCCAGAACTAGATCATGGCCCATTTCATGATCCGGCATGACATATGTTAAGCTTGACATGTAGGCTGTTGTTAAATTTGGTGACATCCTATTTTTAGTTACATTTTGAAATATTTTGTTGATGTATCTGCATAGCCTTCAAAATGGTTTCGGCTATTGTAGCCCATGCTGTAGACTAAACTTTCCCTGTAGGATATTATCATTTCATGTTATAGGATGCCTTTTGAATTTGTACATTTTGAAATGCTCAGTTTCTGTAGGCCTATAGCTTGTGAAAGTCCGACATGAGCCCTAGGATAAGAAGGAAATTGTAATTTCACAGGATAACGATTGCATTTTTAACCTATATTGTTTTAGGTAGATTTTTTTTTGCTTTTTCTCTACTAATATGTTCTATTAATATTTGCTCATTTTGAATGTTACACAATTGTCAATTGCTGCATATTTTATGGGCAGTTTACATTAGTAATGGAGTTTAAATGAACAAGTCATAAGCTATGTTGGCTTGTTTCATATTAAGCCTATAGGCTAATTAAAGGGATAACTGCAATAAAAGTCATCTGTGATAATAATCCATAATGCATCACACAAATTAATTGGATTCAGGTTTGCCAGAATCTTTGGATTTGCGATCCTGCAGATTCGGATTCAGTGCATCCCTGAATCCCTACCAAGCTTTATAAAATGGCATGTGGAAATAATTGTAATAATTACACTTCAAACTCAAAATATTCTGAACAATTTCTTCTGAAATACAAAATATGAAACAGAGCGGAAGCAGATTGTACAGAAATGCCAGCATTGATTCCAGGTTTATTTACTTAATTATATCATTTTATATAATGCTCATTTAATTATATCATCTTTACGCATTTTTTTTCTGTGAGATTTATTTCTGGGCTATTTTCAGAAAATTACTGACATGAGCAAACCATTAATGAATTATGCACTTAAGCGGTGATATTCAAATACAAGCAAGAACTGAAGGTGACATAAATTTATGCATAGTTAGGAACCCAGAAGGATGATGTCACTGCAATTACCTTCAACCTCCACCAGGTGGCTCAATGTCAAACTTCAACAGGGATGGAGGAGTTTTCAATTGTTCAATCAATTCAATGAATTCATCAAACTATCAGAAAATACTACGAGAAATTGCTTTTCCTTTTCCAGTTTTTTTGTAAGAAACCATGACGGCTTTACCCCTACTCCATACCATGCCATCAGAACTGTAGAATACCTTTAAATAGGCTGTTTTACATAATATAACATCATGGATGTTTTGTCTTTGCTGTCTATAGCTGATTTTTTCTCATATTCATAGAAAAGATGTGGTTATTGTGCTGTGACAGTACCTAGTGCAGTAACTAATCACTTTAACTAGGCCCTATGACTTTAGGACATTGCCAAAATATTGATAACTGCAGTCCATGTTCCTGAATAAAATTGAATAATTTGCTCTTACATATTTGTGTAGACAGAAGGGTGATCCATGATTTAAAAAATAAATTGTAGTAGTAGTTTCAGAAAGAAGAGACTGTGAGCCTGGTGGATTTGCGTGGCAGCAGATATAGTTAAATTTAGCTACTAGCCCTCTGCTGTTTTGGCAGTGTCTTTGGGATTCGCTGACAGGTACAGTACTATTCGGGCCTCCTGCTCATCTGAGAGGGCAGAATCAGAGGCCATCTTGTGAGTTGAACCATGCAGTGTTTACTTACAGCTTCCCTGCCTAGCATTCACAAATAGCTTCCCCAGTGTGCCTAAGGGCTTGGCTTACATATGTGCAACCATGAAGAGGTTCACAAATGGAACAAATAATGCTACATACAAATAAGGACCTGTGCTAATGAGCAACATGCCTTTATGCACAGCTTTCCAGAGGAGGTTTGGGAGCATGGGTGTGAAGAAAAATATACTGATCAGTCATAACATTAATACCACTGACAGGTGAAGTGAATAACATTGATTATCTCATTACAGTGGCACCTGTCAAGGGTCCCATTATATATTAGGCAAATAAACAATCATTTTATTTGGAAGTTGGAACCAGGACAGTGTCTTAGAGTCAAGTATCTGTCTTAGTGAATTTGACATGGGCCAAATTGTGATGGCTAGACGACTAGGTTAAAGCAGCTGTAACACAGCTAATCTTTTTGGGTGTTTCTGGTATTCTGTGGTCAGTACCTGCCAAAAGTGGTCCAAGGAAGGCCAACCTGTGAATTAGCGATGGGGTCATGGGCACCCAAGGGTCATTGATGCGCATAGGGAGCAAAGGCTAACCTGTCTGGTGTGACCCCACAGGAGAGCTACTGTAGCACAAATTGCTGAAAAAGTTAATGCTAGTTATGATAGAAAGGTGTTAGAACACACATTGCATTGCAGTTTCCTGCGTATGAGGCTGCATAGCCACAGATTGGACAGAGTGCCCATACTGACCCCTGCCCACCGCCAAAAGTGCCAAAAATGGGCATTTGAACATCAGAATTGGACCATGGGCCAATGGAAGAAGGTGGCCTGGTCTAATGAGTCATATTTTCTGTTACATCATGTGGCTGGTTGGGTGAGTGTGCATCGTTTACCTGAGGAAGAGATGACACCAGGATGCAATATGGGAAAAAGACAAGCTGACAGAGGCAGTGTGATGCTCTGGTCAATGTTCTGCTGGGAAACCTTAGGCCCTGGCATTCATATGGATGATGCTTTAACACATATCACCTACCTAAACATTGTTGCAATCCAAGTGCACCCCTTCATGGTAGCGGTATTCCCTGATGTCAGTGGCCTCTTTCAGCTGGATAACGTGCACTGCCACACTGCAAAAATTGTTCAGTAATGGTTTGAGGAACGTAAAAAGGAGTTCAACTGGCCTATAAATTCCCCAGATCTCACTCTGATCAAGCATCTGTGGGATATGCTGGACAAACAAGTCTGATCCTGATGCCCCACTTCACAACTTACAGGACTTAATGGATCTACTGCTGAAGTCTTAGTGATAGTTACCACAGGACAACATCAGAGGTCTTGTGGGGTCCGTGCCTTTACAGGTCAGAGCTGTTTTGATGGCTCAAATGGGGGCTTACACTATATTTGGCTATTGGTTTTAATGTTATAGCTGATTGGTATATTCTTTTGTGTTACTGTTAATATCTTTTTGTGTTCCCTGTGATATATGAATGAAATCATGCAGAATCATGCTAGATAACTTTACCCCACTCTAAATACAATTGCTCAAGGAACCTTTAAAAATTCACTACTGTTTTGCAAATCATATAACTAAAATATTACACTGTCACAGTTACAACTGCATAAACACAACATAAGTACTTTATGACATAATTTTAAAAAGTGCCTATCTCTAAATATTTAAACCAAGAAAAAAATTGAAAAGGAATTGTGGGAGTTGTAGTTTTATGACACTAAGTGAACTCAATATTCACTACTGGAAGCCCAGCAAATGCATTAGCTAATACTAGATTTCAATATAAATTTAGCCTAACATGCTGAATAAATCTGCATTTCTTTCCTCTAAAAATGGAAAATGGAGGATTTTTGATTGACATAGTTGTCATGTACTGATTCTGCAAAAATGTTTTCAGTATAGCTCTGTATTATATGCAGACGGGCAAAGGTTCTTACCCATGCACCCCAAAAGTGGTTGGTATCTTTGAGTCCAAACAATAGACACTGAAGGGTATAGCTTACATTAGAACTTTGAACTAAAACATTTGTAGTTTTCCAGTGGCTCTTGTGACTGTTTCATATTGAACGCCTTACCACATATTCCGATGCTATTAATTAGGAGTGAGTTTGAGTGATGCAGTGTTATTACACATGGGTATTCATAAAAGGTCATGCCGTATTGGAACAATGTGCCATAAAGGTAGACATTGAGTTTATGCGCGCATAAAATAATTTATAAATATACTATACATTTTTCTGTCTATCATTAAAACAGAGGAAATATCATAATATTCAGTATTAACTACCCAAAGTATACAAATTCACTTATTCCATTGCTTACAAGCTGGTACACAGCTTAGCAGTCTGTAACCCCAGGTTTTTACTGACAGGCCATAAAACTGTCAGTTTTCAAATCTAAGTCTAACTGAAAAAAATACCATCAAAGCCAATTACTTTCTTTGCATAATATATATGTGAGAAGTGAATCAGTGGTGTAGCTCTCACTGTAGTTAACAAGAAGATGTATAACCAGTCTGTTGGAGCCACCAATATAGTGAATGGCAACTAATCCTTTCTATTTCTTAACCCCACTACTACATGGTGAACAAGCGCTAACATATTCTTCCATCATGGACCTAGAGGTTATACTCCATGAATTGCATGGCTCAGACTTTACCACGGTCTAGTCTTTATGTATAAAAACATTTATTTCTTTGTATGAAGTAAAAGGTTATTCAAATAGCTAGATATTTACTAAAATCATTGAACACTGCTTGCTTTCATGCACAGAAGCATAGCCCATCCCCTCACATAATCTTTTTTGCAGAAAATGTATTGTGTATTTGTAATATAGCTTTAGAAAACACCCATAAAATTTCACTGTAGGGTTACTGCAGTGAAAAGTCTCTAGCACTTCATGACAATGTCATAAAATGCAAGTTTAGTAGCCAATGCGCATGTATACAGGCAGTCCCTGGGTTAGGAACGTTCGACTTTCAGACAACTCGTACTATTGATCGGGTTGCCATAAAACCTTATATATGAAAAATTTGGGTTAAATACAGTTTCGCAATAACAAACGCATGCACTACTTTGTGATGCTTATGAAAACATTACATGGCTTCAGCGGTTTTTCAGCTCGAGGTACAGTACTGTATGTATCATATTATTATTTTTCCAACTTCCCTATAAATTCGACTTTCAACAGAATTATGGAACGGATTTTGTTCATAACACAGGGATTGTCTGTATGTATATACATCTGTATGTAAGTTTACAGGAATGCAAATAGAGGACTTGTATCTCTCACTCGATGTCACCTATGGGATACTAGAACCCAAAAAAATCCAATCCCAATGGGACAGACAGGCAGTCAGAAATAAAACAAGTGCATGGGCTCACCCTGCTTAGCAGAGCAGCTCAACGCCATGGTTTGGACTCGTGGAACACTACATCATATTGGTCCCGATGGATAGAACCAGAAGCAGAAATCGTCAGACATGCATTTTGCTTTTCCAAAAAAATCTAGAGAACGAAAGGAGACAATTAAAGGCTTTATGTATTTATAAATAAACATAATAATAATAAATAAATATAAATTTAAACCCTTTACCATAACCACAACTCCCATATTGTTAAGGGTTGTCTCATGTCTCTCATGTTAATTCTTGTTTAGGAGATCTTTGAGATTGCAGTCCGTAATGATGATGCAGTGGCTTGTGAGACAAGTCTAGATAGTGATGTTGATTCTCATGTTTAACCTGCTCGATATCTCACATACTATTCGCCATGCCAACCTGGAATGCTGTCATATAATTCAACTTAGGGCAGCCTCACCACAGGTATTTCCCATTTAAAACACTTATAGACAGTTCATCTCAAGCAAGTTATGTGGAATCTGACAACCAATGTCAAGCTACAAAAGCAAACTAGGATTCCCTCCACTGATTGTTGGTCCAGACTTTCAGCCCAGTTGCTAACAGGATCAGTGTGTACTCAGAAATACATGGACTGAGAGAACACTGAGAAATGTCTCTGAAATTCATATTGTGATGATATACTTCTGAAATTTGTTCACTTATGTATTCAGTGAATCATCTGTCATTCTATAACAAATCACTTCTGTATGGCACCGACAAACAGACGAATCTCCAAGGTAGGTGAGCTCAAATCACACAAGTGCTAACTAATTTAGGATATTCAGGGCATTTCTAATTCTACATACAGGCACATCAACAACCATTGATGGATGATATTTATCTGAACTTCCATTTAAGATAAAGGAAGGGAAACCTGACCTATATGCACCAACAACTAGTCAACTTGCCGCAGCAGTAAAGTACATGCATCCTGAACGCTGTTAACTTTCTGTCAACTCTGATATGGTTATGTTATGCTCCAGAACGTAGAGAGATGGGAGGGCGTGTATGGTGTTGTTATTGTCATGTTTCCCCTCCACTTGTGTGTTCCAGGTTGCAGGGGAGGAACCTAGAGCTGGGACCAATTGATTATATGTTAACAATGTGGGTGGGGATTCCCGTATATCACTGACCCAGCTGCACATTCTGCAGCAACCAGCTTTCTCATGCTATCCTCTTTGCAGCTGCTGCTCTCCTTTTGTACAGAGGAATTTAACTTTAACTGAAGTGATGCTGGAACATGTCATGTAGGCACTCACCGGCACCACCTTATATCTCGCTGTGCTCTCACTTAAACATGCCCTGTAAATCCCTATGGTTGGACATGCGTGCACATATATACTGCTCATAGGAATATTTTTGTCTAAACACCCATGTTGTTCCATTCATCACTCTGGACTCATTCTTCTGCAACTCAATCTCCTCAGACTCACATTACTAGGGATCTACTTTTGCTCCCCAGCAACAGGTTTCGCTTTTTTGCAGTACTTGCAGTACTTTTATTCCAGACATTCTTTTGGTGCACAGCAAACCAGAGCAACTTTAGCTGCTGTATCATTTCACAAATTGTCTTTTACTGAACACTCATTGAAATTCTGCCAGTATTAACTATTGTGTAACGTTTTCACCCATTATCATGATTAGGTACCTCTGCATTTTTTGCTTATATATCAGGCTTATGCTCTGATTAGGTACCTCATAATTAGCTGCTTCTGAATTATCTGCTTATATATCTGCTTATATATGAGGCTTATGCTTCTAACGTTGGGCTACCACCTAATCTATGTCAGGAAGGATATTTTGAGCTAGGACAGGATTTGCAGACTACCATTTCAGTTAAAAGAACCTGAATTTCACTTAAGCACCGAATTCTACTGATTGGTCAGTCTTCTATAATCATGCATGTGTGACTAATGTTAATGTGAAACCGCTGAATGAGTCTTTCAATCAAGGAAACAAGTCAGTAAAAGCACAAGAAGAACTGAAAAGGAGCCTTTCAGTTTTAAATTAGTTTGTAAATCCTGAAGTAGCTCAACATGTCCTTCCTGATATGGATTAGGTGGTAACCCTGTCCTGATGCTGCTTAATTTACACGCTAAGCCAACTTCATTGGCCCTGGTAATAGTTACCCCCATGCTGATCTTCCTCAGTCGAGTTTGCTTTCTCCTCTAACCCAATGTTTTCCAGCTTTTACTAACCTCCAGGGCAAGCTCCTCCATCTCAAACTCTTTTTGTGCTGCCTTGCTTTTTCCAACATGCTGATGGTAGTAGATGACCATGACATCATATTTCTTCATCACAGACTTGAAGTTCTTAGCATTGAGGTCATGGACACGATCCCGGCCGTCATATTCCGGGATTTCCAAACCAATTTCCCCCCGGGAAAACACTCCTAAAGAAAGGAGGACCCCCAAAAAGACCCAGCACCATTTCATATTTATTAACTGAAGAAATACACAAAAATGTTGTTCTTATAATAAAAAAAGGAGGAACAAGGTTGGTTTGGATCCCTGCCGCCCACGAAGAGCAGGTCCAACTCCTGGTCCCTCTTTAAAAAACACAGCACAACCCTGGCTGAGCAAACAGCTGAGGGGGCTGGGACCGAAGGGGTAGGGTTAGCTGTTAACGTGACTTGGGCATAGGCATGATGGCATGAGATAGTGAGCTGGGGGGGGTAACCAAAAAGTGGGAGCAACCACAGAAGGTGGGTAAAAAAAGACCTGGACAGGGTCTATCATTAACAACTGGCACCTGTTTGAAGAAGAATACTTTGGCCACTAAGTGAGAAAAACACTGAGCAAAGGATACATTCTTCATGTGATTAAAGAGAAGGAGAGAAGATGGGGGTGGGGGTGAGAGAGGGAGAAATCCATAATGCCTTTCCAATATTGGGCTTTGAAGGGCATTCATATGCAAGCTAAAAATAGGAGCATGAATGTAGGGACAGTGGGAATGGAGTAGCAGTCCAAAGATAGGGAGCACTAGGTTGTTGGGATCCAGCTCATGTGATGCACAGAATATGATACAGTTAATGAAGATCGTAATGGTGATGACAAGTATACTTCTTCCAATGGTAAATTAATAGATCATTTCTATGGTGAATCTCAGATCTAAAGGCAAAGTATCACTCGCTCTGCTACTCTGTGGCTCGGATTTCTGTGTGGGTACATATATACAGGCATGAGTTTATATAGCTGTGTGTATGTTTATGAGTGGAGTCTGAGATGGCAGCTGAGAAAGACCACAGGAGGTGGGGTAGGGGAAATGAAATGGGTGTCATCTTAGATATGACAAATTTCCAGCTCCATTGGAATAGCAGATGCCCAGAGTTAGTGCCAGAAGCTCGAAAAAGGGCTGGGCTGGTGTCTGACTGAATAAATTTTGTCTTGACACAAAATAAATCAGAAGAACATAAGACACACACAATTAATTGAATAGGTATCATCATTTAATACTTGTAACTTTGCAGAGAACATCTTACCTGTGTATGCATTAAATAAAGTATGCACAAATATACTCAGAAAAACCAAAACTTGTTCTACATCATACATTCTACAAAACTGGTGTTATTGAGCCCACTGATATCTTAAGATACAGCTCTTATTTTCCTGACATAATCTAGATAGACAGAGGCCCACTTATGAAAGTGAACATAGCTCACAGCCCATAAACAGTTTTTCTAAAAATGAACTCCAGGGGGGACTGCAGGCATTATACTGCAACAGTGCTTTCCTGCGATGGCAAACCTGACAGCGTGATTCCACAAGAGTAGTTTTCTGTAAGAATTTAGTTTGTTGACATTAATAAGACAAAAGCATGCATGTACTTTACTGCTCTGGCAAATATTCAAGAGCAGGAAGCAAGATGGAAATCAAAGCACTTGGAAGAAGGCTTTGATTTAAAGTGATACACAGCACACATGCTCTTATTTACATACATGTATGGAGCTGCAGAGACCGAGGCTTGTTGAGGCATCGGTTTACATAGTAAAATGGGAGAGGTGAGCTATTAATAATTTTTAGAAACTTGAGTCTGACCCATGCCATCATCCCCCTGACAAGCTCACTAATTTTCTGGATCACATGACTAACACCTATTTAGTAACCCAACTGGAGAACTGAGAGAGGACAGTATTTGGAGGTGCAGCCACATGTAGGGCTCTTTAAAAGAAATGCCCAAGAATTCTCTTTTAATGGGAAGTGTACACATGCATATATGGGATTGTTTGGATAGCTGTGACTTCTAAATAAACACATTTCTATACCTACACATTAAAATAGACACACAAATACACATTAAAGAGTAAATATACAGTGCACTATACATGTCACATACTGAAGATAGAGGCCTACACATCAATCTACATACATGTTTAGAAATGTATGTGCACATATGTACTGTATATTGTAAAGCCTAATTCATACTTCACTTTTCCACATGTGCATTCTGCCCGCGGACGGTTGTGCCTGCGGAAACTTGTATCCACACTACATTTGGCCACGGACACTGACGGTCACAGTCAGTGCATGCATACAGCAGAGATATTCCACCAGACCAGGAGAGGCCAGATGTATTGCAACAAACATAAATACAAGCAGTGTATTGAAATGGGTAAACAGTATAGTGTTTGGCGGTATTAAGGTAATGCAGCATAATGCGGCATTTTCAAATCCGAAATCCTTACGACAAAATTAGCTGAGACCTGCTACCTCAGTGAATTATATCGTCAAGATTTAAAAATGCTGAAATAGTGTTGCTTTTAAAAATATCATATAGCCCGGTAGAATGTTTGGACAGTATTAATTATCTGGACGATAAAAATTAGCTATGTGGCTACATCTATAACTCTTACAACAATTCTTCTGCTTCTACTCTTCCTTGGTTGACCTCTGCTCTGTGACAGTCTGAGCTGCCACCTACTGGAACCCATTTCCTAGTCAATTTCTAAGCACATGCGCAGTCGATGCGCAACAACACATAAGATGCCCACCAGACAACAAAAAATCTGTGCTGCATGTGCACCGTCCGCAGCCGCCTGCTGCACACCCTTGATTACTAAATTTGCAAAACTCACCCTGTGCACTGCCTGAAAGCACACACGGAATAGTGAAATATGAATTAACCTTAATACTATGATTACGTTGGTTCTTTTGTGTAAAGATTTGAACAAATTTAGTAAATTTTGCAAAATAAATTGAAATGATGAAAATGATATAACACAAAGGAAGTGCTTAAATTGTATGTGTCTCAAATCTCCTGGGCAGCTGCCTCTTCTTAATGTTTTATATTATCCAGTGCTTGAGCCTATTTCACCCTACTTTCTACTGGACAACATCCACTACCCTCGCAAAACAACAGCACCACTCACTGGCAGGAAGTTGTCATGGCAGCCCCCACTTGCCTGACTGGCCACCTCACTGCTGTGATCAGGGTGCACAGAATGTACATTACAAACACATTGCTGATTAAACCTCAGGGTCCAGGCAGAAATGTGTTTCTTAAGGAACAATAATACAGGATGTGCTAAGAAAAGGAACCAAAAAATTACACTACTTGAGAAAGTGTCTGAGTAGTATTGACAGGCTCTTGCTTCTTAATTTGGATGCTGTTTACTTTAATAGGATCTCTGGCACCCCATGTACAGATGTAAATAAACGCACCAGTTGGCAGCCTCCAGCACTGGCCCTTTTCAAACTGATCTCCATTCAAAACAGATTTTGCGAGAAATAATGTTTTGCCTGTTTTTCTCACTGTTGCTTTATACGATGGGTTACTTTGTAGCAACTCCCCCTCCCCCCCCAAAAAATAGACAGACTCACATTAACCAGGGCCTTAAAAACAAGGCTTCTGTTGAGCAGTAAGGACAGTGTGCCTGTATGTGTGTGTTTGTGTGTGTGTTCTTTGACATTGAAAGAGAGACATTGATCTTTTTCAGTTTGTAATTAACTATAAAGGACCTGAATTTGGACAATAACCATCTTTGGTTAACCATGTCTTTTACAGTTACAATATGCATACAGAACTTTGACTCCCTGCTTCACCAGTAGTGCACAGAGGTACACTATAGGCAATTTAGAGACTGAATCCATTTAACTGCATGTCTTTGGATGGCGCTTGGACACTGGAGTACCTAAGGGACACACACTTGACGCAGGAGAAAATGCAAACTTCACACACACACACACGCACACACACACACACACACACACAAATTACAACTGAGCACCACTAAGCCACCCTGAAAGAGAGAAGAACAAAGAAAGATTACAAAAAATAATAAATCTATATTTACATTACTGGTCTCATCTGTCAAAGTGCAATTTAAAGTATTTATTTTGAAAACTAATTTTTCCAATCAAAAAGTCAGACCGAAAAACTCATTGTATTAATGCACATCTGTCTTAAATTCAGATTCAAATTTCTGGACTGATTGCAATCAAGTTTACCATAATTTTTCATAATTAATTGGAAAAAGCTGTGTTTCGCACAACCTAAAAACCAGCCTTATAACCTTAAGACAGAATATCAATCCGTCTTCACCCCCTCTCCCTCAGCACAGAATGCCCCTGTGTCTGCAGAGGACGCCTGGGCCTCAGCCAGTTGTTTTGTAGGAGCTTTATGTACCCTAAACTTGTTTGTCGCTTCCTTACACAAGTGCCAATGTGACGAGAAAGCCGAACTCCCCTGTTAGAGGAGCGAGACGCTGCCGAGGCGAACACATTGAGGGCCAGAACACTGGGCTCTTGTTTTAGGCCCTTCCTCCCAGTTTGCTGCTCTATCCCGCCCCAGGCCATGACAGTGCCTGTCTTCAAACGATAAACAGTATAAGAAGATATTTGGAGACAGACACAGAACATCTACATTTATTCATACACGATAATACTTGCTCTCATTGGCTCAAACATATATATATACACCAAGGCTATCAAACCTCCTTAAAACAACACAATGTGCTCCAGCTGGCCTCCTTAATTACTTAATGACCTTGTGATTCTGCTTGTGCAATGACTTACATATATTTTGGCACAGTGGTTCAGTGAGTAGAACTTCTGCCGCACACCTCCAGGGTTGACCCTCGTATGTGGAGTTTGCATCTCCTGCTGAAGTTCTGCAGCAATACTCCAGGTACTCTGGCTTCCTCCAGCTGACCTAAGACAGAACTGAAATACAGTAAAACTTTCCAAAATAGACAAAAAAGCTTATGTTTTCAATTTTTTCTTTCTATCTATCTATCTATCTATCTATCTATCTATCTATCTATCCTAAACACACACATATGTCCCCACAATGTGATAAAAATCTGTTATATTTGTTATGTTCAGGGGGAGCTCAATTTTATAAAAACCGGTGACTGCAATCAAAAAACTAAAAATGTCAAAAGTCTTGTATTTTGTCCGGTTACCTATGGTTAATGTTAGGGTTGGGTAGGGGTTAAGGTTATCAATGTTAGGATTAGGATTTTTCCCATAGAAATGAATGGACAGTCGCCTCAAAGATGTGAATAAATACATCTGTGTGTGAGTGTGTGTATAAACTCCTTGAGTCTTTCTATGTCAAATGCATAAAAATGAGTATTACAGTCATGTTCAGTAAACCCTACAGAATTATTCAGGTTCTCAGCCATCTAACACAAACACACGCACATAGAAACTTAGACAAATGTAGAGTTACAGACGCACACCATCATGCCTAGACACAGTCATAGAAATCTACAACTACATAGAAGCTTGATGTTAAAATATATGGAAAGAATCAGCTATTGGCAAGAGTTAGGATAGATTATGAGTAGCATATCAATACACATTCTCTGAGGCGACTAATATTTCTGCCTTTGAGGACCAAACAGAACTAAATGGTCAGAAAGTAGGAAAGATCTATAAATATGTTTCTTAACAGTAAATTCACTCTCTAATTAGGTAGTGGTGATGTAGCTGTGTTCTTAAGGAGACATTTATGCTGGATCCTTTAACTAGCATCAGTGTAAAAGCAGTTGCCTTGCTGCACTCCCCCATGCTCTGCTCCCCCATCCTCCGCCTGGCAGCATCAGGGGAGACTGTAGACTGGAACTCAGAGAGCACGCGCAGTGTGTCAGCCTGCTGCCTGTGTTTTTTTTTTTTTGTTCATCTGATAAGCAGCCTCTGTTTCAGATCAATCATTACCTACAGCCAGTGGCATAGGACACAGGCTTCCGTATGCACTGAGTGACTGTACATCTCGGCAACTACAGCCATTCCCATTGAAGGCTAGGAGGAAAACACTGGACAAGGAGAAAGAGTGAGACTTGCCTCCCCCACAGTGAAGACAGAGCACCGCAGCAAGCTTTCTAGAGCTCAGTTGGGGAGGTACAGCACAAGGTAATGCAGAGCCAGCAGTTTGCATATATGTGTGTGTGTGTGTGTGTGTGTGTGTGTGTGGATATACATAGATAAAGTATTTTATGTGGATCGTTTACCAAATGTTTCAGGTATAGTTTTCAGTTTCTATGTTTTGATACCTTTAAAAGTACCCTAAAGTTTTTTATTAACATTGTGAAACCTTGATAGTATGCAATACTATAAATGGTTACTACACTATCTAGTAGCCTTGAAATTTGTCTAAACTTTTATCAAAGATGTAATAATTATCACTCTGATCCACAGTCTGCACTTGATGGAAAATTCTTATGAATGGAACTTAGCACAGCCTGATTTAACAATGTTCATTCAGCATGAATAGGGCAACCGGGCATTAGACAATTTAAACATTGACAGGAGGTTTGTGGGATCTCAACACATTAACTACATTATGTTAACAGACGTGTTGCAAATAGACCTTACAGAGTCAAAAGCTGTAAGCATTTCTTTATAAGGTGTCCATATACAGAACATGGACAATGCAAGAAGAGTGACCATAAATGTATGAAAAACCAAATAACAACCAAAAAGCCTTAAGTATGGCCTTCAAAAGATAGCAGTGCTTAAAAATTGTGCTTTTTTGCAGGTAAATGAGGTGAATAGTTTGATGCATATATTTGGCTTTGAGGGCCTGGAATGAGGCCATCAGGCTGCCGGTGAACTCTGCCTTCAGGACATTAGAAACAGTGGAAACAGGAGATGGGTAATGGCAGGGTTGCTGTGTACAGCTCACACAGGCTCTTTGAGCAACATCCGCTATTTATTTGCATATATTTCAGCAGCGTCCAATACATTGCCCCTGGAACTTATGCTGTGAATGTCATTAAACCTATATTCGTAAAGATCTAGCTATGGGGGGGATTTTAACTTGCAACCCTTGTGGCATAAACCTACCATAGTATTGACTGAGCCTCTCAAAGTCATGATGTCAAAAGATGAATGCTAAATAATCATTAAAAAACAACAGTATACTGTTGATGTTCTGAAGGTGTATAGGAGTTCCATGGCTTTTGCTGGATGTGACTCACACTGATGTAGAGCCACAGAGGAATGACAGACGTCAACCGAAATGCAGAGGGATTCATGGTTTACTTCTGTAATGCAAACTAGACTGACATGTCTTCACAGTACAGGGCCAAATGAAGACCCTTCCTACCAACATACCTATGAGTATATATGTGTTTATATACGTATGAGTACACACACACACATATATATATATATATATATATATATATATATATATATATATAGAGAGAGAGAGAGAGAGAGAGACATACAGACAGACAGACAAACTGACAGAGAGTTCTTAACTTGCAATTAAGGTTAACAGCTGGAAGGACGAAGTATACATAGACGCAAAGACATGTATGCATGCCTTCAGGGACCAAATTAAGACGGAAGCGATAAAGATTGTGAACGAATTGTGTGCCGAAGCAGGAAACAAAAAGGAGGAGGGGTTTAGGGACCGGATAGCCGGGTGACATCAGCCTCGAAAAATGTGTGTGTGTTTCGATGAAGCACCGGAATCAGACAGTGCGTGTGACTGGGAAAGAAAACTGCGAGGAAAGGGGAAAAGGCGTTCCCATTCTCAGACCGGCGATCCTGTGCACAGACCGAGAGGCCGGACAAAACCGCAAAATACAGGACAACACGCCCGTCTGTAAAATGATCATAATAACAACCCATATATAAAACAGTCAGTACTTCATTAGTGTGAAACGTAGCAAATACATTTTATGACCCCAATAGCCCAGTGAATGTATGGTCGAACGGGGTTACCCGCAAACTGAGCCCTTTTGACACCATAGTACAAGAAAAAGGTACTGACTGGAGAGACGACAGAGAGACAGACGGAGACACTTTCATCTCATTTTGTCTAGAGCATCTCTCAGCGATCGGCTGATTCTTTCACTCCCAAAGTAAGTATTATACATTTCTCTTTACTTCAAACTGTTTTGGTACAGGCATAAATTAGTTGCCTGTAGTTGTATATTTTTTCCACGTAATTATTTTTTCCCTAATCTGTGTAAATATGCACCGAGTCTGGAAGTCGTGCATTCCGTTACTTTCACTGTCGACTGCGTTTTGGTACCAAATGAGTTCGCGAGAAGGATGGACGCGCATGCAATAAACAGTAAAATACTACGGCATTCTGTCTATATTAACAAAAACCTGATTCGTCAGGCATAGAGACGCACACTGCAAAACCCGATTAAATGAGTTGACACTTTTTTATATCTATTATGTCATCTAAATCAGATGTGCAAATGGGCATATAATAAGTACGGAATATAAAAAAAGATGAGATATGCAATTTGGTATGTCACGATTACTATAATGGATTACGTCCAAATTATTGTCATGATGTCTGTCTGTCACACATAAGATATAGCCTTCACACTTGTCTTACATGGCCTTTGGACAGCAACCAGTTATACGGTTTCAGACAACGCACCTCCTCATTTTTTTCATTGATGAATGCGCATCAGATTCCGCACCTGAAGCCACACGGCCGTCATACTGAAACCAGACAAGTTTACAGCCACTGCCAAGACGTACTTCTGGGAAATGAAGAGAGGGAGGAGGCCTGTGGGTCCTACCCCTCGTCACCCTTCATTCAAAAGAAAAACAGTACATTCGCGTTTGGTGCCCTACCACACTCCAGTCATTACCAAAGGGTGCAGAGCAGATGTGCTAGAACATTCCACTGGCTTCCTGCATTTTAATGTCTCTGCTGTCCAACTATAAAGAAACAGAGGTACAGGACTAAAGGATTCATGATTAATAATACATAATGAATCCCTGGTGTGATTCAACCAGCACAACATTTAAATGGAGCTTAAAAGACTTGTACTCTGCACTGTAACTTGTGGCACCTGCAGCTGACTGGCTGGCAGAATAACCAAGTAAGTGAAGTTTTTAGTGTCCTACTGTGTAAAAGTTCCTGTATGATATATATATATATATATATACACGCACACACACACACATATGTGTGTGCATATGGTGTCAAACATTAAGGAACTGAAAACGTGAAGCAGTGCATTTCAATATTTTTCTATAAAAGTTCATTTCCAGCAAAGTCTATATATTGTTCTTCTCCTCTCCTCTGCTATTCTGTGGTACACATTTATGCTGTGAGCTGTCCGTTTCTTGTTGGAATGAGACATGTTCTGCTGCAGTTATATATGTATATTTTATTGACTTTTTTTCTTCCCATTGAGAAAAACGGCCAGCTGAGCAACAATGTGTTTCCTCTTGCCACTTCCTGTGTCTGTGTTTTTCTGGGAATTCTTGTGGTCGAGATGAAATACTGAAAACTGCCTGTTTACTGAATCCACCCCAATGCTGTACCACAGAACATTTTTTTTTGTATTAAACACCTGCAGGCAATGATTAGGGCTATCCCAAAAATAGCACAAAACTATTTTTATCGCTCAGGAGACTTTTAAGTTGACAGAGATTTCACCTCCTTTTTTTGTGAGTCATTTTGTGGTGGAGGGGGGGAGGATGAAGCGCTTGATGGTTTTTTAATTGCTAGCACTGCCTAATTATGAATAGTGTTTTAAGTATCATGAAGCTTATTAGTTCTTTTACACATATGTAAACTGTCGATGCAGAAAATGGACATATTTAATGTGTATATTGCTCTGGAGAAAAGGCACCTGTTAACTGAATCTAAATGAAATGTCTCACTGGGGCTAATTTGATTTAATGCAATCTGATTGAGTTGGGGCACAACACTGGGAGTATAATTGGCTTGATTGACAAGAAGGGGACAGCATGTACTGTCTCCTGTTTGCCGGAAAGGGAGGCATGTCTGGCCATGGTCGTTTTTATCTCAGACCTGTTTATGCCTTCAGATGGACTGCTTGCAAACACAGTGTCACTTTGATACCAGTGCGAGGGTTTGCACTGTCTTGCTTCAGGGACCAAAGGAACTGGGACTGGGAGGAAACCATTCTGGAACATATTCATGTAGGCGTTAATATTAACAGCATGTTATTCTGTGTGCAGTGTGCTTTGCCTGTGAGTCACACACCTCCCATGATGCTTTGCCCATATGTTAAGTGTGTCTTGGCATGTCTGCACCACGCTACTCAGCCCAAGGGCCAGATAAGAGAATATCGCTGTACTTACCACCACCAACAATCCATGGGTGCTGAAGATCATGGCTGCCACAGCTGTTAGTGGAGGGTCACAGAGCTGGTCTCGATTGTCCACACTGGAGATGTTCACTGTACATCCAGTTTCAGTTCCCTTTGTAGAGCTGCTTAGAGGAGCAGAACACAAACAGAAAACTAAAGCATTTACAGGGAGCCCTTGCCATTTAGCAGAAATGTAACATTTTCTGTTTCTATAAATACTAAATACTACCTTCTCACAATGTGTCATATACATGAAGCTCGAGACTCAAACCCTGCACCTGGAATGGACCATTGGTCCATATATAAAGCAGGGATGACCCAGAGTCGCAACTCCTTTCAGCCTGTAGTGCCTAGCACAGGGTTCCTTTTCTGGTTTGCTGCCATTTCCCATCTCACAGGTCTGCAGGCCTCCTGGACAAGGGATTGAAAGCAAAAACACAGAAAAGGAAGAGAAAAGTAAGGAAAGTTCCAGACTCAAGTTTGTTTGGTTGGTAGTTTATAGCATTGTCCCCACTCCTATTTTTGCCTACATACCATTTACAGAGAAATATAATCACTACCTGTATACCCTTACCTCCCATTGTTCACATGATCCACCACTTCAAAACCAACACCCAGCAGAGAGTGAGCCTCTTATTTTGGGCCCCAGCTGGAGCACACCTGAAGTATTAAGAATGCTTTCACAGTAACGCAGTCACTGAGTTGTCCAGGCTGGACGTCAGTACCACAGCGCAACGTGGTCATAGGACAGTCCAGGTTGGAGGTCTGTAATTTTGACATTGCTATTTGTTAATAGGTTGTTATAGACACACAGACTATTGCTTACTCAAGCGTCTATACAGAGCTCCCAAATATTTATTTATTTGTGTCCCACCCCCTTGTCTTTCCAGACTAAAATGGTCAGTGGAAGGTGACTCAAAGCCCCAGCACTGGCAATTGTCCACACTGGGTATGGTTCAATAAAGAAGGTGACATATGTGCTGGACTCATAATTGAGAGCGCAGCACTTTCAGCATGGGCACAGGGTTAATGATAGGCATTAAGCATGTGCAATCAGGCGTGCTTTGCTCATTCCTGGTCTGTTCCCCTGGCATACATATGTTCCCCTCCTTTCCTGCATGGTGGAAGTATGGTGGTATTGCTCTGCCATTCATAGAGGAGAACCTGCAAAATATAAGTCATGAAACAGCTCGCACCCCATCTAACAGAATATTTTTGTACACATCTGTGTGTGCACATACTGCAAAGATTTATCTACAGATGCCTTAGACTCACTCTGCTACATACTTTAGATTCTCCAGAGTAGGTCATAAGCCGTTGTTGAAGCCTTAGTTGAAGACAGATCCTGGCACGCATGATGGAAATTGATAACGGCTGTGAAAGACAGAAAGTAAAATCGAACAGCAACAGGAGATTGGAAAAGATACTGGGGGAGAGGAAGAGTAGGTCAAACAGGAGAGAGGAGGTGAGCTATTGTGAAGAAGCCAATAGGAAAGAAATTGTATGCCAATATAGATAATGTGGATAATTTTCATAAGGTATTATTCTGAAAAGCCTCTGTGAAGATGAGTATAATCTATGGATTCAGGTCCTCATGAAACTTGCAGCATAGATCGCTTCAAGTTTTAAATCAAGTTTTTATTCATCTACCATACAGAATGTTGTTTTTGATCCTGCTGTCACACGTGCAGGAATAACATTCTTCACAAGCCTGCTTATAAGTTTAACACTCTAACAGAGTAAAAGGGGCTCAGGTTAGCAGCAGCATCAGGCAAACAAGGCTGAAGTTTTATTCTGTACTGACATTGTAATTCAATTTTGAAAATCCATTTAGTACTGCTGTTAGATATCTGTGGAAAGGTATGTAAACAAGTGTGTATTTGTGTAATTGTGTGTGACCCCCTACTATATCTATATACATATTTTACATGTGTGTTTATGATGACATGAAGATGCATGATTGTATGTCTGTGATTTTAAGGGAAAGTTCATGACGAGCACACTGTAGTGGGTAGTGTGTGCACATCTGATGTTGTGTTGGATGGTTTGTTAGTGTGTGTGTTTGGGCTCTCCTGTGTGTGGTGTATTTTGTGGCACTGTTTTTCATTCACTCCTCCATTATTCTGGGATTAGAGATCCTGTTAGTTGAAGGTTCATCAGTGCTTCCTCACACGCCATCCTGCTCTCACTTCTCCTGCGTTCCTTCTCCCACCAAGGCTCCATTTCCTTTGTCTCCTTAACTGTGATACTTTCATCTTAAAGGCAAATCCGGATCTGTTTAATTAATACTACTAAATGAAACATGCTTACATAACTGTCAGTGCTATCTGTGTGTTTGCATGTATACTTCTTGTGCTCTGCATCAGTATTTTTGTGTCTTTGCATCTTAACTGAAATGTGTGCAGCTGACTGTATTTCTCTGTAAACCAATAAAACTGATTCACCCAATCGCAATTTTGCCACCAGAGATGTGCAGCCCTCATTCAAGACTGTAAAATCAAAGTCTCCTAGCAACCAGGCCCTACTCTCAACAGCTATAATCCAATCTGTGATCTAACATCACGGCTGCCTAGCATGAATTCCCTCATAGCAAGGGGAACAGAGGTGTTTTAGATTTAAGTGAATGAGTGTAGAAGGCTTTTGTGAACGTGGGAAAACAAATCTGGATTTAACTTGGCGCACCACACACATAAACACACATACAATCTCAGTGTTCATAATACCACTAATGCAATACGTTTAATTATTCAGCACCAACTGTTACTGAATAAAACACATACTGGCAAGCAGCCCACACATGAGGTTGTTAAATATATGGGTGGTTTAACATCTGAATCCTCCAGTAGATGCACAAGTGAATAAGTGCATTAAAATGTATGTTATGTGGAGCCAGGTTTTGGTCAATATGGGCCTCCATGGTTCAGTTTGATTGGGTGTTTAATATACTCTGCTATTATACTATGACTTTGGAGTTGTCAGACCTCAAGTCAGGGACCATGAGTATTTTCTGCTATAGTTTGTAAATTTGGGATTTTGAGAGTGAAGCTTTCCAGTCTAGTTAGTTCAGTGTGGAGTTCTTTAACTCTGTGGTGGGATTTCAGTTTTCTCTTTATTGTAGTTGGCCAGCTTATAGACTTAAACTGCAAGCTTTGTGGAAGTCAATTTAGCAGTTATTTCTATTGTACGTTTTTGTTGCATCGACTTCATGATTCTATTGGTAAATCTTCAAGAGGAATCATTTTTCACTGTTATGCATTGTGTTGGGACTTTGTGTGGTTAGACATCATCTCAGGTTTTTAGCTTTGGTAAGGGATGGTAATGAGAGATGTACGTTTACTGTGATAGGGAATGTCTAGGTATTCGTCTATGTTTGATTCCATGTATGATTTTGGTCAATAAAGTTATGGACCTGATTCATGCTGCAGTTGTTGCTTTGTTTCACCTTCTTTGCTCCAAAACTCCGCATAGCTTGAAGAATGAGACAATGTGAGACTGTGAGAGAAGCTGAAGGCGGCAGGGAGATGTGGGGGACGTGAATGTGTGCCAGCAGGTCTGTGAATGACATTGAGAACAACCACAAAACAGATGAGACAGAAGCTGGTGGAAAGAGCACTCAGAGGAACATGACGGTGGATGCACCTCTCCTGTTCACGTGGCTTAAATCCACATCTCATGGCTCCTCCTTTGCACAGCCTTCTTACTGTCTGCAGCCCTGCACTCATCCCTCCACCTCTCTGTAATTCTCAAATCCAACCATCTGCTCTGTTCCCGAGGCCTTCCTGAACCGATTGCCTTTTAGATTAAAAAATCGGGGTCAGGGAGTGAAGAGGGGGCAAATACTTCAGTATGTGAGTCCAAGCGTGGCCACACACACTCTCGGTCTCGCTCTCTCACACGCAGCAGTATTCCCAGGATTCATAGCTGTACGTCAGACTGTTTCTGGTAGTCTAATCCAGGCTATAAAAGGGGGCAGTCGGCAACAAAAACTCTCACGCTTCTAAGGATTCAGAGGGAATAAAAGAATAAAACTATAATTACTAGTATTACTCTGTTTTTGATGAAAATGAGGAAAAAAGAGGAAATTTAGCAACTAGGGGGTATGGGAGGAGGTTTGAGAAAGCCTGAGCATAGAGATTAGTTTACATTTTAATGCAGATGGCAATTCCAGCTGCTATTTTTTCCTCTGGCCCAAACCTGAGCAGGAACTGTCTCCATGCTAATGACAGGAAGTATGCCTGGCTGGCCAGTCACGACTGGATTTATGCAGCAGCTAGGTTCAGCTGGTGACTGAAGGAAGGTGGGGATGAATAGAACAAGAGATGAAAAGGATGGGATGAAGGTGAAGGAGAAAATGAGGAGTTACGTCTTAGCGCCAACATTTTTGTCAGTCTCAAAATAAGCACTCTAGAATCGTAGCATATTTTACAGCATGTCGTATTTAACATTGGCTTTGACATGAACATGTTTTTCCAGTTCAGTTGAGATGGAAAGGAGAAGAGGAATGGTAGTATTGAGGCTCTCTTGCTAAACCATGCATGAAATTAGATTCTTTATTGATTGCAAATAGTGTATGGGTAAATTTTCCGTATTTTATTCCATTACCTTACATGCTTGGTCAACAGTATCCTTTATTTAGCTGTTTTTTTAAAAACAAAATTTTTAAGAACAAGTTCTGTGCATTTGCTAGTAAGAAAAATGTTTCTGTTCATATATGATTGTTTCTAAAGGAGAACAAGCTGCAGGTTTCTGTGCTGATCACCCTTCACATTCTAGCATTTAGTTGCTGAAATAGCAGAACCTAATTAGATCATGTTCCCTTTTTTAGTAAGGCAATGAAGAGAAAATGGAAGAACTAGATAATAGTACCAAAGTTGTTAGGCTTGTCAAATCTCATGTTGTGATATGTATTAATTGGTTTTTCCTCTTTTTAAAATTATTATTTTGTTTGCCGTGTACACTGTTGCTCTCATTTGGAATCTCAATTCTGTATTTTTGTTAGTTGCTTCATTTTGAGTTTTGATGCATTAAATAACAGGACCCTTAACTGCAGCAATGTCTTCTGTATGAAATATGCAGTTTCTGTACACATTTTGACACCCAGAGGGCTGTTTTTACGTTTTGTAGACAATGGAGCGCATTAGTTTTAGTTTGTCGCATAAATGAAGTGCAGCAATCATGTCTTTGATAATATATATATGCTTTAACTAGATAGCAGTATATTAATGGAATAGTTTTATCATAGCACTTGAATGAAGGCACAAGTTGGCCTACATTCCAGAATTGTTCCTGGCATCTAAATGTATCAGCATGTTTCTCTTTAATTCTGAAGGCTGTGCTTATTGGCATTACACTAACATGGCAAAACAAACTTTCAGGCTTTCATGCTTTGAAACTGGTCTACAATTTATTTATTTGGAAAAAAAGGAAGAGGAATCATTTCAAATATTACAGTAAAACCATTATGGACCTGTTTTTATATCATAGATTGCGGGTTCAGTAGTCATGAGCAGACCTCTTGGTTTTTAAGCTCACCAGTAAGAATTGAGATTGGGTGTCATGGGAAAATATCGGAAGCACATGGCACATGGCATGATCTTTTCTACGCAAAATTTGAGAGGGTTGATGTGTTTCTCCATTATGCATGAGCAAATAAATGTTTCTCAGTGTGATATCCACATGGAAAATATAGAAGGATTCTTGTTTGTTCAAGGGTAAGTGTTGGCATTTTGCGTTATAATGTGTAATTAGTATGGGATCTTTCATTTATACAGCATGTCTGAAACTAAGGTCATTAAAGCTTATGAGTGAGAGTCCTGGGGAAAAATGCATGGAGATGCCTTCATCTGGTTAGTGTGCTTGGTGTGTTCACATGAAGGGGCGTGACTGTTTTTCAGCAATGGTGGGAATCATTTTGCAGTCCTTTGTGTTAATGTGTACTCAAACCAGGGGCGGACTGGCAACAAAAAGCAGCCCAGGAATTTGCCGCTCAGTGGGGGGGTGCTTGTTATATTTTTCCGTTGACAGGGTTGGAGGGGTGGGTCCCTGTGGTGTTGTTTGCTGTTTGCGATCAACCAGTTGGCCTCCATTTCCGAGATCGACCAATGGGCTGGGCACCCCGGGTATATAAGCTATATAATGCTGGAGTTGGGGAACAACTGACCCTCACAACCTCCCAATGGCCAGTCCCCGCCTGACTTGAAACTTTAATGCTTAATACAGGTCCAATTTGCTCTTGTCCAAATCTTTGCTGCTTGAAATTGTTATGAGGTCATGTTAGGCGTTTATAGGTGAAAAAAATACGTTATATAATAAGGCATTTCTGTGTCAGTGCTATGTCAGCATAAATGCACTTTGGTTTCTTTGCAGGCAGAGACATCTCCTTTAATCTGCATCTGCTAAAAAAGAAGCAGCAACGAGGATAGAAGCAGGAGAAGGTCTAACGTCGTAGACACAAAGAAGGCAGATTTTTTTTCTTAAACTGTGACTTATTTTTAGATCTCACTGTTAGATCCCACTGCGGTTATCATTGGATAAATAAAGAAACAAGGGAAGAAAAAAAATCTTTGACAGAGATTCTCACAATGCTTGGATTGCTAAAATCAAGATTAATTTTTAAAATAAGGTTTCTAGCTGTTTGCTGATGCACAAAACTGCACCTGAATAGCCACTTTAAATCAGAATGTGAGGTTTTTCCTAGTCTGAAATGGCTCAGAGGGTCTCATACATCTTAATGTTAATGCACTTTGCCTGGTTTGTTATGAGGAACATGCAGCATTGTCCTCAGCAGTTTAAATGCAAAGTAGTGGGAAGAGGAAGAAAAAGAAATTTCCCCAGAAGTGTGTTGCTGTAGGCATCCTCTGCTTCCTCCTCATGTGCACTGATTGTATAAGGCATCCTGTGAAACTCATTCATTTTTCGCAGAAATCTTCCATGGTTTCTGAAATCAGTAATATGTAGGGTTTTTCCATCTGAGACTTTTATTTTGAAAGCTGTGTGTCCCTTCTCCTACACCTTAGCCCCCAGTGTCAACTGATTCTTATAAAATGGGAAGTTGCAGAAGATTATTGAGGACCCTTGATTAACAGTTCCTTCTGTAGGGTTTTCTGTAGGGCATGTTCTTCATGTTGTTGGAAGTTTGTTCAGTGCAACTAATTTCTCTAACTGCTTATGCAATGCAGGTTTACAGTGACTTTGAATACAATTGCCGGAATTCTGTGTGTCATGGTTTCAGGATGCCATCGCATCACAGGGAACGCGGTTACATTGTAAGTAATTTAGAGATTTCAATTCACAAAAACTATGTGTCATGGAATGGCTAGGCAACCAGAGTTTTTTTGGTAGAGCACAACCAAAATAAGCACATGCTGTTGCATTCAATACCATAGATGTGAAATGTCTATATCGAATGGGAATAGTTCACTGGCATGATGGTTAGAATTGGTCACATTTTCATAGAGTGGCCCTGAGAATTTTCAGAGCACAAACAGCATAGGGCAGAACACATACGGAGAACGACACAGTATGGCATTCCAAATGCAAAACTACTGATCCATGCAGTGCATCTGTAAATATGACTCATCAGATGTGTTATAGCAGATTCCTCAAGGACTCTGAGTCACTGCACTGAGATGGGCTTTGACAGAAAGTAGGGAGAGCCCATGTCACTTTAGAATGGGTCAGTGTGTGCATGTGCTTGTGTGCATATGGTGGATGTCTGTTGGGTGTTCACTGACAGCATCTCAAACTAAGCCTTTCATCCTCAGCGTTGTCATTTCTAATGTAACCCCCATCTTCCCCACTTTAACTTTCTCACTATCAATGTCTCATTCTCTCATGTGGTTTTGGCTGTCACTAGGTAACAGCCTCTCTTTTGAAAGGCAGAGTGTGCCTCGTTTCCACAGCAACATCAGTTGTAAAGGATTAATGGTGCTGGGTGGTGGTTAGGGGGTGGGGGTTAGGATGGTGCAATGTATTGGACCAACAGAGGTGTGGGACAGTTCTTATGGTCCATTCAGTGAGACAGAGCACTCCCAAGCACTCCCCCACATCCAGCCGGCTTTGTGTGTAGGGTGAACTTGAAAGCAGAAGAGCAGTTATGGTGTTGCCATAGTGATCATGTCTTCAATAAATGCATGCATAAGGAACTTTTGTGTTTTAATGGTAACATTTTATGGACTGTCTTTTCATATTTATGTGCACACTGCATTCATCAATTTGTTCATGTGCATGAATTTTGTGTGTGTGTGTGTGTGTGTGTGTGTGTGGGTTTGTATTTATCAATTTGTGGGGACCCTATGTCCTCACAATGTAGTGAGACCTTTTATTCGTTAGTGGGGGGACATTTTTCAGGTCCACATAATATAAGCCTCAGTTTTCAAAAAATCTGTGATTTCAATTATAAAACTAAAATAGTCAAAAGTCATGTACTTTGTTTGGTTACTAATGGTTAAGGATAGGGCTGGGTAAGGCCTAAGGTTGTCATAGTTAGGCTTAGGGTTATGCCAAGAAATGAATGGAGAGGCCCAAATGTCCTCCACAATATGATTAACAACCTCTTATTATGATGTTGTGGGGACCATTTTTTCAGTCCCCACAAGGGGAAATTCAATTTTATAAAAATCTGTGACTGCAATCAAAAAACTATAAATGCCGATAGTCTTGTATTTTGTTTGGTTATACATGCTTAATGTTAGGGCTGGGTAGGGTTAGGGTTGTCATTTTTGGGATTAGGGTCTTGCCCATAGAAATGGATGGACAGTCACCACAAAGATATGAGTTCAAGTTTGTGTGCGTACACACACGTGCATGTGTGTGTGTGTATGTGAGAGAGAGAGAGTTTGTGTGTTTTTGCCCTTTATAGAGATCTTGTCACTGGAATGGTTTCTCCTTGGTTGAGTATGCGCAGTATATGAAGAGGAGTGGTCTGTTTTGAAAGGACTCAGTCTGACCCAAAGACCCGAAATGGTTCTGTGTGAGTTACTGTGGAGTCAGTGATCACCCTTTGTTGTAATCCCCGAATCCCCTTTCAGATCTGAGCTCTCGAGTGCCCAACACATTTTCAGGTACCTTTGTCTCAGTTTAAACTACTGTTATTTTTCTTTTCAGTAATATAGATAAATAATTCACATACTCTTGTTTATATAATTCCTCTCTACCACATTCTACATGTCATGTGATAACTTAGAGGGCAGTATTGTAAAAGTTCTCATTTATATAAGTGTTGTGATTGGGTGTGACAATATGTTTATAGGGGCATTTGTGTGTGGGCATGTGTGTGGCTGAGAGTGTGTAACAGCTTGACCTCTAACCTTTCTTGGTGGTAAAAGGAAAATATTCCTGATTTACCCTATTACCCCCTACACAATGACACAAGCACTGAAACCACATCCTTTAGCATTGTTAAACAGAACTGGGTGCTCTTAAGACATAATATCATAGGAGCATATACCTAGAAAATTAAAATATACTCACTGTGACTGAATGTCTGCAAGTATAAAGGTGTGTCTGTAAGTGTGAGTCTTCTGATTGTGTGGAGCTGGTAAGGCCTGGCATTTCTCGGTGCTTGCTATTGCCAGTTTAGTCACAGGGTCGGCTGTCATCGCCACATGTACAGTTGGGTGGCATGAGGGAGCTGAATAACCCAAAAGAAGACCACATTGTGTTTCTTCTGAGATGTAGAGGGTCAGAGGCAAATGTTGGAATAAGGGGCAATGTGGGGTGATGGCCTGAGAGAAACTACTTGTGACATATGAACAAATATCCTTTGTTGACCTGTCATGTGGAATGCAGATCATATTCAGTCTTATATCTCTCTGCATTGCCCAGCTCCATTTTATTCAATCACATAGAAATAACATTATAGAGAGACATTAGAACTCAGGACAGCCATCTAGCCATTAGACAAAGAACACATTTGTAATCTCAGCAAGCTACAGTAAGCTAAGGAACAGGCCACATTTAGATTTTAAGGTAGGTGCCAACTCTTTTTATTATCATTAAGATATTAATATACGAAGGAAGAAGAGGCTATATAGCCCCTTTTGGATATAAGTGTTGGCGGAATAATATATAGTGCTGACCTGATGTATGGTGGTGCCCTTACTGTGTTGCTCCATTTAAAGCTGACTCAGAACTAGTTTCCATCTGTGGCATAGAAGCATTGATGATTGTAGTCTTCACTTTGTAGTTTTAATGCTAGGACATGCAGGTTTACAGTTTTTTGTTGTAATCAAGCATGAGCAATGCTGTTTGGTTGTCAGTGTTGTGTTGCATTAGGTGGGGCTATTACAGTGTTGGTCCAGTGTTAAAAGTCTAGTTTTAAAATAGCAGCAAGGTATCTTCACAAAACAACATGTGACGGCAGCCACACAGCCTTTTAGTATAGAAATGCTGCCCTCTGCTGGAAGTTTACTCAAACTTCACTAAATATTTTTTCAGGCATATTTTATATAAACGATTTTCACCAGTTTGTATTAGACAATGTTTTCCACTTGCTTGTGTCACTGA
>JAAGVU020000015.1:13989595-14006991 GCA_011763525.2 Mormyrus iriodes | reverse complement strand
GATAGATAGATAGATAGATAGATAGATAGATAGATAGATAGATAGATAGATGGATGAAGGATAGAAGGATGGATGATAGGAGTCAAGATGAATCACACTTGTCAAATATTCAAGAATGTGTGTGAAACTGGAGTTCTGCATGTGCTCTCAAAAATAAAATCATTCATTTTCATCCTTGCTCACTCATACTGCGGCACATTTGTGAGAAATTTATCAAAAAGGAAGGAAGCTAACAAGAACTAATCATTAGAAGACATTCATCTTTTGCTGTATGGAAATATTTTGGATTCCATACAGAGAATATTGAGCGAAACCAAGAGAAATGCCAGTATTCTGGGAGATTCAGTTTCCCAATGTTCCATGTTCCATGCTGATTTGAATCATGATGTCACCCACTACTTAATACTGTGACATAGTGTTGGGACATTGGATTCCAAAGTTTTGAGGCTTGCGTCACTCTAGCGAAACACAGTGGGTGTTTATCAATACCAAGAACGCAAAGAACGTACTTGTGTTTTTGGAAAGGGCATTCTTGCTAACTTGTCTCCCAAGAACAAACTTGAAACACAATGAATCATGTAATTGTTGATGTTGGTACGAATGCAACTGATGTACCCTTGGTATTTGGGGCATGGCAAGAACAACATTGAGGGATTTTTACTGTCCTCTGTCCTTCTACTCTTGAGTATTGGAACTGTTCTTCAGCAATGGAAGATAAACTAGTACGTGAGAACATAAGCACAGTCGAGTATGCACATTGATAAACACCCAGTGTGCAGGAGCTTGTACCAAATGAAAGTGATCTTGTGACTATGAGATACAAAGCTTTGATTGGTGTAACGTCACAATACTTTTGACACCCCTTATGAAAGTGTTGACAGGTTGACAGGTACCGATAAATACAGTATGATCAGTTTGCTGTTTGTCTTGGTGTACACTTCCACTATTAACATTAATATGCATACAATAAGTACACTGCTGTACAGACATACAAAAACTAACACACGGTATTAAAAATATTTATTACAACAAGTGATTAGCTCAGACACAACACAGCACTTTATAGCGCACACAGTACAGAAGAGCTCGCATAGTATTTAGGGCTTGCGGTACTTTTTGCTGGCCACCAGATGTCGCTGTCCAAAGACTTTCGGTGCCTCAAACTCTTCGAGCCATTTTCTGATATAATCAAGAAGATAATCCAAAGCTTCGCGAGGCATCCATCGCTCGACTGTCAGCATTTCGGCGTATTTTCTGATGTTTAAATGTCGTTCTACGAACGTGTTAAATTAAACAAATCATATAGACAAAAACATCAGGAATCTATTCGATATTATTTATCAAAGCTTTTACAGTAGCAGCACCAAGGCTTTGGAACATATTAGGGCTGCCTCTTAAGTTTCTGATTTGAAGTCTAAACTAAATTCCTTAGCATCTGAGGAAGCTTAAAAAGTATTCATGTGGAGATTGTCTTTTTGATTCTGTATTTCATTGTTTCAATTTTTTTATTATCCATATGCTAGGTACAGCACTTTTGTCAACTAAGATTGTTTTTAAAGTGCTTTATAAATAAAGTTCACTTACTTACTGGGTTGGGCGGATGCTAGGACAACGTTACCTGCCTGACTGCATTATGCCGACGGTAAAGTTTGGTGGAGGACATGGGCGTAGCTAGACCCCTTTTACTGTGGCACGTGTCCCAGTAAAATTTCCCGCTCATCATTAAACAATAAACTTATTTATTTGGCAGTGCATTAATTTAGATCGATAAAATCGGGGATAGATTGGATGTTTTTCTACTCCAAAGTGTAGCAACGTAGTTTTAACCACAAATAGAAACAAAGCGCACGTGAGTGTGCAATTACAGCAGGAGAACTACAGCTGACATGCATGCAGTTATCCATGTGAATTTCGCGAAACTGAGTGCAGGTTTAGAATTGAGGTATGGTAACATTACGCGACAAAAGTAAGATTTTTAATGAAACCGATGATCTTATACACACTAAAACATTATTGGATGACTTCTATAGATGGATATAAGGAAATTCTTCCGACAATGCAGAGTAGGGGAAGCAGTAAGGAGAGATGAGCATGAGGGGGCTAAGATCTGGCTGTAGATGGCGATAAGCTGGCTAGCTAACGTAACGTTACTTCCAAGTCTGTGAAACGTAAACGCCTGAATTATATAAATTTGGGAAGGATTAAGTCGATCAGATTGCGTTTGTTTGGATGTTGCTGCTGCTGAGAATGAGGAGCAGAGTGCAAGAGAAGCACCTTTACCAGTAGTTGCTTCAGTAGGAGTATGGCAGCAGCAAAAATAATGAGCTAAGCAAGGGAAGCTGGTATAGCACATGCTATAGCTCATTTCATATGCACCAGGCTTTCAAAAAAAATCGTGGGGGCAGGGAGGCCTGTGCCCCAGTAGAGCTTTATGTCTAGCAATGCCGCTGGTGGAGGAGGGATAATGGTATGGAGCTATTTTTCAAGGGTTGGGCTAGACCCTTTAGCTGGACAGATAAGAAAACAGCAGTGTTGTTTGTAGGACTTCACATATAGTATGTGTGAGGACTTATGTGATATTGATAACTTAATTTTCGACTACTTACTCCTTACATGTATGAACTACTGCTGATAATGATCTCTTTGTACCCATTCAGATGTAATCCTGTTCTATGAAAATATCACTCGCTCTCCATGCTAACACACAGATACGGAAATTACAGATGATAAAGGTCTGTTTATATGGGATTATGTAGCTGAATAACCTTTTCAGCCATCAGTCATACATTTGTGCATAGATCAGAAGGGAAACATTATTACCTTAGAGCTAGGATATATGGTTCCTCTTGCTTAGGCATACAGCAACTCTGGATCCCAGTACTTATAATAATAGTTTATTCAAATACAAACTTTGAATTACTTTTATCTATCCCCAGACTTCTGTGGCCAGGAATGAGGGCTTGTTATGACTTCCAGGGCATTTTTTCCCTTTGCTAACATGGACATACTGCAACTCTGATACATTATTACAAGTGGATAAATATTATAATCAGTATCTAGATTACTTGCATCTATCGTCCAGACCTCTGTGCCCAGGTATGAAGGGGGAACATTCCTGAAATCCAGGATATATGGTTCCCCCTGCTAAAGTAGACACAGAGCATGCCAAGGATACGAAAAGTAATAATATCAACAAACATCACAATCACAAAAAAAAAAACTTTATGGATGAAGTATCGCGTCAGAACTGATGCCACTCTCCTGGGAAGGCTTTCCACAAGATTTCAGAGTGTGTCTGTGGGAATTTCTGCCCATTCATTCAGAAGAGCATTTGTGAGGTCAGGCACTGATGTTGAACGTGAAGGTCTGGCTTGCAATCTCCATTTTAGTTCATCCCAAAGCTGTCCGATGGGGTTGAAGTCATGGCTCTGTGCAGGCCAGTCAAGTTCTTCCACAACAAACTTACCCAACCAGATCTTTATGGACCTTGATTTGTGCACTGGGGCACAGTCATGCTGGAACAGAAAAGGGCCTTCCCCGAACTTTTCCCACAAAGGTGGAAGCATAGAATTGGTAAGCTGAAACAAATATGATTTACGTTCACTGGAAATAAGGAACCCAGCCCAAGCCCTGAAAAACATACCAATATCCCTCCTCTACTAACTGAACAATTGGCAGAATGCATTCAGCCAGGTAACATTGTCGTGGCATCCACCCAACCCAGACTCATCCATCAGACTGCAAAACAGTGAAGAGTGATTTATCACTGCACAGAACTAGTGTTGGCATGTTTTATGCCACTCCATCCCACGCTTGGCATTACACTTGGCAATGTGAGGCTTGTATGCAGCTGCTTGGCTATGGAAGACCAGCCCTTGAAGCTGCTGGCGCACAGTTTTTATGCTGGGGTTAATGCCAGAGGAAGTTTGGAACTCAATTACTGAGTCAACAGTGTTGGCAACTTTTACGCACTATGCACCTCAGCACTCAGTGACCCTACTCTGTTACTTTACATGGTCTGTTACTTCATGGCTGAGTTTCTGTTGTTCCTAAACACTTCCACTTCGCAATAACACCACTTGCAGTTGACCGTGGAATATCTAGCAGGGAAGAAATTTCACGAACTGACTTAATGCAAAGATGGCAGTCTATGACAGTACCACTCTTGAATTCACTGAGCTCTTCAGAACAACCCATTCTTTCAGAAATATTTGTAAACCTGACTGCATGGCTAGGTGCTTGACTTTATACACTTGTGGCAATAAGTCTGAATGAAACACCTGAATTCAAAAATTAAGAGGTGTGTCCTAATACTTTTGCTCATATAGCATATAAAAAACAAATCAGGCCTTTCTGCTTGGACAGTTCGATTATTGCGGCTACAAATAACAAATGTATGTTTTTCCAAGACACTCAGAGCACTTTACAGAACCAATGGAAAGCCACTTCATCCACCACCACTGTGTAGCACCCACCTGGATGATGCGATGGCAACCATTCTCCACCAGTACACTCACCCCAGAGTAGCTAAGGTGTTGAAGGGACAGGAGAGGGTTCATAAATTAGATACAGGGATGAATAGGAGGCCAGATTTTAACAGACCACAGCAGGCAATTTTAGCCAGAACATTGGGGTACCACCCCTGCTCTTCCAAAGGATGCCCAGGGATCCTTTATGACCACAGAGAGTCAGGACCTCTGTTTTACATCTCACCCAAAGGGCAGCACCATTTTTATAGCACGGTGTCCCTGTCACTGCAATGGGATCCACACTGACCACAGGATAGGCTAACCTGTTGGCCACACCAGCACCTTTTCAGCCTTCATAGTTGGTTTCCCATCCAAATACTAGCCAGGCCTAAACCTGCTTAGCTGCAGGTGGATTACCTAGTCTGAACTGCTGGTGGTGTGGCTGCTGACAAATGAAGATGAATTTTGAACAGTGTGAGGCAGAGACATGACAAAAAATTATAAATGGGGGCCTAATAACATTAATCGCAAGCAAGAAAATGTATAGACGTATGTTTTTAAATTATTGATTTATTACACAGAGATATTTATATCGATATTGGCATCGATCCAAACCTATTAGACGGATCATGCTTGAATTCACTGAGCTCCTGAGGGCGACCAATTCTTTCACAAATGTTGAGAATAAGGAAATGGTTAAAGAAAATTTATTTAAGGAAGGGTAAAGACAACTTTCACTATTTTTGGATTATCAGAATATTTCTGGGCAAGGGATTATTGAAGATGGAAGGATGGAATGACAAGAGTGAGGGTCAACACAAAGCGCAAGCACAAGTGAAATCATACACATTCTTCAAACTGGCTTCAAGATTTTGATCCAGGTTAGTGAGGGCTAAACAAAGCCGATCATCTAAATTTATTCACTTTACTTTTAACAAAGAATAGGTAAATGCATCAACATAAATAACTAAACCCAGCTGGCTCTCCTTCCAGAGACAGGCCTCTGTCTTCACTTCACATGCAAATCAATGATTTTCAAGTACAGATGGGGAAGTAAAATGGGAGCAAATTCTGGAACGTTAGCATTGTACAATTATATTGCCCCATCTTGTGGTAAGAAGGGACCATTGCGGTACACTGTCTCTTTTACAAGAAGGGGTACAGATGAACTCAGAACTGATACTGTAAGAGTTTGTCTAAGAAGTGGTGATGTCTAAGTTTTTATATGTACAGTGGGGTTTAAAATTAGGGATTTTTCATTTAATTCGGAATGTTTTGGCATGGGCTAAGACATTCCAGCATTTCACACTGGACCACTGGGAAAAAAGTCCTATTTACCGATAAATCTGCATTTTGAGATTTATGACATAAGGATTTATGTAAGGATGGACAGAAAATTGATAACACAGTCTGGGGGCACTGTATATTTACTAATAATTAATTTTAGGATTTTCAGATATACTCCTTTGATTAAATATTAAAATTATACATTTTTTTGCTTGTACTGTTTGCCCATTTGGGTAACGAAATACTGCATGCATTAACTCGATCATCAAAATAATAATGCATTATGACTAAAATTAATGCAATGCCTTAATGTAATAAATATCAAACAGACATATAAACATCACTGTACCACCAATAATGCTGCTGCTGCAAGCTTCAGTTGCACAAGTTCAGTTTATGTGGCAGCAGAAATTGTAGACTAAACATTCAAAACTATGCAACCATGCCATAGTACCCATCCTGTTACCTTGAGTTCCTTTTCTTTGCCATGTGTATATTTATTATTTCTTGCACAAACATTATGTTGGGGTGGCACAATGGTGCAGTGGCTAACACTGCTGCATAATATGTCCAGAACCAAAGTTCAAGTCACTGCCCTGGCTCCATGTGTGTGGCGCTTGCATGGTGTCTTCGTGGGGTAATCTACAGATATTTCCCCTCCCAATCTGAAAATGTGTGTGTCCTGCAGTGGGCTGGTGCCCTGGGTGTGTCCTGTGTTGTTCCCTCTTTTGCACCCTTAGTTTCTGGGATAGGCCTATGACTTTGAATTGGACAAGTGGGTATAACAAGTGGATGGATGGACAAACACTATGTTGCCCTCTGCTGATCAGTTTTGGAAGCAGCAGCCAAACTTCTCATAACACTACTCTGACATTGCTCTATTCACTATTGCTCTGCAGGAGATTACACACCTACAGTACTTTTTAAACATTTTTATGGTGGTGGTTAGTTCCCGTGTACAGCTGCTGATTTTTAGATGTGGTTTACAGATTGCTCTAAATGCATTAGATACATAGATTAACATTATAGACTAACAAGATAAAGTTTTTAGGACAATTAATATTCATTTATATTGCTCATTTGCTGAAGCACAAGCACACTGCAAGTCCCTATAAGTCAGTCCTTAAGAGTACAGGAGTAGTGGGAGACTACGCACTGTTCAAAGAGAGATCACAAAGGTGCCACGGCACAGGGTGGGTGAATTCAATGATTTGGATGGGTGTCCTAATACTTTTGGCAATATAGTGTATAAAGATCATTGTGTTGTTTATAACTAGTATGAAATGACTAACTTGTCTAGAATTAACATAGAACTGTTATATAGAACTGCTGTACAATAGTTACTTTGTGTCAAAAGGACACACTGGGTGGAACACACTTATTAGTGTAACTTGCTCACTTAATACACTGTAATGGAGGATGACATTACTAAATAGGTTGTCCTAGTTGTTGGATTAGTATTAGAATTGGCTCTGTTTGTTTGTAGTTGCGAGTTTTTAGTACTAAATTTAAACACTTTTGCAAATTGGTTGTATTCAATTTGTAACCATTTAGCTTGTAATAGTTATTTTTGTGCAGAATGTCAAAGATCATCAGTTCATATAGACAAATTTCCACCAGCTTTGGTTATGTGGCAATAAAGATTTTGGTTCTGATTCTATGGAAGCATTATCTCAATGCTGACATAGTCTGAAGTCACTGGTTATTATCTACATTGATCAGTGTTTAAATTGTTCTTTCTGATTCATTAAAGTGAAACTTCTTAATTCATAGTCTTAGATTTTGCCTCTTCTGTTTATGCAGCCCAGAAGCTATTTAAGAAAACATTCCACAGTTTACTGCAATAGCTTACATGTTTGTCTAGTGTTTGCAATGACATTTTTATAGACTAGAGTTTAACATAAATCCTCATACATTCTCTTTCTAGGTTGTATTTGTTTACTTCACTTTTGGTTACAGGTGATAAACTGGAAAAACAAGTAGATAGTTGGAAATTCTGCTAGTGATAATTGCTATTGAAAAAGTCTTCTTTTTATTTTTAGTTAATAATAGTCTCACCTCCCAGCTCTTTTCTCTCTCTCTCTCTCTCTCTCTCTCTCTTCTATCTCCATGGAAACCACAAGTGTTTTTTTTTTGTTTTTTTTGTGGTCTCCTGGGTTACTGTGGTTCTAATCTCTACTTACCTCTTCTCCTCAAGTATCCTTGCATTGTCACTTCAGACTATCCCTTGTCTGAGGTAAGAGGTAAGTAGACACAGCTAAGGAACACATGTGCTGGGCTGAATCTTTCTTAAGCGCCCAGCTATCTGCCATCATGAAGTATCGAGCCCATATGTAAGGAAGAAGATCATACAGCAGATGCCCTGGATGCACTAATGAATAGTTTTGTTTTTACAATTTTGATTAGCATCTTGGACAACATGGAGGCCACGTTGTCATCACTATTACCTCACACCTCCACTGGGTTTTGGGAGGGTTTTGAATCTTACCTCCACTTTGTCTGTGTGGAGTTTGCATGCTCTCCCCATGTCATGTGGGTTTCCTCTCACAGTCAAAGACAAGCAGTGTGTATGTGGCCAATGATGGACTGGTGTCCCGTCCCAGGAGGCACCCCTGTCTTGCACCCTGTGCTACGTAGGATAGGCTCCAGATTCACCCACAAAGATAAGTTGTTAGATGAACGGATGCATGAATGTCACCTTTTGTGTCTTTATTGCAAGAACTGGATTGTGCTTTTTCTATGAAAAATGATTGCATTTAGCTCTGTCTGAGGTTCTTTACAGTCAAGGAGGTCAAGACCTATAACAAGAAAATAAATACTGAGTAACAAATTTCAGATCACCACAACTTCTTGAAAATAATTATCTTGCAGTAGTAGACTTAGGTGAACATTCTGTACTTTTTTTTCTTCTGTGAAAAGCATTCTGGAATCAGATTCTGTTCAGTAGAACTGAGGGATCCAGCCTTTGGTAATCAGATTCTAGTGAATGTCAGTGTTGAAAATATCACACAGTTGGGGGTGAAAGGCTGTGATGCAACTGAGGTTTAACTATTTTTGCTTACTCCTTACAATGAGGGTAGCTAGTCAGCCGCAGATAGTCCTGCGATTCCCTGACGTAAGACAATCTAGACCCCGTAAGCTAATTTCCTCTTTGAGATACGTCATCTTTTGAGTATTTTCAACCTTTTTGAGTTTCATACTCTCTTTCTGAGTTCCTCAAAGAACTGTATAACCAGATTTTAAATATTGTGAAGAAAAACACAAGAAATCTGTAAATGAAAAGAATATTGTGCAGTAGTGTTTATAGAATATGCTCATATCAGGCATGAACGGATTTAGCAATTTCGATGTGTGCGCTGTGTGCATAACAAACATAGACATACTGTATCCTAATACTTTTATATATATAATTATACCAATCTTTATTATTGTCATTAGATAATTGTGATGTGGCTTTTTATGTTTCTGTTTATCAAATTGCAGATGTTTTTCTAGTTAATCGTGAATTTTTGCAAGAAAAGTGTAGTCCTAGAAATCCTACTTTTCAAAATTATTTAAGTCCCTCTCTCCTGAATGGCTTGCCCGGGCACTTTATATTCAGGTGGGGTGAGACAAGTTTGTATATCTTGGGTGTGGTCACATTGGACCGAAGAGTTATTAGGTGATTGCTTATTTTTCAACATGTCTGGGGTATTTCACTGATAATTACGTCTCATCAGTATTTTCATTACTCTGGTGTTGTTAAATTTTAAATCTGGTCAATGAAGTGATCGCTTTAAATAGAAATTTAACTCACTTCTGTGGTGAGTTCATTTGGGTTATTGGCAGACTACATAGAAACTGCAAAATAGAGTTGCTTCAGAACCTGATTTTTAATGTCCTGGCCATTGCACTGTATGCATATTAGCAAAAGATTGCAGGTTGTATTAGATTCATTGTATTAGGTCATAAGTGCCTGATTTTGTTTTTAGTCAAAGATTAGAAGAAATGACCGGAATATGCAGTACTGTGCAAAGATTTTAGGCAAGGAAAATGTTTAAAACTTACCACGTTTTTGGAGGTAGTAAGTGTATATCCGTGCAGGAAAAGCACAATTTAACAATTTAGCAATTTAACTTTAGAACATGAGCAAACTAACAAAAATTTCTTCTCCTCTCCCAAAAGTTACTTATATCTTGCTGGATGGCAAGATGAACACAACTTCCCAAACCTATCCTCTGACGCACCCCAGCCATTCCATGTATTTGTTTTGTTTCATTACCAACTCAACTAATTAATTAATCATTAGATTAGATTAGATAAATAACTCAATGAGATATTGATTAGCCAAACATGGTGTGCTAGTGGTTGAATCAATAGAGTCATAGATGTAATGGATGTTTACTGAAAATATTGGAGTAACTTTAAGCGGGGTTTTTAATTGGCCAATATAGTTTAAACATAAATTTATTTGAATGCCTAAGATTTTTGCACAGTATTGTATATTACTATAATTTTCTGGACAAACCCATGAACAAGGCAGCATTCTATCCATAATCAGTGTGTAATTTAAGAAAACATGGTGTCATATTTTGCGCACACAATAGAAATTACTTTTCCCTTCTGATGTCATCCCCCTCCACACAGTGCCCCTCCACTGAGCACAAGACCGAACATTCACATTTGCATAAAATGTAGGTTTCCCAGTATATTACCCCTCCCAAAAAAATGAAAAAAATGCACACATAATTACCAGTTCCCAGCAACTCTAATTCCCTCAGCTGTATGGTAATCGACGAGGAACAGTTACAATACATCCTTGTATTATATGTATTTTACTGAATACCTTTATTTTAATACAGGTCATAGATGAGTCTGGGAAAAGTAGGTGGAATTAAAAATTACAGAGGCAAAAAAGAAACAAAGGTGACTTCCAAGATATAATTATCGCAACTGAGTTGAGTTATTATATTCTAAAGTATTAAAATAATTTAACCACTATAATTAATGTAATCAGAGTGTTCTGGTGACTCAAGGAAATGTAAGTTTTAATCATGTAGATACCAGAAGTAACTAATTGTCTTTGAGTTTTTATTATTTACATGCTGGTGCTCAAAGACAGTCAGACTTGGAATAAAAAAATAGAATAACTGTCCTGAAAATGACATTAACAAACTGCAGTTCAGATTTTTTTTCAGTATTTTTTTTATTAATTAGACAACCTGTAAATGGATCGAAAGACATCAAATTATCAAGCAACAGCTCCTGGGTTAGCTTAATCACTAATCATTTGTGTTATGGAACGATTAAGCAGGCATTTTGATGGAATAGGACTCATGTATAATGCATTATAGATACCATAGATACCCCATATAATACATTTATAAAGTATTACAGAGACGGCTATAACTATTTATAAACAGGCATAAGACGTTATTGCCATGTTTATTATGCATTATGAATGCTGTATGAAGCTGTCATCTATAATGACCCATGAATACCTTCATAATGTATTATAATGGCTTATGCTGCCTATAATAATGCACTATGAAGGCATCTGTACACACACACACATACACACACATTATATGGACAAAAGTATTGGGACGCCAGGCCACTACACCCACAGGAACTATTACAATTTCCCATCCTAAACCATTTGCAGCTATAACAGCTGCCACTCTTCAGGGAAGGCTTTCCACAAGATTTTGGAGAGTGTCTGTGGGGATTTTTGCCCATTCATCCAGAAGAGCATTTGTGAGGTCAGGCACTGATGGTGGACATTAAGGCCTGGCTCACAATTATAGTTCGTCCCAAAGGTGTTCAGTGGGGTTGAGGTCGGGACACGTAACTTTTTAAGCGCTTTTTTGACTGGAGTGCTTGATGGGAGAGTAGACCCAATTGTCTGTAAGACCATTCTGACCATTATAATGCATTATGAAGGTATCTATAGTGCATTTTAGATGAGAGCTTCACAGAGCATTAATAATGTTTTATAGTTTATAACACGGAATAGTTTATAATACTTTATGAATGCTTTATGCTGGCAGGCTTAAGTGTTACCGACATTTTTTCATGCTTTTTCAATTGCAGACCTGCTGGGATATGTCGCATCTGCAATGACAGTATGTGAAACAATGCAGGATTAAAAGCATTGACAGAGTGTTAGCTGGCACTGGTTGTGGAACACATATATAACCATTAAATGTTCACCACAGACTTAACGGAAACGCCCAGTTATTCACAGCAATTAAGTCTGCTTTTGTTATTTTATTCTTGTTAAAAAGTAGAAAAAGTACAGACTTTCAATAATAAGGGGTGTGTACAGTTACTTATTTCCCCCAAAGCAAATACCTGGCTGTGATGCCATTACAAAGCTGAAACACCTAGAGGGTCACTACCTGAAACCTGCAGTAATTCTAACTGCCATGCTTCATTTCTTTTTAACACAGTTCTACTAAATCTGCTGAATACACAGAATCATAACTTTAAATGCAAAGCCATTATGTAATAATGATATTATTGATTTTGTACATTGAACTCTGGTGTCCTGGCTCTTCTGTCTGCTCAGAGAGCGATGCTCACAGGAATAAACCAAGAGCATGATTAGGGATTTGTGAAAAGTGGAGCTAAGCCTTTACTCGAGGGTCTGATTTTAGTGAAAATGAATGACAACACGCTATTTGAACGAATTAGTGTACATTTATTTGTTGGGGTTAGGGTGAGGGTTAGGTTTAAAGTGTATTTTAGGGGGGCTAAAGCAGCCGTAGTGGCACCCCTGGAATAAAAAAAAACCCAGAGATTAGTTCTTTAAACAGGAGTTAAAAGTAAAAATTGAAAACATTTTATGGTGGTGACAGTTAAATGTGCCTGAGGTGATCCTGGTGAAGGGGGAGAGGTGATCATCTGGGTGTGGTCTTATTGTAAAGGCAAAAATATTGTGCAGGGCACATTCATGTCAGCTGCTCCAGAGTGATTTATGGTTTTGTACCACAATCTTCTTGCAGTCCAAGGTTAACAAATAAAAGCAGCACTTTGTGACAGGAAAACAATGCAGACAGCCCCCTTTCATCTTAGAGAAGGGCAGGGGAGGACTGGTCAAACCAGATCAGCTTGTAATTTAATCAATAGTGTGTGTCCCACACTAGAATCTGTATGACTCATTTTCTTTCAGTCTCACTAACACCCCTTAATGCAAGCAACTTTCTGTTATAAAAAAAAAACATAGCTGGCATACTTTATAGAAAGGTGAATATTTTCCCAGCACTGTCTGGAAGCCATTATTTAACCTACATACAATCACTTGTGCATGTCATCATGATTTAACTCCTTTAATTAAATATGTTTTAGAAGCACCATGCTTTTTATATTTCACTTGTTAATGGCAACATGAAATTTAAATACAGTTGTGGAAATGAAATTGTGTATTAGTCAAAGGATATTCATAATTCTTAATGTCCAAGATTTTTTAAAATTAAATGTTTTATTTCCTGGAACTATACTCCTTCCGTTTACCAAGACGCTAAGTACTAAAGAGTTACTTAAACTACCAAAGCACACAAAGCTGAAGATCTTTATTAAAATAAGCATGCCATTTTGTTTAATAAACAGACACTAATGTTAGGTGAACTTCAATGACATCATCACGTTTGCACTTTTAATAATATTTTTATTAAGAAAGGCTTTGATGTGAAAAGTAATTATTTGCATTGAACATAAATGGCCGTGAATATTTTTTTCTTTATTATATGTTCTCCTAAAGCAAATAGTTGTTTTGCAAAGTAACTGCACTCCTGGGTGGGTCCCTCAAAGGTCACACATCTCCACGTTCTATTTGGCAATGGTCACCAGCACTGTGCATCTCCAGCTTTTAAGAATTCTGTAGGTTACACAAAGGTATGTATGAGTCACACCTGCATAACACATTTATATGTGTTTGTGTAACATTTCTTGAAGGCATTCTGGAAAATTTTCATTTTCCCGTTTTGTACAGTAGAACTGTTTACTCCCCATGTGAATCAAATTGAGTTGCCAGTTTGTTGACTATTTTGTTTTTTAGTTTCTTCAACAGAATGACTAAGGCTAGAGTCTTGCAAACTAGAAAGAGGCAAAATTTCCAAAATTAATAGTGACAACATGAAAGTAGGTATATTCTAAGCAAGTCCTATAGCCTTTTTTTGTCTGATTTTGTCATAAGGTAACCCATCAGGATGAATACATTAACATTAAACAATTCTTTTATAATTAGTTTCTATGTCTACTTTTCATGTATATATATATATATGTAAGTATAATTATAATTATTATTATTCACTATTAATGAATCATATAGACAAACAAATATCTAAATTTCTGATTTCCTATAATAAAACACAATATCATGTATGGAGTATATCTGTTACGGTTTTATTTACATTTGCATTTCTTGATGACAGTATACAGATATTTACTTAACGAGGTATTTCACTTTATTTATTATATTGGGCTTTACTTTCCTCTCCACTTTTGGAATTTATCTTGTGTATCTGTACAATAGCTATAGTGTGAAGGAGCAAACTGATACAAATACCTTACCTGTCACACCTTACCTGAATGCAAATGTGATACTTTGGTAATGTTTTATTGGCATATGACCTTTGAGCAACTTTGTCCCTATTAATAAACCTTACTTTCATCCATAGCTGATATCGTGAAGACTGTTGGTCTCACATGTCCACATCCTGATATCAAATTCATGTTATCTCCTCTGGAAATCATTAAATCCGATATGATATACCAAGAACATGCCTTTATGTTAACGTAATAGCATACAGAAGATTTAAAAGGAAAAAAAAAAACTTGACGAACATTCAGATTAAGATTTATATGGTTTATTTATCTATTGGGTGTTTTTACCCAACATGACAAAAGACAGTTTAAGCCAATGATGTCATACAATGTGTAACAGAATTTCTTTTAAGCCAGGGATGTTGTTGTCTCAGGAGTTTGTTTATACTTGCCCTCAAATTCAATCTAGCACATTATAAGATTAACGAAAAATCATTTCACTACTTAGAGCAGCCTTTGTTATTTTAAAATAATCCATTTTAAATATTTACTTTTCATATGACTCATTCATCGGTAGTTTAGGGGTAAGAACATTTTAGGAAGACAATATTTTTAAGGAATGACCACCAGTGTTGTGAATGTTACTGAAAATTAGTAATTAATTACAATTACTAGTTACTTCATTCAAAAGTAATTCAATTACTTTGCCACTTACTGTATGTAAAAGTAATTAGTTACTAAGGAAAGTAACTTTTGTGTTAGTTCAATTCTATTATTAATACATACATACCCAGATGGCACACATACATCGCTGGGATGTTAGGTTAAGATCGGAACGTTGCTAAACGATCGCGTTCCATTTAGTCCTATTAACAATTAGGCCTAATATTTAAATTATCACATAAGCTAATGTGTGTTTCAGCAAGCACATTTTTTATAGCAATAATTTTGCTCTAATCAGTTCAGCATAACTTAGGTCTATTGTTACTGGTTCTGTCATGTCAATATTTAAAATAATAAAAATATATCTTTTAATCAGTTAAATTGTTTGTTTGGTATATTGGTATATGGTGTTCCTACATATGGGGTAAACAGAACAAATCCACCCTATGGTATATAAATATATACAGTATGCTTTTTATGGGTTATATAGCCTAAATGGGAAGAATAACAGTAGGCTAAACATCGCGTAGTGATCTCATTAGCATCGTGTTGCTGTTGAAATACATCGTGCAGACATCGGGGGAATGTCCAATCAAAATTTGGTAACAATGTCTCTGCGACGTTGCGACAGTCAGCAAATGACCTCACTGAGATTCTTTGCATCACAGGGACGTCCTGCCTATGCATGTGTGCTGTCTGGGTAGTTGTATTATTTTAGTGCTCCTACTGTGACAGTGAGGGACAATACAACTGTCAAATTTTACCTGGCACTGTACCTGACCCATTCATTGCACCACTGTAAGGTCAGGTCATAAACAGGAAATTAGGGGAATAGGCTGCATTTGTCCGTTAATATTTTCACTTAAGACAAAAGTAACAAAGAATAAGCCGGTTTAAATTTCGAACTTTCTTTAATTGCATTATTTAATTTGAAAAGGGAATTAGGCCTACATGACTCGTTACCACCACAAGCAGCGGAATTATACTAATGTGTCACTTTGTAAAACGTTACTACCAGCACTGATAACCACACAGGAAAATCAAAGAGAGAATTCAATTTATTAAATCAGTTAATTTATAAATAGTTTAAATTACTTTTTCCTGTGCTTATGGTGTACTGTTTATGATTTTATGCACAATTTATCTATATAACCAAATATCAGATTTGAATTTGAATATGGTCTAATGCTAAATTATATTTTTCTTCTGAGCAAATATACAATTACTACTCAAAAATATAGCCTTGAACATTCTTTGACAGCCTAAGACTTTTGCACATTTATCTGTATTCAGTTAATTGCCAAAATTTTAACTATTTATGAAAGTTCACCCTCTAATAATAAGGATTACAATAAGGATCTCTAATAAATTTGATAACACTTTAGTTTATAGTCTGCACCTTAGCTATTAATAAACTGTTACAAATCATTTCGCAATATATTAGTACATAAACATACAATCAAATGTAGAAATGAATTACAAAGATGTCTTACTCTTGTGTCACAAAGGATTTACTAAAGAGCTTATAAATGCTCAATTATCACATTTCTGAGTGTGCTTACTAACCCATAGTTTTATATTGTCAAGTGATTTATAAGATCTTTTGTAAAATCCATGAGCAAGACACGATTGTTATACATTTCTACATTTTTTAGTGAATCTTTCTAACTATTAATATATTATTATGTGATTAGTGACATATTATTTATAGTTAAGTTGAAGACCTTCAGATAAATTAATACCAAAATATCATTTATTTTCAAGTCTTTCTTTTACCTTCAGCACAACATCCATTTTTTTTAAGGATATATTATACGACTGCCTTAGGTTGTGACTCATTTGGCAGATAGTCACACCTGGATTTTCCTTTCAGATAATGTTTTTGAAATAATCATTAAACAGCTTTCTTTATAATTTGTTCAAGTTCAAACTTGCAGGGCGTTGTCTGTGTGCTATTCTATTCCACACAGGTCAGACCTGCTGCCCTCTATCTGTCCTACTATTGGTAGATTGCCATCGGTAAAATCCATAAAGAACCTCCCACCAAACCAAATCCCTCCTCAGGGTCTACAATTTAAAAGGAGCACTGCTGCACATCCAATGTACAGCCACTCCTCTCTTGCCAGGGCAGAGTAGCAACGATCCAAAACATCAACATGGCCACCCTGATCAGCACCCAAAGCTTCAAATCATCAGCTGGATCCTTGCGAGGTCTCCCCAAGGGAGGCTCGCGTCTTTCCATAAGTGGAGGGAGTGCTAGGATCGGTGCTATGCGAGCCCCCAGCATGTACGCTGGTGCTGGAGGTAGTGGAGTGCTCATCTCCACTGGAGGCTCCGGAGGCTACGGCTTTGGTGGAGGAGCGGGTGGCGGATTCGGTGGCGGTTCCGGTGGCGGATTCGGTGGAGGATACGGTGGCGGATACGGTGGCGGATTCGGTGGCGGATTCGGTG
>JAAGVU020000015.1:13939999-13972475 GCA_011763525.2 Mormyrus iriodes | reverse complement strand
GGCATTCTCTTTAGCATTCTGTATTGTAACTCCTGCTTCTAGAAAGCATCCCTGGAAGGCACACTGGCAGAAACAGAAGCCCGGTACGGTAGGCAGCTTGCTGGCTTCCAAATGCAAGTAACCAGCCTGGAGGAGCAGCTGATCCAACTCCGTGCTGACTTGGAACGTCAACGCCAGGACTACAATACACTGCTGGACATCAAGACACGGCTGGAGATGGAGATCGCAGAATATAGAAGGCTGCTGGATGGAGAGAGCACAAGCACGTAAGTTTCTTTGCATTTTTGTCCAAAGGAACGTATGGTGAATCTAAATATTGTGAATCTGATATTTACAGAAATTTATACCAAACTGATGGTCAGTTCATAAAAAATATCATTTTAATAAATTAGTTTTTAATTAACTTGCCTAGTATAAACTTCTGTAATCCATTCATCTGCCATAACTGCTAATCCATAACTGGGACAAAGTGAACTCATAATGCATTGAGCATATTTCTTTGTTTTTCAGCTCATCATCAACCACAACACGCAAGGTGGTGACAATTGTGGAGGAGGTGGTGGATGGAAAGGTGGTCAGCTCTACTTCCTCCACCACCTCAAGTTCTACAAAGAAATGAGAGAGCCAGCCAAGACAATAAAGAAAAATAAAATGCTAGACCTTACATTGTGTGATTCTTGTTTTTTTTATTCATGTGTGATGAATATGAGCATAGTTCCATGAACAAAGGTAGAACACAAATATTTCATACACAAAGAGCCAAGCCTGGGAGACAGACACAAACACAGGTGGAGGCTATAGTGTCATACATATACTGCATAACACTATGTCATTGTCATTCATGGCAAAAAGCAATAATTATAATTATTTAATAAACAATAATATCAATCTAAAGTAATCACAAGGTTCTAGCTCAAAAAAATATCAAAAAAATCTTTTCCTTATTATGCAGCAAATATAAAATTGAATATGTGCTTGTTTTGTAAGGAAGATCCTTTAGCAAGAGAAAAAGAGACAGGAGGCAGTTTTTCATTCCAGAAGGAGCATGAAAACTTTATTATTAAAAAAGGAAAAACAATATCCGGTTGCCGCCAAGACACACGGCCTGCCCAAAACTCTGGCAGGAAGAAAAACAAACCTTCAAAATAAATGCACATCTGCCCTGAGAATTCTGACTAAGGTTCCGCTACAATCCTAACAAATTACCAGTTCGGCAAACAAGATCCTGACAATTTGAACAATGTCCTACACATGTCTCAAACCTGTTTTATTCTTGCAGGTTATTTGAATACAGTTTACTGTACATCCCTGTGACACAGAATGGATGAATGGGTGGGTAACCCATGACTGCGTAACTAACTACAGCTCTGACACCATCCTCAAGTTTGCTGACGATACCACCGTGATAGGTCTGATCAGCGAGGACGATGAGACAGCCTACAGGGAGGAGGTCAGACTCCTAGCAAAATGGTGTCAGGACAACAACCTCACCCTCAACGTTAGTAAAACTAAGGAGATGCTTGTGGATTTCCGCAAACAGGCAACAGAGCACAGACCCATCGACATCGAAGGTGAGGCCGTGGAGCAGGTCAGCAGCTTTAGGTTTCTCTGAGTCACCCTCACTGATGACCTTAAATGGTCAAGTCACACTGCGGCAATAGTCAAGAAAGCCCAACAATGCCTCTACTTCCTCAGGAGACTGAGGAAAGCCAGATGTCCCCCACAACCCTGTGCAGATTCTACAGGTGCACTGTGGAATCCATCCTGACAGGATGCATCACATCCTGGTACAGCAACTGCTCAGTCCAGGACAACAGAGCTCTGCAGCGGGTGGTGAACTCAGCACAGAAGATCACGGGCACGCAACTCCCTGCGATCCAGGACATCCACACAAAAAGCTGTCTCAGGAAAGTGAACTGTATCAGGTGGAACCCCAGCCACTCCGCACTGTCACTTTTCACCCTCCTCCCATCTGGGAATTGACTAAAGTCCATTCGGACGCGCACCTCTAGGTTGAGGAACAGTTTCTACTCTACTGCAATCAGACTCATGAGCAATCAGTAACCTTGTGCCACCTCTGGCCTTATTTATTTACTATTTTATTTCATTCTGGTCTTATTTATTTATTTATGTATATTCACTTGTCGTCTTGTCTATGTTCACTGTCTGCAGGGGCACATGCAAGCAAGCATTTCATTGTACATGGTACTCGTACTTGCACACATGACAATAAAGAATTGAATTGAATTGAATTGAATTGTTTACTGTGCGGAGTTTACTCTTTACACACATACATTAGATGTTGTTTTGGTTGTAGTTTATATTTTCTTCATTTGTTGTCATAAGTGTTAGTGTCTTCTGAATTGAAGCTCTTATATACTGTATATAACACATCCACAGTGCACCAGGGGCTGATCAGCACCACACACACCAGCATGGTGCCCTCACTGTTGGTCCCAAGAGGTAATAACAGAACATGGCTGGTGTTTCAAGATCCCAAGTGGCCAGCAACCTGCAGCTGGTGTGCTGCGCCGCTGGTGTTCAGTCTTGGAGGTCTTCCATGTTTGTCTTGGGGTTTTGTGTACTTACTCACTTTTTTTAGGTTTGTTTTCCTGCAGAATCGTAGTAAATACCAAAGGTATAGTATAAAAGGAGGGGAAGACCTCAGTGCTGGTTGGAGTTCAGCCGTGGGATAGAGTGTGCATCGCCCGGCATTTCTCGGGAACATGTGTTGGTCTCCTGCCAGGACTGAGAAGAGCTCCCCAGTCTGTGCGTGGAAGGTGGGTGACGATAGCACGTCCGAGTGTATATAGCTTTGCAATCCCATATTGGAAAAAGGCAGTAGTATTAATGTGTGTGTTTTATCATTAACCGCAATTAACATTTATTATATATATATAACATATGGTATAATCATCTGATGTGTGACGTATATGGCTTCTGAAACTGTGTAGAAGAGGAGTATATGTTTATGCATCAATCATTATTATACTAAAAGCGTGTTATAATTATTCATAACTGTAATAAAATAGTATATTGGGACCTAAGCGTGCCTGTTTGTTCCTTTTGAAAGCCCTGTATCCCCCTTTCGTACTAAAACGAAATATCAATAATTTATTACCTGTTCTTCCCAACACACAGGAAGATGTTAAATACAGAATCACAAAACCTTTCATGCATTATTTAAACAATGCATGGCATGAACGTATTTACAACTCTCCTACACATGTAGGCCCAGTTTCATGAGTATAATTTGACCCAGTAATATATATCATTATGCAGGATATACCTGATCTGCTTTAAAAATCGCTTACATGTCACCACTAGTTCTTTCTTTCATTATGAATGTACTTATCATGAACTTTTCAAGTTACAGGGCTTTCATTCACATTCAGAGAATCCTGTTTCTACCTGTTTGGTTCAAAACACCCCAGCACCCTGACCGGGGTGGGAAGGGGGGCTGTTTCATGCAGCAGGATTTCTTAGTTAGTTGAGTTAACTTAAGGTAAAAGTGACTGCCCAATAGGAATGCTCCTTACGTAAACTCTTATTGGACAATCATGACTTCTGGCTTAAGTTAACCCAGCTAACTTAGAAATCCTGCTTTGTGGAACACCCGCCAGGATAAGTGGTTGGAAGATACTTCTGTATACTAGGACTGCTGCCATGCAGTGAACCAAACATTTATTATGATACTGAGTTCATGGTTTGCTATACGGATTACTCCGTATACAGTCATCAGGCTCATGTTTAGAAATGGTTGCCTAAATGGCCATCTTCTTTTTCAAATTCAAATAAAAGAAGTGGTCTGATGTTAAACAGATTAGTTAGAGAGCAAGGAACCTGGAGAAGTCAATCAATTTTCTGAAACCACCTGTCCTATTCAGGGCCACAGGGGGTCCAGAGCAATTAAGGTAGCAATTAAGTGGTATCGGTTCTTGGTATTGGACAATTGTTACGAGTATGAGTATTTGACCGCAGTATCAGCCCGATACCCGATATCGGTATCGGTGCATCCCTAATTAGTACATCAGTGTATTTTTAATGGGTTTAAGTTTGTTCTTGTGAATTTCCAGAGACATATAATCACCACGGCTATGAACTAGTTAATATGACTGCTAAATGGCTATTATGATTTTTTTGGTTTATATGGTTTAGTTTCAGATTCCTTCTTCTTCTCCCATTCTTTAATGACACATACTACTCTATGGCACCTGTGGTCAGTGTGTATGCACTGGGCACAGAAGCAAGTCTGGCCACTTTGACAGTAGTGCTTCAGGGGTTGAATATGTAGCCTGCAAATGGAGTCATCCAGGTTCTTACACATGACAACCAGTTGGTGTTTCCTCAGGGCTGTAGTCTGGTAGTGTGGCTCCAGGTGCTTGGGGCAGTAGGAGGCAAGACAAACCAAGCAGGACTACACCGCCTGCAGGACTTGGCCTTCAAAGCAAACATCACAAGGCACCTCCCGGTGAGTTACAGGGGATCCCACATTGCACATATCACTGCTGTGATTTTCCACATGTGGGAGTAACTTGAGTTCCAATTCCGGTGTGAATGTATCTAGACAAAGCGGGCAGTAGCAGATATCTACATACCTCCAGTACTTCCCAATACAGGTCAGGCACAAGATGTGCCAACAGGGAATGGTAACTGTATTGCAACATTGCAAGTGTCTGTCATACATCCTAAATGAACAAGGCCAACACACTGATTATGAGCTTTCAGGCTACAGAATTTAAAATTCAGATATGGTTGTAGAATGGAGAATGTATAATTTTATCTACCACAATATCCATTTGCAAATAAACAATGCTCATGTTCCAACACAAAATTGGATATCCTGTACCCCTGTGAAACACCCTAAAATGTCAAAAGAAATACCAGCTTGCCGCAACCTGAAAGTGTCAGCGTATTTTTAAAAGCCTGTAATTCCACCCTGTGCTATTTCATGCGTGAATGGTTAAGAGCATTCCTGAACTTAAAGTAGTCTGTCCTAATTCTTTAGTTTAAGGTAGCAAAAATAAACTCACAAAAATATATGACAGTTCTCCGGTTTAGTGGAGTAAAGCTAAACATACCTATGATCTGTCTGAATAATGCAGTTTATTGCATAAAATAGAATTTCCCTGGTATTGTACTTCTACAGTGTACGGAGTTCCTTTGCTATCCAAATGCCTGTAAGAAGTACACGACATTGGTTACAAATGGGCGGGGCCACTAGAACTTTGTACATACTCCCCTCCCTCAAGAGTTTCTTTTACCCACATGATGGAGTAAATATGGATATGTCTGTTGATCTGTCATTTTAATATATGTGCTAATTCAGAGAGGTGCGTAAAAGTCAGGTGACAAACACCTTCATTCATTTCTGCGCATTATTGCCAATTAGTTAAAATCGTGTCCTAGTTTTTTTTTCTAATAAATAATTTCAAAACAAATTCAGTTTTCCCAGCTCTACCAAAATTGAGCTGAACCATGAATCTAAAACCGAGGTTTGTATTAAACTGTGAATTTTGTTTTCCATCATACCCTTCTTCCTGGGCCATTTTAACAGAATATCAAAATCATTTTTCTGGCCAGAGATAATAGTGCTGCTGGCAGAATGTGGCCCATGAGCCTTCAGTTTACATGAGATTTTAGTTTGTACTAAATTTCATTGAATGACTTATACTTAGTAGTAAAGTTACCAAAGTACACAGAAATCATTAGCAAATATAGTAGCCACTTAGGATAAAAGATGCGCCACCATTCATTAATGATGATCAAACATGAGATCAGTATTTCACTTGTGTTATTCATTACTTGTTCCTTCAGAAGTTCCTTCAGTAATTCATTCAGAAATTCACGAAGGTTTACAGAATTAATAGTTATAGTAAAAAATATAATAACTGATAAGATATGTCATGATGCATTAGTGATGAATGAACATGAGATCAGTATGTACTAAGACTTAGTTTGTGGTTAAATAATACAGAATGAAGAGCATAATATTATATTATTTGTGCCCCCTCAAATAAAACTCCTTCAGTTAACCGAAGCCTGTGTCTGGGTTGTGTCGCCTCTTTGGTGTGTCAGTTCCAGCAACATATCTGTGTTCGGTATAACAGAACGAACAGACAATCTTGGTCTTGTCAAGTACTTTCTGCAGTGTTGGTGTAATTTATTAGGAAACCAAAAGGTTCCCAGACTGCTGATTATGACTGACTGAAGCCGGCTTTAGCCATATCCAGCTCACATCTACAATTAGCATAGCGTTTTTGGTGTTGAACATCTACTTGTGAATTTAGGTTTTTGAATTAATAGTTCATCAACCCGGCGGATGCATTTGATTTAATTTTATATCTCCAGAGAGGTTTTTGTATATCATCACTCAGTTTTATTTCAAAACTGAATTTTCAGGACTAATGTTTACTATAAAATTCACATTTATAAATGTTATTTGCATCTCTATATTTTTAGATATAGTTAATAACTACAACGTTTGGGTCACACTGTCATTAACTAAATCAGGGGTCTCCAACTCCGGTCCTGGAGGGCTACTGTCCAGAAGGTTTTCTATCCTACCTGGCTTCTGATAAGCCACACCTGTCCCTGGTATTTAGCTGAGAACAGGTGTAAATATATATAAATATATATAAGAGGAACTCAATACAAACACCATGGAGAATGTTATACTTTATTATTATATTGGTTAACTGTATAGCATGTAACTGAAGGACAACGCATGGCTCATACTTGGAATCAAGGCAGAAATTTCACCAACGGCACGACAGACGATTACACGTGTCAAAAGAAGATCAAAGGAGTAACGACAACCAAAGACAAGGTAAGAAGTTTAAATACATAATCAAGTAAAAATCAATAACGTTAGCTATACCGGCACATATCTATTCCCTGATGTTACTTTAGCGAGCTATAATTTGCCATGATATGTTTCAATAACGTTTGCCAGTTGGATTTCCGATCCTACGATGGATTTCCAGGCTGGCAGTGGATCAGCCTCACAGTGGATGTACAGCCAGACTGTATTTAAAATAGTTATCAGTCCATCAACTTTAGATTTCAGGTCAGGTCAGGTCGGGGAGCATGCGCTGATGCAGCGCGTTGCCACACCTACCACATGACGAAACGCCTCGGGATCCCAGCTGGCGACCCCCCAGGCAGACACACGGTCCTGTCCCACACTCCAGAGATAGCCATCCATCTGCCGCAGCCAGGTGTTACATGGGCGTCCCCTCAGGCTGGACCAGCCGCTCAGGTCCTCAGCAAAGAGGATCCTGCGAGCTGGATCACCCTCAGGGAAACGTGCCACATGGGCGTAGTGCCGTAACAGAAGCTCCCTCACAATGCAGGTAATGTGCCTCATTCGGGTCCCCTAGCAACCACTCATTCGACACAAAGTCAAACCAGCGGTACCCGAGGATTTTCCGAAGAGACACAGTACCGAAGGAGTCCAGTCTTTGTCTTAGTTCACTGGATAGCATCCATGTCTCACAGCCATATAGCAAGACAGGGAGCACCAAGACTCTAAGGACTTGGACCTTCGTCCTCTCGCAAAGATATCGGGAGCGCCACTTTAGATTTACCCTGATGTAAATGTTATGATTTATGTAATTGTTATAATTTGCCACTATATGTTTAGGTTTTGATAACACTTTCTAGATGGGTCTTTAACCAGTGTAAATTCTAAGATAGCTGGCAATCCATTAATGTTAGATTTAACTTGATGTAAAGGTCATGACAAGATGTCCTGATATATCGTTATCCAAGCTAACATCTAATATCAGGACATCTTGAAGGTCAGCAACGTTACATGGAAGGTTAAGTTACCAAAGTATTGTGTGGACATTGAACAATCTAGCTAGATATGTAATTACTTTATTTGATACATAGTTCATGTGTTCTGACCAAACATTGTCAGTGGCCTAGGTTAGGCATAGGGTAGGCTATTCACATTATCTAAACATTAGGCTATTTTGTGTCACTCGGAAAGTTAAAACTGATCACCCACTTAACGTTATTGTCTTTGGTCTTTGAATGAAATGCTGAAAAAGAAAAGTTGCCCACAGGAAGCTCTTAAACATCAATCAAACTAATACCCCTTAGAGAGAAATTGCTTACTGTACTATGCTTGTTATGGTTACCACCATTCATATACTTCACAGCCTTTTAGAAGCCTGTTTTCTCATTATGATGTCTCAATGAGCAGCTTAAAAGCTAGATACTCTTTTTTCATTACTTTAATTGCTATGATTGTGTTAATAAATGTACCTATTGATTTGAAGTAATGTTGTAGTCTGCCTCCTCTTTTTAAAATGCAGTCTACTCATTCAGTAAAATGATATTCTACTCTCTTGCATGTGGTCTCTATATCCCTTTCATGTGAGTAATTCAGAAGTGAAGAACCCCCTCTAGTGTGCAAAAATTATAGCCGAGACTTCTGGAGCTAGCAGGAAACAAAAGTTTCAACACTACTCAGGTACAAAGTGACAAAACTAACCCCTCCATTTATAAATTTGAGGTGTTATATACTTTGACAGTTTATATGCTAATATTGAGAAGAATTTAATGACCAATAGTTAACAGCATGCAAAATAAAGTAAGGCAAAAAATGAACCATCGGTAGGAAGTGGGTTAGTTGATCCTCCTTACATCTTGCTGAGCTCTGTTTACTGTTTGATGTCTTTCACTTTCATTAATCTGTTCCCCAGTTCAGTCTGTGTACTTCCAGAACACAATCAAGGGGTCATACCAAGTAGATGCCTCGCCCGCTGCATAAATTTATAGCTGCTTATAGTCATAAACTTGTTTTACGTTGATGTTTGTCATTTTTCCAAGTCTTTATATTCATCTTGTCACAGTCTTGGAACCAGCATTTCCTACACTCTGAACACACTGTATGACTGTGTATGTGACAAATAAAACTCTTGATTTTGACTTTTCTCAGCATTGTTCTTTTCAATATCAATGACACCATGCATCCTGTGGTTACTTTTACTACACAGGACACAAACACACACCTGGTCATTTTCACAAAAATGTTCCAGGAGCTTCTCATGTTTCTTGTGTATTATATTGTTTATATGTCTGGCAGTAGGAGATGAAACACGAGGTAGGATTTCAGAGCATTGAGTCTCCTGCCGCAGATATCACAGTGTACCTCCCAGGCTTTGGCAGAAATATATGTACACTCCTACTTTTTACCTGCACAGTAAGTTCATCTAGGATTGTGCTTATGTCAGCTTCAGGCCTTAGACAGAGGGCATTGGTGGCACAGTACCTGCTTTTACAGGTCAAATAGAAGCTGCATCCAAACTTCACGGAGACAAAACTGGTGAACACATCCAGGCACCCCAGAGTGCTATCAGACAGGTTAACAGGAAAACTAGGTGAAGCCATTGGTACTAAAAGCAAAGCAAAATCTGCACAAATTAAAATGGAATATGTGTTAATGATAAGATGTATCACGATATTATGAAGTGTATACTACAACAATTCGAACATGAGAACATTCTGTTAACCAGCCTTTGTTGAAATTGTTTCTTGTCTCCATTAGTGGGTCATAAAAGGTATTATATAAATGGATTTCATGTAAGTCATATTTTCAGTCACATTAATAGTTATACAGTAACTAAATCTATTGCAGTCCACAGTTCAAGGATCAAAGATTTGTTTTATTGTCATTGTGCAAGTGCGTTACAGAAGTACAACAAAATTTTGTAGCTCCTTCCTTAGAGGTAGTGCACTTGAAGGCCCTCCAGAGGTAGCGGTCAATGTTTGGCTTCTGTAGTTCAATGACATTTTCAGCTGTCTTGACTATGTGCTGAAGCGGGTTTTGATCAGTGTCAGAACAACTACAGTACCAGGTTGTGAGGTAGTATATCAAGATGCTGTCTGTGGTGCACCTATAAAAGTTAACTAAAAATTGTTGTAGCAGATAGGCTCTTTTTTAGCCTCCTTGGGAAATTAAGGTGTTGCTGTGCCTTACTGACTAGAGAGAAGGAGATCCCAGGCCATGAGAGGTTCTCTGCTATGTGTATTCTGAGGAACCTGAAATTGGAGACTCTCTCAACTGTGTCTCCATTTATGCAGATTGGGAAGTGTGGCCCATATCTGCATTTCCTGAAGTCTATTTTTTGGTCTTTTTGGTGTTCAGAGCCATATTATTTATTGTGCACCACCCAGTTTCCACAGTTCTTTCCTGTATGCTATCTTGTTGTTAGAGATCACCACAACTGTGCCGTCTGCGAATTTGATAATGGTGTCTGAGGTTGAGATGGGGTTTCAGACATTAGTGAAGAGTGCATAGAGCAATGGCTCAGATCACTGCCCTGCAGAACTTCAGTCCTGAGCATTAAGATGGCAGAGAAGTTGATGCCCAGTTTGATGTCAGTTAATAAGAAAATCCAGTACTCAATTGTAAAGTGGTGTGTTCAGGTCGAGGTTGTGAAGTTTGCATACCAGTTGTTTAGGAATTATGCTTTTTAATGCTGAGCTGAAATCAACAAAAAACATTTTCACATAGGTGTTATGGTAATGTATGTGTGTATGAACAGTGCAGAAAGCAAATGAAATCCCATTAAAACGCAAGAGATATTGTTTTGCAAATATTTCAAGTTTTCTTTCCAAATGTATTTCAGTGATATGGTATACTAATTTAAAAAATGCTTCATGTTGAAAATAAATGTTGTTGCACGTTTTCCTTGAAATGAGTTGAACTGTTTGAACTGAGCAAACATGTTTACATACATCCAGACGAAATGCTAGAAAAAACATGGAGTCACATAAGCGGAAAGTGGTTCAGAAATTGCCTAAATAAGTTTAATTCAAACCTTAATTTGTAGATTAATGATAAAATAAAGTCAAGTTTATTTGTGTAGCGCATTTTCAGTTCAAAGTATTATAGAAAAAGAGATAAAGTGCATGAAAGACATTCGATTGCGGTAATCTTTGCAGAAATACAGTAATTACAGATGGCATGGAAGGAAAGGTAGAAAACAAAGAAGGAAAGTAATGAAACACTCCATGAATAATTTCCCTTTTAATACTGACTTTTTCATTAATATACTTTTCAAATAGACTTGTTCATCCCCAAAACTGGAGAATTCTGCCTAGAGCCGGCCCAAGGCACAAATAACCCCCCACCCCACCCCCCATTTGATTAACCTGTCAAAACGGGAAGGAAGATGACACATGAAAACTAGGTTAATCAAATTTCGCTTAGGGCCCCAAAAGAGTTAGGCCAGCCCTGCTTCTGCCTGCATTAACGTTGCATGTAATCATTTTGGGATAATCCTAAAATTAGGCACAGGTGCCAAAAACAAATATAAAGCACTACAGGATTTTAGATGTAAGTATTTTAATACAGCTCATTTACTGTGACTGTTTATTTTTCCAGGACATTAACTAATCAGTCCAAGCAGGTATTGTCAATCTTCTCAGTCATCAAGCGAGCATTTCAACATGCTGTCTATTTACTGGAGCAGATTACCATGGTATCAGATGCTTTATCACAGCAATACAGGTAAAAGAATGGATATAGCTTTTCAGTGAAAGTGTCCATGAAGGTGTAGATATGAGATCTGGCTTTGACATTGTAGAAGGAAATCTGGCCCTCTTCGTAATCCACATACACACCCACTTTCCTTGGATTGGAGTCCAGTGTAAGGCTAATGGGAGGTGTGGATGAGACTCGGTACTCTTGGTTCTTCTTCATAGCCAGGGCCCAGTATCCATGGGCTATGCTAACAGCAATCCGCCCCTTCCTCTTCACAGATGCTCTAGCCACTCCCAGGTACCAGTCATCCTTCTCTCCCACCTGTACCTCCCAGTAGTGCCTCCCCGATGTCAGCCCCTCCTTCCCCAGGACAATGACCACCGTGTCGAAACGCTCTTGCTCATTTGGGAGGTCCTGCCACATGCCCCCATGCTTCAATTGTTTGCCATCGTCAGACAGCAGGAGCCAGGGGTTTGCAGTTTTGGGGTCAAAAGTTACGTCCGCTGTGGAGAAGATCCCAGGCATAGGAGAATAAGAGAAATATAAATAAAGAAATATACTGCAAAAAACACTCCTTTTGAAAGAAAAAAAAACTGAAATCTTACCAGTGTACTTCTGTATCTTCTTTAACTCTGAGGGCATAATTTGTGAATATGATTACTTTTACATATTATTTAGAGTATTATTCAGATGAGAGTTCAATGAAGAAAACCTCAACTAGAAACAATATACAGTTGCTAAAGGTAACACTTTATTTGGATAGTCCACCTAAAGAGTATTTATAGCATTTCATCACCTTAGTTGAGATTAAACAATTCAGCCGTTTCACTGTCTGAGGATGTTTAACAGAATACACAGTATATACGGTATATGTAATGATTCATGAACATACCTAAAATTTCCTGGAATAATTTAATTGAATTTGACTATTCACTCAACCGATGTTATATTAATTGTGGAATCTCAGCTAATAAGTTGTTGAAATGTTACAAATACTCTGTATACCCTCTATAGGCGAACTATCCAAATAAAGTGTTACCTAGCTGAAAACTATACATCTTAAATTTTGTTTTAAAGCAGGGGTCTCCAGCCTTATTTAGATAAGTACTTCCTCAAAGAAAAAAAAGCTGGGGAGATACAGGAATGATAGAATAAAAGATACATAGCAACTGGGGAGGGTGGGGGTAGCAATGAATAATTCTCTATTTCACATCAACTTTTCAGCACGTTGTCACTTTGTCTTTGTTAGGTTTGGGCACCTGACAACCCGTGGAATTTGTATAAGCAAAATAAAAATAAATGAAATTGACATAAGTGATTCTATCTTTAAAAAGTGGACCTACTCATTGGCTCCTGCAAGCTACCCATGGTTCGCAAGCAATATGTTGCCAACCACTGTTTTAAAACTTACCCTATGCTTCCTGGGTTGATTCTGTTTTAAAATACTTACCCGTATCTGCCAATTTCTCCATTTCTTCGTTGAGCGTCTCCCCAAGTCTAGATATCGCTCTTCTTATGGTTCCCACAGGGAGGTCAGTGTAAACAGTGACATCTGACCAGTTCTTGGTGTGTGGAGGGGTGCACAGTAAGGGGAAACTCTACAGCAACACAACATGATCAATACATATCAAGATGATGAATACATCAGCATTGTGTACAGCTGTAGATACATTCGCCTTGCCTGTTGTCTGGTAGAAAAAAATCACTGACCTGTAGGAAGTGGATGTGGTCCTCAGTCTGAGAGAGCTGTTTCAGCTCAGTGTTTCTCATCTGTAGCTCAGCCATCTCTGTCTCCAGCTCTTTAATGAGGCCTTCAGCTCGCCTCTCTGTTGCTTTCTGCTTCTCCTCCATCATTCCGATGAGTTCCACTTGGGTTTGTTGAATGACACGTATTAGATTGGTGAAGACCTGTACACAGTCCTCGATTTCCTTCTGGGCACTGCACTGATAGGACAGGAGAAAACACATACTAGTGAAAATCACTACAGCAGCCTTGGCTCTGTGCTGATACTTGGGGGAGGCTATACATATGTTTTAGATAGGTTTCTCCATTAGAGAATCAGTTTTTTTCTTTAAATATAATGCTTAAATCCATCTGATAATAAAACTTTCTTTTTACTCTTTAGGGTAAATATGAAATGAACACACTTATTTAAAGCCCAATAGCCTCATTTCACCTTGCTGAGCTCTACTGCCTGCTGAATCTCATCCATTTTCTTCAGTCTGTCGAGGATCATCTGTTGAACTTCCACTTCGGTCTTCTTCAGCTGGGCCTGTGAGCATAGTATCAAGGTAGCTTTATTTTCTTTACAAAGCAAACTTTTAGATGCAAGGTTGCAGACTGATTCACTTACAGAAAACCCTAAAATCAGTTTTAGTTATATCTCTCTTTTTGTGCTGTGATATTGCAACCTGTAAGATTTCTCCATTCAGGATATTAATTGAATATATCTAATCTAGACATTTCATAAATCTCTTCCTTTTATCCTTACCCTTTTCTCGGTCCACTCTCTCTCGACAGGCACAGTATAGTGGGCCCTGTGATTGGTTTCAGTGCAAAGCACGCAAACACAAGTCTGGTCTCTCTTGCAGAACAGCTCCAGGAGCCTTTCATGTCTCCTGCACATCCTGTCCTCCAGATTCTTAACAGGCTCGACTAGCTTGTGCTTGGTGAACCTAGCGTTGTGGGTCCTGATGTGCTCGTCGCAGTAGGAGGTCAGGCATACCAGGCAGGACTTGACAGCCATCATTTTTTCTCCGGTACACACATCACAGGGTACCTCACCTGGCCGGCCCACCTGCTCAGTGGGTTCCTCAGATTGTCGTGCTCCCGACGCGCTGGCTCGCATGTCTTTGAACTGTTCAGCTATCTCCTTAAGGACTGTGTTAATGCTGATATCAGGCTGCTTGTAGAAGGTCTTCTTACACATAGGGCACTGGTAGTTTGCACTGGTCTGCCAGTAGCCCCTGATGCAGGCCATGCAGAAGTTGTGCCCACACGGGAGAGAGACGGGATTTGTAAACACATCCAGGCAGATGGAGCAATGGCATTGCTCCTCAGACAAGAGACTGCTAGAGGAAGCCATTCCTAAGGAAAAAGAGACTTAATACAGTTGTTTTAAATGAAATTAGTGGGATGGTGAGCCAAGTGTAAGATCTCTAATATAATCTTGCATTCACTGGAAATGTTGTCATGAAGTAACCCCTGCTTTTCTCTATGCTCTCATAACAATAGGAAGTTATCTTTTGGTTGCTTGAAAATGGAATATACAGTTTATCTTCAAAAAGGTTAAAAAGTTCAGCTTCCCAGCACAGTGTTTGCTTCAGGGGTGAAATAACTAACATTTCTGTAAAGTTTATAAGATATATTTATTTATTTATGCATAGATATGTTGGAACAATGATTTTATTGAGGTGAACCGGACTTATATTTTTTATATGTTGCTTTTTAACACCTGAACAAAATGTTTCACTTTATAAATCTTTAGCAATGTAGCAGAATGGCTGCAGGGTATAGATTATGGTACAGTATGACCACAAATACCATATAATCATTAATACGCAATTATCAATTCCCATTCAAAAGTATTTCCATACAATAATGTTTCCATATAATCAATCTCAACTGCATTATTTTTTAACTACGTTAAAATATTGTACATTGTTAATAATTACTATTTATTCATGACGTATGAAACAGATGTAATGAATAAACAATGGCTTAGAAGTAGACATATGATCAGCAAAGTTTGCAAATATCTGCAAGTAAGTTAGAATTTGAGCAGAGAGTCAAGAATATATAATGCTTGGATATATATAGAATCAAAGATTGCCAGGCTTCCAAAAATATCAGCCCTGCTACTGTCTGGGAACCGGTGCAGTTTTCACACAGGCAAGAACAACATGGGTAAATGTGGGTTTTATGCTCAAGGCTGATTGTTTACAGTTTCCATACTGTTAGACAATAAAATAGTAAAAGAAAATCAAATAAATAAACAACTAATAAAAAGCACGATCTTGGTAAAAGCTTCAGACAGTGGTGAGTTAGACACAGCAAACTGAAATACACAGGTACACACGCATAAAATTATGCCTTCACATTAACATATTCTACAGCCATTAAAGCAAAGGCCACGGTAAAGTTGTCATGCTTACAGCAATGCCACTTTAATGTGACATATGAATCTGCAGAGAAGTTTCCAGGAAAAGTTCCTTACCAACAGGCAGCTGCAGCAGTGTAGCTCTGGGTGGTCTCTAGCTACGAGTGACACACACCACAGCTGACACCCACCATCACATGCACGTTCACCCTCCCCCTGCATTTAACCCTTTGCATCCTACTGGGTCCTATCCCCTTCTCTTCTTCAGTGAGAAATGCGGTCTTTTCCTTTAGTTTATTGTCATATTTCAGCAAATTTTCTTCATTTTATTTTTTTACAGAAGGCCAGTCTATTTTATATGAAAAAAGGCTAAATGGAAACAGTACTATTTCTCTACTCATCAATCCATCTTCTGACAGCTCATCCTGGTAAGGGTCGAGGGTCGGGGGGGGGGGGGGGGAGGCAGTTCATCTCAGGGCACACATACAATGAAACAGGAAATTTACAATAACCTGTTAACCTAACCACAGGTCTGCAGAAGGAATACAGAGTACTTGGAGAAAATCCACACATCATGGGGAGAACATGCAAACTTTGTTTTTTGTACTTTTATGAAAGTACTGTTTCATTAGTAGAAAACAACACACCAAAAAGAATTTGTTGAGAGGCAATATCATTACAAAATGCTAAAAAGGTAAATTTGAAGGAAAAAAAAATGTACATTGGTTCCAGGGCAAGTCTGAGAATAAGAGAATGACTTGTAACTGTGGACTGAGTAGGATCTTGTTGTGATCATCTCAGACTAACCATGCTTGATAGGGGAGATGACGAGAGGGGCAGAATTCCTGCCATCCCGGTTTGGGAAGGGGCTGAAGATGGGGTACAGGCTCTCAGTGAACGTGTCCATAAATGTGTAGAGGTGCAAGTGTGCTTTGACATCATAAAAGGATACCTGCCCCGCCTCGTAGTCCACATAGACGCCTACCTTATTAGGCAGGGCGGGCAGGTGAAGTGGCAAGCGCGTTGAGGACAGGGCTTTCACCTCCCCATTTTTCAGCCACAGGCACCAGTAGCCACACTCAGGCCGAAGGTTGATATCACCCTGCCTGCAGATCGTCTGCTTGGCGACGCCCAGCATCCAGGCTGTCTTCTTGCCTACCTCTACCTCCCAGTAATGTCGCCCAGAGGCAAGACCCTCGCGGGCCAGCAAGAATAGCGCTGGGTGAAAGCGTTGGTGACCCTCTGTTACAGCCTGCTTCTGGTCCTCATATTTCACCTGCTTTCCATCCTCTGACACGACCAGGTTTCTCTGTGCTGTGCTCGGGTCAAAAAGCACCTCACCTTACATAAAACAGGAAATCGATTGATGTCAGTTATGGACTCCCCCTTTGTAAGGCTTAACAGTGTATTTCATATTAAAAACTATTTTTCAAATTGGACTTCTTAGTATAAATAGGTGGCTATCAATTGAATAAATAGTTAGCTGTGTAAACTACCAAGCTTAATTTATAAGAGTAACGATTAAACGTAATAGTGAACTGAAACTGTTAATGGTACTCATTAAATGTTATAGTTTTTTATTCATTTAGTCAAAAATGCTAAACAATACTACTTTATGTCACTTATGGAAGAACATGATGATTTCTAGCATCCTACTCTCCAGCTTCATAGTTTTTGAAGCAACCAATAAAATAAAAATAAAAATGTTTTTTTCCCTGACAAGACTGAAGAAAGGACATACTTGCATAGCTCTGGAGTTTGCTGAGCTCTGGAAAAAACAAAGGTCAAAGGTCAACAGCAGATATCAGACAGACGCACACATGAAATGTGTAGATGCCTATGAAAGTGACCTTGGTATGCCTTTTAGCATTTGACATTTAATGATTTAAGAGCCCTTCCTCAATAGTGCCCAAGTACATGATGACACACTGGAAGTGACTTGGCTGAATTCTTTGACCCCTGGTATACTTCACATGATGTTATGGCAGAAACTGGCCTCAAGCTTTTCACTCACCTTTCTCAAGGAGTCTGTTGAGCTCCTCCTGGACCTTGTCCATCAAGGTGCTGACAGACTTCCTTAATGTTCCCACATACAGATCAGTGTTCACAGACACCCCCGACCAATCCATGGGCTCCAGTAGAGGTGGCACGGTGGGCACACACTTCAGAGGGGACAGTAAAAGAACCTTAGACTTTCAATTATTACATATTTTGCGATAATATATGTGTGACATTGATGGGATACTTTGTGTGGGCAAATATTGAGAGAACATTCAAACAAAAATATCTATCTTCTACAGCAGAGACACTTTGGGAAGTTCATCGCAAAACACCTCTTTCAAATCTAGCTGCAACTCTTTAAAAAAAGAAAATTTTATTAAAATGAGGCAATGGAAAATCTCTGCAAAGAGAATTAGAAATGTGTATTTGTATTTGTCTAAGTGCTTTGTTTCAGTGTGTTCTGTGTGTCTGAATGTATCTGTCATTCCAGTAGTACCTGGAGGAAGAGCACTTGGTCCTGCATCTGCGCCAGCTGCTCCAGCTCTGAGCTCCTCATCCTCAGCTGGCTGAGCTCTCTCTCCAATCCGTCGGCCAGCTCCTGGGCATGCCCCTCAGCTTCCCGCTGCCAGATGGCGATGCGCTCCACCAGCTCTGCTTGGCTCTGCTCCAGTAAGTGCTGCAGGTCTGCATACACCTGCCAGCTCTCCTCCAGTTCCCTCTGAGCACAGCTCTGAGACATAAGAAAGGCAGATGTGCAGCAGGAAATGCCAGTGTGCCATGACCTGACCGGTATCAATGCACAAGTAGGTGTGACGACTAGGATGCCAGTCTCTCAGCCTGTCTATGCAGTTTGACTCTTTGCGTGCGAGAATCAGGCCTGCTTGTGCAGTGATATCAATCAGATCATGGGTTTCTAGAAAAAATGCTGGCAAAAAAACTGTTGACATCGGAGTAAGCCAGAGCACCAGTGTCCTTCGTAATTGTTTTGAATGTTTTGTTTGCTTTCAATGTAGTGACGGAAAACCAGACTAACTACGCTCCCTCCAAATGTCAAGCAAATACTCACATTTTTTGTAAAGCTATCACACCCTAAAAGATTTCCACAATTTGCAAGCTTACAAGGTAATATGTCCAATGCAAAAGTTCAAAGGTTTTTGGTAACACTACATAAAGCTGTCATCTATAATGCATCATAGATGCCTTCATAATGCATTATAACGGTCAGTATAAGAATTAATAAAACAATACAACGTCTTCTATTGACAGTCATAAGGCATTATAGGGATGATTGTAATACTTCACATTTACGGCATTTATTTAATATTTATTTATTAATAATTAATTTATTTAGACGCTCTTATCCAGATCGAAGTACAACAGTGATACTTCATAAGCTCCAATGAATCGTTCATCTTTAAAGCACTATAAATACCTTCATAATGCATTATTATGGTCGGTTTAATAATTAAGAATTCTTTGTACTGCTTAAGGTATCTACGGTGCATTTAGAAAAGAGCTTCATAAATCATTCAAACTGCATAATAAACATGGCAATAATGTGTTATGCCTTTTTTGTAAATATTTATAGCCATGTTTATAATGCTTTATGAATGCATTATAATGTGTTATGAATGTGTTTATAGATTCTTATAGACATGGCATTCATAGAAAGTGTTACCTTTTTTAACCTACAAACAAATATCATGTAGCTATCATTCCATCTTCCAACCACTTATCCTAGTGAGAGTCAGGGTCGACCTGGACCATATCCCAGTACAGCATTAGGCTTAATGTAGGGGAACACCCTGGAGCGAATACCCGTCCATCATTGAACAAAAACACTTTTTCAGAGATGTCAATTCACCCAATTTCAGGATTCTGTACTCCAGAAGAAAATTGGAATATCTGGAGGAAACCTGCACAATACGAGGAGAACATGCAAACTCCACAAGGGTAGAATTTGAAACCTACGAATCTTGGGTTTTGGTGACATTTTTTCATATGAGCTTAAATTATTTACGAGTTCAGAATATGGTTTAACCAGATTGCTTTTTAGCTCTGCAATCTCTGTATGCGAGGCCAGTTACCGGTGTGTAACTGTATCCTTATTGTATTTTTAAAACAGCCCAGCTGGCTCTACATCTATTTGCAGGCACAACTAGCAATGGAAGTTGCTCTCCAGATTCCCTGTGTCAGTATGCAGGCTGCCAGGAAACTGGATTTCAGCACAGGCAGTGCTGACCGTGGCCATTTTGGAGAAACATCGTGCTTCGGTGTAGGGGCTAGTGTGATGCTAATTGTACAGTGTTGGTTGTCAATATGATGATTAGTATATCTATATGCTAATTGTTGTTACACGGGTGCTAACTGTACCAAAAGAGATTCAGTTGGCGACACTTCTGACGTATTACCAGTGCTGACAGTGCTGAGATATGTGTTATGCTTATAGGATAAAGAGGGTGAGAGAGAGACAGACAGAAAGAGGTACATGTTCAGCAGCTGATCTTGAAGTTAGTCTGTTCGATGATTGTCATGGACTGTCTTACTGCATAACCTTTTTAATGCCCTTTTAAAATCTGTATTAGACATATGTCTGCCAGGGTCAGCGCCTGTCTGACCCTGCCCTTCATGTTTCCTCCTGGTTTGGCCAGCAGGTGTTGCTGGCCATCCTGTCCTCCTCCCTGTCTCTTGCCATTCAGTCCCTAGTGTGTTTTCCCTGTTCCCTGGACTACCGCGAAGCTCCGTGGGTTGAGCATGTGGCTCAGACTATTTAACCCCACATTCATGGGTTCAGGGCTGGCTGTCACTTTGTATTTATTGATTTTTCTGTTTCACCAGTGTTAATTACTTTTTCTTTGTTTCTCTGTCATCATTTTGCCCTTCTTGTGTTCTGTTCTGTTTTTTTGTACCTTATTATTAGCTTTGCATAGTATTTTTAGTGTCTGGTTTATGTCTCCTAGTTTTGATGTCTGTTAAGCATTCTAGTTTTGTTAATTAGCCCCACCTGTTGCTTGTTGTCCTGTGCTTTCATTGATTTATTATTTGGGAATTGTTCTCACATGTCCTGCGTCATGTCTTGTTAGTCTTGTGTATATTTAAGTACCTGCTTTGGCTTGGTTCTCTAGTCAGTCATTGTACTCATATTTCTGTGTGTGGTCATTGTAGTTTGTCTTCCTAGTCCTGCTCCCAGTGTTTTGTTACTTTGTGGTTACTGTAGTTTGATTTTTATTTTTCTGGTGTGTTTTGAACCCCTTGTGGTCCGTTTTATTTGTGCCTTTCCCCAGTGTGCTCTGTTTAATTCAATAAACCCTTGTTTGTCTCAGAACTGCAAGTGAATCGTCACTTTTTTCCTACCTGCACCATGCCTCGTGTCCATGTATATAGGGTTAAGTTTGCACTCACTTTGATAACCTTAATTGACTGCTTTATCTCCTCTAGTTTCTTTGCTCTTTCTTTGATTAGATGTTTGATCTCTGACCTCCTGTTGTTCAGGTGGCTCTACAGGGGAAGAAGAAAATTATTATGGCTATTAAATTAACCATGACTATAAGTTGCCAACAGAAAACGCAACTTCTGGCAATCAAAAATGCTAAAAAATGGATTTTAAATATCTATCCATCCATCCATCTTCCAATTTCTTATTCAAGACCGATTTGCAGGGAATACATGGGGTTAATGTAGGGTTATGGTGAACCTATAATCTTTCCCTGGAAACACAGGACCCAAGGTAAGGAACACCATGAATGGTATGTCAATTCACAATCACCCCACACATGCACAGCCAGGGACAAATAATAAATTGCCCAGTTCTTGCATTTTCTAATATCACCTTTTATACTTTCTTGTCGGCAGCCTTATTTTTGACCTTGTTTGTCTATCTACAAGTAACTTTAAACCAAGCTCACTAGTCAGAATATTTAAAATACAGTTGTGTCCTGTACTTGCCTCAACTCAGTACTGGGTAAATGACAATCGATGGATGGATTGATATATGAGAGGATAATTGGTAACAATTTACTTGAGTACGTGCAAGTGATTTAGTAACTCGGTTACTATACAAGGATAAATCATGGACAAATATAGTAACTGCATGAAATACATGAACCGTTATGATTGATTAATGATGAACAATGATGATAGTGATGAATATGGGATCAGTATGTAACTAACACTTAGTTTCTGGTTAAATTAAGTAAGAGTGTATTTCTACATTATTTGTGCCTCCTCAGGTAAAATATTATTGAATAATTTATATCTGAAACATTAATTAGGGGATTTACAATCCATATAATTACATTAGGCATACAATTAACTGAGCCTGAGTGAAACCCAGGACACCCAACAGGGTCTGCAGGCCATAATGGACCTTCAGATACTTCAGAATGGATACTTCAGAACATCTCCATGTTTTCCTGCCCATAGTCATTATGGACTCACCATCTTCCTCTTCCACTCCCTGTCAGTGGAGACGACGTCATGAGTCTTGTGAGTAGCATGTGCGCAGGCTGTGCAGATGCAGGAGTGGTCACTGCGGCAGTAAGCCTCTAGGAGGCGCCTGTGCTTCCTGCACATCCTCTCCTCCAGTCTAAGAGTGGGTGCGACCAGGCAGTGAGAGGAGAGAGACCTGACCCTCTGATGGGGCCGCAGGTGTGTCTCGCAGAATGAGCTCTGGCAGTTCAAGCAGGACCTTATTGCCCTCATCTTCCTCCCAATACAGTCATCACAGGGTACTTCGCCATCCCGTGCAAAAGATCCACCCTCTAACCCCCCGAGATCCCTCCCTCCCACAAGAGTCTTGGGTGCTTCATCCGTCGTGACTATATCCTGAAACTGCTCAGTGATGTCAGCCAGCACGCAGTTTACACTGAGCTCAGGCTTCCTGGTGAAGCTTCGCTTGCACATGGGACACTGGTATTTTTTGCTGTGGCCCCAGTAGCCCTGTAGACATGCCTTGCAGAAGCTATGGCCACACGGCGTGGTCACGGGCTCCACGAACACCTCCAAGCAGATGGAGCACTGGAACTGCTCCTCTGACAGTGTGCGAGCCCCAGGGGAGCCTAGGTCTGCAGGTGCAAAGGGGAGCTCAGGATCATTATAGCAGTCAGGTACACAGAGAAAAGTGGTCAAATCATGAAAGGTCAGCTGGACAATCAGTGTTGTGGCAGCAAGGTGACTCAGTGGCTATTCCATTTTATTGTCTTTTTCTATGCAATAATGTTAGGATGCCCAGGGGGGCTGGGCAGGAAGTTGACCTTGGACCCCCAGAGTTTTTTTTTCTCCTTACTTGGGAGTTTTTGGTTCCTCTCCTTCATTGTCATCTGACCTTCCTTCTTTCTTTAGTTATATTCCTTGTCTTTCCTTTTTCCTGTTGTATTCCTATTCTCTCAAATATCATGTAAAGCGCTTTGGGGTGACTCTGTTGTGAAAGGCGCTATATAAAAATAAATTGAATTGAATTGAATTGAATTCTATTAGTTAGGTGTCCATTAGGTAGCTTGTACTCAGTTTAATAGATAAATGGAATATTGCATGCTATGATGACTCAGTAGGTAGCACTGTTACCTACAGGGTTGAGGGGTTGAGTTCTGGTTACCCTCTATGTGTGTGAAGTTTGCATGCCCTCCCAATGTTGTGTGGCTTTCCATCTGTAGTCCAAAGACCTGCAGTTAGGTTTATTGACATATTTATATCGATTGTGTAAACAAAAAGACTTACAACCTCCATTCAGGCCTATTCGCGTTAAAAGCTTTTAAGATGCTGCTGAGTGAAGTGTTTAAATTATGTTTGCCATTTTTCATTTCAGATTTTGTTGCTTTGAGTTATTTGCATACGAAGCAGGTTTGTCCACTGAACTACAAAAAAAAAACAAATCTTTCTGAGTTTGGTATTATTACTTTTTCATTCGATTGACTTACCATTATCTGAATGTTCACGTGATAGTGGGAATATATTTAAGACACTTCTGAATATTTTATCATTCGTTTGGCTTTACATTAGTATTGTGTCTTGTTAAACAGTGAAAAAATGTTGCTTTTATGCTTGGCCACTTGAGTCAGTGTGCTTGTGAAGGAACAGGCTGACATAGAATAGAAGTATGTGAAATGTATTTTTCTGTTAAAATACAAAATACAGTAGTTTTTTTATACTTTGCTCTGCATTTTGCAGTTTTTTCTGACCGGGTATTTTATATTTTGTATCAAAATATATTTTCATGTATTTTTGCCCATCTCTCTCCCTGCCTTTGTGCTCTATGTTGCCTAGGGGTTCAAGGCGATCGTCAATATTGAATTAACATATTTTTGAAATACAATCCCATCCATCCATCCATTTTCTGTAACCGCTTGTCCTATTCAGGGTGAAATGCAATCCTGCATTGATTAATTTATAATTTTAGAATTTTCATTTTTGGGCATGTTGTTTTGTGCTGGAGGTTGAAAACACTAACTAGAATTAAGAATTTGTGGAAACTATGTTGGAATATACACAGTCATGCATATCTGGGAACAAAGTAAGGAACAATAAATGTACTTCAAGCAAACAAGAATATGGTACATACTTCTATTTCAAGATACAAAAACAGTGAAATTACTATAGTAATGATCACTTAAAATATGTCAGGAATAGAAGAACATTAACCCACTTCACATTTATAACATTCATAACGGCATGGGCTTACAGTGTACAGTACTGTTGTTCATTAGATCTCAAAACAGAACTGGCAGAGTGGGTTATACTCACTTAAATACATTTATCCCTTTGTTAATAACACCGAAATGCCTGTGGTCAGATACAGTAATATATGCAAACATGGGCAAACAGGTGGGAATCAGGCCTTTCCCTAAACCCACAGGTACATTCCACTTATGAAATGCAGCAGTACAGGTTAGACCTCTCACACACTGGACCTGTCTGACTTTTAACCAAAACAGCTTGTAATAATTTTAAAAAGGGATCATAATGTTCGGCTGAATTTACTGAACTCCCAAACAATTTCTTTGTTTCCATGATTAGTTCCATCTCCTTTTCATTTGTTTCTATTATTCATGACTAATCCATTGAATTCAAACATATAGCTTGTGTATGTAGCCATACACCTACGTTTGTCTGAGTGTGACCATGATTAAAAAACCCACTAGACTTACTCTGCATGCTGAAGTGTAGATCTTCAGGTTGTAAAAGTCCAAACTTGTTAGCTGTATGGTTAAGTGTTTAGTCACTGTCTGCCTGCTCCCTTCTCAGCCTTGCTTCTTCCTGTAGTGTCTGTACCTTCCCTTTTCACCTTGCTCTCCCTCCTGCTCCCTCTCTCACTTTCTTCTTCCTTCTCTTAGATCAGTTCAAGTCAGTTTGTAGTTTTACTTAAATCAGTAAAAGGATAATCCTTTAATATCAATATTCAGATACTATATCAATATAGTATCTGAGTATTGATAGCCACCACTTAAGAGCTTGCATTCACTGTTACACCTTAAATAATACATTAACTATACCTTCATTACGCATTCATAGAACATTCAGTGCACCATCATAATGTATTAACAATGCATTCGTAGAACATTCATATGCAGCATGTAAATATATTAACGTATGTTAAAGCTTTTAAGGTATGTTAGGATGTTATCGTATACTTACATGCTACGTACTAATATTCTGTGAATATATTATGAATGCATTGTGAAGGTGCAGTTAATGTAAAGCATTGCTAAATAATTTTAATGATTCCCAGCTGACCCCATAAAATGCATGTTCACTCTTAAAAACATACAGCTGCCTGTTCATGTATAGCTATGGAAATAATATGGAAATAAGGAAGTTAAATTTTCTGATGGAAAATATTTCTTTTAGAAAAGTAGCGTGACACTGTGTCATCTTCCTGCTACTGTTATGGAGCTAAACTGTTCCTCCCAGCAAAGCCTTGCAGAGAATTTCTGAGGGGCTGCCCAAAGGCACCGAACAGGAGGGCACAGGTGGCAGAGGCGCTGAGGGAGGCCACCACTACTCAAAAGCAAAGAAACGGCCACTCAATACCTTTAAAGGGAGGCATTTTTAATAGTCTCACGCAAGCCCCCCCCCCCACACCTAATACACACACACCAGCCTCCCAGTCAGCTGGAAATACCTGTTCTTTCAGTTGAATTCAGTTCCTTTTTGCCATGCTCTGTACTTGTGGAATATTGAAGTATGAGTTCATAAGTACGTCGACGTCAACGAAAAAAAAAATCCTACAAATTGAAATTATATCTTTAGTTGTCAACCCTGGAGCCCTGAGATAATGGCACTAATCACTGTACCACTGTGCAACTATTTGTACGTAGAGTTATATGGAAAATTGTACATATAATATGCTGCACGAAAGTGCAATGAGGTGAATGTTTTGTCAGTGTTCTGCTGAGTCAAGTAAGTCAATGATGGTCAGTGGCACAGCATAGCATGTGTTCAGGACTGAGGCTGGTCACACTATTCAAGTCTGCAAACAGGTAGAAAATAACATCATGAACAGCAACATTTCCAGCTGCCTCAGTAGTTCAAAGTGGGTTATGTAAGGCTCAGGGAGTAGATCGTTAGTCTGAAAACTAAAAGTCCTACAAATCGGCAGCAAATGAATCCACGCTTACAGCATATTTGAACTAAGTTGCCAACAGTTCACTTGTTTTATTAAATCACAAAAAAGAGTAAGAGAGATAAGAGGAGGGTATGTCTTTCAGTGCCATCTGAGATACTATACACACAGCTATACATATAAAATTTAGAGACAACAGCCAACATATGTAAATGTTTATTCGAGAATAAGCTTAAGGCTGCTTGTGAAACCACAGCCATAGTTTACATCCATTCAATTTTTTTTCACACATTACAGGGTAGACGGACTTACAATGGGACAAGACATCTTGAGCCTTCCCCAGGAGGCATAGGATAGAGGAGCCCTGGGACAAGATGCACCCTAATCCTTAACCCATAATATTATACTAAGGACATTTCTGAGATGCCAGTTCCAATAAACTGCACATTTCTGGGAGTTCAGGAAATAACCAGAGTGCTTGGGCCACATGCACACATCCAGGATCAGAACTCCACACAAAGTCAAACCTACAACCATCAGGTAGGTGCAAGGCTATTGTGCCACTGCAGCTTTCCTGTACTCTATGTTTAGAAATGAGTTAAAATACAGTAATACATAATAACAAGATCTCATTTGAAACTATTAATGTGAGCACAATCTGCCAATTCACAGTCAGTTCTGGCTGTAAGACAGAGTTGGTCCTTGCTGGTTACCTTGTATATTGTATATAATGTCTGGGATTGTGTAATGCTTTTGTTTCAGTTATTAAGAAGTGCTGTGCTGTTTCAACCTACTTTTTCTTCCTCTGACCTATGTTTTTGGATTTTAAACAGCACAATGCAACATAAGAGAATAAGAGATGAAATATCTCTTTTCATGGATACAGGAATGAAATTTAGTTTTGGGTACTGTATCTCAGTTATGAAAGACAGATTTATGCATGAATACAAGTATCTGTCGACTTGGGTTCACATTTGGGACTGGGACCACCATATGCAAGTCAATTTGGGTGCATCTCAATAGTTATAGGGCAGAGGCAAGCAATAAGTATGGTACTGTAATGCACACACAGTACTCTACAGCAAATAATAAAGTATTAAAATCAGAAGACTTTATAATAAAAAGCAGTACACCTGCGAACGTCCTACTACGTCTGCTTTCAGGCGTCTCTTGATCAGTGGATATTTACTATGGACCTTGGACATAAATGCAATCAGATGTGACTTGATAGAACGTAAGTTGACAGATATCTGTATTAAATATTACTCAATAACTGCAGATACAAGTGAATTTTGAGTTTCCCCACAAGAAACTCACAAGTAGAAACTGATCATGCAAGTGGATTTATAGTCTCAACCAGTGTGTGTGTGTGTGTGTGTGTGTGTGTGTGTGTGTGTGTGCATATATATATATTTAAAAAAAAAAAAAAATTAAATAGTGGTGTGCATCCTGGAGTATGTGAATTCTTTTTTTTTTACTTATTTATCCCCGTAAACCTATAGTGGATAAGCAGTTGGAAGATGGATACATTATTTATTGGTCTTCCACTAACAAGCAAAAAATAAAGAAAAGCACCTGGTTGATAATATTAAGGACAACCATCTAAGGAAATCATCAATGTGTCACATCCAGCCCCGCCCTACCGGTCTTTTCCCGATGTTTCCCACAGGCGGGGTTGTTGCTCATCATGGTTACCTTGTGTTCTTGCCCCATGTTAATCAGCCACAGGTACCCCTCGTTTCTTCCCTTGTGTTCCTCTGTATAAGAATTCCCATGTCCTGTGTTACCTTGTCGGTCATTGTTGCAGTTTGGCGTAGCCAGTAGTGTGTTTGTGTGCCCCGCTCCTTTCGGAAAATAAAGTCCCCACACGGGGTTTACCGTATCGTGTCTTCGGCTGCGTCCTTTCCACCCACGTCATGCCCAAGAGTCATGCCCGCCGGCATGACAGAATGACTGACCAACACCATCAACTCCACCTCGCTTCACCGGCTTACCCCGTGGTGGAGCTGGATTCACATGTCCCGCAGTTGCCCGAAAACACGCACCTGTTGGACCTCAGCATTTTCCAAGCTGAGACCGAAGTGGCAGATACTCCCTCCGAGAGGATTCTGACCCTCAGGAGGGAGGAGCCCGTCTCTGAGTCCGTCTGAGGCCCCCCGACCTTCAAGCGATGTTCCAGGCAATGGACCGGAACTTCGCGGTGGTGAGTCCCGCCTCCCTGCCACAGGAGATTGCCGGCATCCAGGAGAAGATGCGCCGGATTGTTGCCGCCCGGAAAAGGGCAGCGGCCAAAGCGGCTCAGCTACACCTAAGCACCAGAGAGACGGATCCACTCCGGCCACCCGAGGGTCCCGCCGAGCCTCGGTCTCTCCCCACGGGTCCCGCCGAGCCTTGGTCTCTCCCCGAAGATCTTGCTGAGCTGTCCCGACAGTCCCTGCCGGCTCACTGGACGCCTTCACCTGGACGGCTCTCACCAGCCGGCTCGCCAACATCCCCTGGACGGCTCCTGCCTGCCTGTCCACTGCCGTCGCCTAAATGGTTCCTGCCTGCCTGTCCGCCGCCGTCACCTGGACAGCCCCTGCCTACCTGTCCGCCACCGTCACCTGGACAGCTCTCTCACGCCTGCTCGCCGCCGTCGCCTGGACGGCTCTCTCCCGCGTGCTCGCCGCTGTCGCCCGGACGGTTCTCTCCCGCGTGCTCGCCGCCGTCGCCTGGATGGTTCTCTCCCGCCAGCTCGCCACTGTCGCCAGTATGACTCACGTGTCCCAGACACCGCTCCCTGTGGCCTGCTTCCAGACCCCACTCCGTGGGTCCCAAGGCCGGTCCCTTGGTGGTCTCAAGGCCCTGCCTTCGGGCCCCATGTTCTGTCTCCAGGCCCTGTCCTTGCTCCCCATGTTCCGCCTCCAGTCCCTACCTTTGCTCCCCATGTTCCACCTCCGGTCCCTACCTTTGCTCCCCATGTTCCGCCTCTGGTCCCTACCTCTGTTCCGGGGGCCCCTTCTCAGTTGCCCCTTGGTTCCCTCGGTCTTTTCCCTCTGCTGGGGTCCACTTCCCAGAACAGCTCTTGGGGGTCTTCACAAAGATCTTCAACTTGTTACCATCCAAGTCCATCATCCCACCATAATTCCACTACCAAAGAAACCGTCCGTCAACATCCTCAACAGTTGGAGAAACAGGGGAGCTATGTGAGGATGCTCTGCCTTTAACACTGTCATCTTGGACAGACTGGTCACAAATCTCTCACACCTAGGACTCTCCAGAACCACCTGCCACTGGATCAGGGATTTCTTGACTAACTTCCATTAAACGGTTAGATTAGGCCCTCACGCTTCCTCCACACTTACACTTAGCACCAGTACCCCACAGGGCTGTATACTGAGTCCCCTTCTCTACACTCTATACACCCACAACTGCAACCCCTCCCACACCACTAACAGCATCATTAAGTTTGCAGATGACACAATTGTGGTTGGACTCATCTCAAGACGAGACGAGACAGCCTACAGAGATGGTGTCCAGAAACTGGCACTGTGGTGTACGGAGAACAAACTAGTCCTGAACTCTTCCAAAACAACAGAACTGATAATAGACTACTGGAAAATACAGCACAGACCATAAGCCAATGCACATCAATGGGGACTGTGTGGAAAGGGTCCCTGCTTTCAGGTTTCTGGGCACACACATCACAGAGGATCTGGACCACCAACACCACAGGGGCAGTCAAAAAAGCACAACAGCGACTCTACTTCCTGAGGATCCTCAGGAAAAACAATCTACTGAAGAAGCTGCTGGTGACTTTCTACTGCTGCTTCACTGAGAGTGGGCTGGCGTACTGCATTACCATATGGTTTACCGGCAGCTCAGCGGCAGACAGGAGAGTCCTTCAGATGGTCATTGAGAGTGTGCTGGCGTACTGCATTACCACGTGGTACATCGGCAGCTCAGCGGCGGACAGGAGAGCCCTTCAGAGGGTCATCAACACTACCCAGAAAATCATTGGATGCGCACTTTTCTCTCTAGAGGACCTTTTCAGCTCCCACTGTCTCAGCAGAGCAAAAAACATATTAAAGGATCCCTCCCACCCTAGACATCATCTGTTCAAGTTGCTGCCTTCTGGCAGACACTTTAGGTCCATTACTTCACGGAAAAACAGACTAAAGAACAGCTTTTAACCCAGAGCTATATGCGAACTGAATACTGTGAAACTATGACGCTGACCTGTGGGTCTATAGCAACCTCAGCAACCTCAGTACAATAGCTGAAATGTCTATGATATTTCTTGTCCATACATGGTTTATTGCATCGTGTTATGTCTTGTGTGACATCCTATGTCCAATAGTATTACTTCGTCACTACAATCACATTAAAACAACACTGTAAATGTTTACATCCAACTGCACTTTATCTGTATTAACTGCACTGGTGATTGCATTTACTGCACCTGTACTTCATCAATTTATGGGATCTTACATTATGGAGTTATGTATTAGTATGTTATGTCCTGTGTTTACACTGCACTCTAGTTAGCCCTCGATTTATATTTCAGTTACTTGTTATGTGTGTTGTTATGTGTATGCACCATTTGGAACTGCTGCAAAAATTTTGGTCTACTCTGTACAATGACAATAAAGAAATCTAATCTAATCTAAAAAGTATAAAACAATAATATATAACAATGGGCGCTTTCACACCACAGTGTTTTTTCCAGGAACCAGAACCATTTTGAGGAACCAGGAATTTTTGTTCTATTCAATGGTATAGAGGCTTAGTCCACTGAGCCAAACGCTGCCCCCAAAATCCCACTTCTCGTAGAAACAACCGCCAAATTCCCACCCACTAATTGGCCTACACTGGCAATGTAAATTATCCATGTGCATATAATTGCACACAGCCTACATTTGCAGTGCCATTCCAGAGACAAGGGAGCCACAAATAAGAAAACAAAAAGACATTTCCCAGAAGGTGAAGTGCAGACTTTATAGTGTTCAAAGTAGAGGAACGCCACACAATTTTATTTGGTAGTTCATCTGCCAGTGTAGCAAACAGTATTGCACGTGACTGCCTCTCAATGCAAGCTGGACAATGACAGAAATAATAATAGTTAAGCTATTGCCAGCTTTAAAATCCTTTGACTCGATATTCCTCTTCTCCATGTGTTTGATGAAATGGGGTTAATACCCAGTCCTATCAAGTAGGTGACTGCTGGAGATAGACAAAATGGCGCTTCATGAAAAATTCGCTGTATTTTTTGACCCCACTAGATGGTGCTCTTGGTTTGCTATGGGGCATTTTTTGTGCCCTTTTTTGGACAGAGATTACCATCTAGTGGGCTCAAAAAATACAGCAAATGTTCATGAAGCATTATGTTGTACATCACTAGTAATTGCTGTCTCCTGTGAGTAGTATATGTAAATATCAGTCAAAGGAAAACTTATATATGCACAAAAGCTTTAGCATAACTCTCATACATATGAGACCTGTACATTGTACAGTTGCACATTTTGTTTGGTTTTATTATGATCTTTGATTTGTTGTGATTAATATACATTTTACACATATGCATACATACCCGCAAATTTTGTTGAACGAAAAAAAAGAACAAAAGACTTTGAATACTTGAAATTTTGTGACATCATTTATAATGTTACATTTAACCCAGGGCTGTGTTACAACTATCACTGACTATGGGGTTAATTGTAACATTTCAGTACATAGGTTTGAGGCTGAAGCAGTCATTGTCTGTTTGTGATACGGAGATAAAAACCTGTGCCGTTTAACTGAAGACACATGCAGGTAGTTTGTATCAAATTTTGTATGCGATTCCTTAAATGAGCTCCAAGGTACAGCCAACAATGTAAAAAACGTTACAACCATCCCCGGTCTCATCTACAACAAAACAATCGCGTCTATGTGTTTTCCTTAAAAATATTTAATAATGAATGTACTAATTGCTGATCAACGATACATCAGTATCACGCTAGGAATCCCTTTGCATCCAGTGGTTTTACATGAATGATGTATTTTGAAGTGGTCTAAAACTCTCCTTTCTAACAGAAAATAATAGCATTCACTTATACTAGAAGAATTTACATAAACGTAATTTAATATAATTTTTCACCGTTTTTTAATCATTTGAAAAGTTTGCGAAAATATTTCGACTGTGGAACAGTACAGTACAAAAGTACTGTCTCCAAAGAAGGACATATGTCACGCAATGTAAGACACGGTTGAACTTTATTACTGTCATGACGGCGGGTGGAGTGGCGAGGCATGGTGCCGGGCGGAAGGAAGCAGGAGGCAGCGAGTACAAGGGAACCC
>JAAGVU020000015.1:13897917-13930346 GCA_011763525.2 Mormyrus iriodes | reverse complement strand
CAGGATACACCAGGAAGTGCTCGAAACAGAAGGCACGATGGCATCGAATCTAAGAACCGACGCTCTGACTGTAAACTTATAAGGTGTTCTAATAACAAAAGAATAAAACACACAGACTGACGCAATAAAGCCATTTTTTAATGATGATTGATCTGGTGATGGTGCAGGTAATAAAGAAAAACAAGAGAGAGCGAGATGAAGACAGCATGCGTTATGGATATCGGTATGACACTCAGCTGCTCTGGTTCCTTATGAGACACAGGAGGCTGCAGAGGGTGAGTAAATTCTCAGTACCAGTACAGGCAATGGGTATCTGTAAAACACTGTAACATCACTGACAGATCTATACTTTCTGCACTATACTGCACCAGTGCTTGGAATTTGAACTTAAATTAATATCCCTCTCTTTTAGAGTCGGCGGGCTGAGGGGGAGGTAGATGAATCCTGGAGTTCAGCCGACTCCTCAAACGAAGAGGACATGGGTCCTGACAGCATGCAGTGCATGTCCTCCTGAGTAGGAAGCTGAACCACTCTTATGGATATGCCCTCATACCCACACACACACTCAGATACACCCGTGTCCTTTCACTGGCAAGTGCAGCTGACTGACCTACACGAAACATATTTTGTGGATGCACATATATTATTTTGAGGAAATGCTGTTTCATGCTTCCGCATTACTTGCCTCACTTACACATTATAGTTATGAGGTACATAGCCAGAACCGACTTATCTGAGACCCTGAGTGATTGACAGCCAGGTCATGCCGGTCATTTTACAGTCCGGTCATTTGGTTTTTGGACATTGGGTACTTCTGAAAACCACAACCGATTCCAAGGTAAGCCTGCCTACAGTGGCTTGGGCAGACACACATACAGAAACTTTGCTCTGCCTCCAAATTATTTTTTCAGCCCCACAGGGGTTAGATCCCCTTCTGTTACCAACAGGCTTAACTGATAAGAGAACACCCTGGATCATCTGCTTGATGCCGCTGTTGCAGAAAATGACACATAGCAATATACTTTCTATATATATAAATATACATATATACACACACACACATGCATATATATATATATATATATGTATGTATATATATGATATTTTTATGTTTAGCCATTACTTCAAAATCTTGCTCACATGCCAGTTAGAAGTGTTTGATACTTAAAGATGCATTGTTTGTTTATTTTCTGTTTTCTTTATTAAGGATAGGCACCACCCTGCAATATTCAAAGGGCTGTAGACGTCCCTGTAGGACAAAAGCCTCTTAGTTTAGCCTGCTTGGCAGCATGCAACTCATGTTCACTCATATTTTTCTTTTTGCGCTACTAGGAGTCCATATCCTGGATGCTGAAAACTCTTTACTTTGCTGATTCAGCTTCACTTTCAACATGCTCCTTCTGGGGGGAAATAAAAAAGAGTCACTGCTGTAAAGGTCTGTGCGGTTCATGTTTTGCCACAATCGGAGCATGATCCTTTTTGAGATCTAGCTGTAGCACAAGAAAAAATGGGGTAAAGAGCTTTCAGACCTGCTTGAATCTGAGCCATGTTCCCCTTTGTTGAAATTCAAGATATTTACATTTCTTGGTGCAGTGAAGACCTGATTTTTTCCCCTCCCCCTGAAACTGTCCCTGTGATCTTTGTCCAGGGGTTGAAATGTCTTTTTAAGCAGTTTTCAGGGACTTCTAGTGATCACAAAAAAATCCTTTGCAAATATTTAATGTAGGAAAACGGTTAGTCTGAGTTGTTTGTCTAGGCGTCCCATGATCCATCTGTGCAGCAGGATGGGAGTGTTATAAACCAGATCAAAAGACATGGACGTCGAGTCTAAAAGCATGTAATTTTCATTTCTGCTTTCTATTATCAACTTAGGGCTGTGATGTTTAATGTCGTTCAACAAATTCAGGGAGGAAATACTGTACCACAGATGTTTCTCTCTGGTGACACAGCAGTCCAGCCCTTGTGACAAGACTGCGCTTAGCACAAGTTGTGCTTAGAGATTAAAGGGCAGTGGGAACAGATTGAAGTTTAGCGTTTCTTTGTATCCAAGAAAAAGAAATTAGACAAATCTTTGTACTTAGAACTGTAAAGAGGAACTCGCAAATATATATAAAACCCAGAGGTTTTTTTTTTCTATATGACAAAAGGATATCTTGGGAAGAGAATGGGTATTGTGACAGGCATTTGTTGATGTCCATAGGATTTAATTGTTTAATTACCGTCAGTAAAAACTATTCCGTGTTTCTCCTTCAAATGATATCTGTATTTTCACTGAAGTTCCATTCATATGTTTGCTTTTTCCTGTGATATTAACTGGTCTTTGCCTAAGGTGTACTACACCTCTTATGTTTAAAACGTGTGTGGTTTATATAGTAAACAAACTATATTACTCAGGTTTTTCTGGAGTCTTTTTTTTCCAGCAAAACAAATGAAAGTCAGTGTAATCTCTGGTTAAGTAGACTGAGGTATTCATTTGCAAAAAAAAAAACACAAAAAATATTGATTTTTACTCAGAAATACTTATTTTGACTTTATATAGTTTCAGAATCAATGTGAAACATTTTGCAAAGACAGTTGTTTTGTTCTGCATGTAATAATCTGATGGGGGAACTAATATTGTTTTATATTCCGGTATATTGGTGTCATTGTTACATATGCAAAACGCTGTTAATCAGGAAATAAGGACAAATCAGGTCTGAAAAGCATAAGGGCAATAAAACCCATGATTCAATGCATTCTGGGTTTGTCCATTCGTTAGCTTGTTTCACTTGTGTGAATTGCATGGAATTAACACTTATGTACTGAGAATATAAAATGACCACTAGAGGTCATCATAATGCCTTTTGTTTCATTTTGAGGCGCAAGCAATAATAGTTGATACAAATGTGAAAGGTTAATTATTTTTCTTTAATAAATCTGAAATCTCTATGGCTGGTGCAAAATTTCAAATAACTACAGTGATTATGAATACCTGAATCCATCGATCTTCTAACTGCTTATTAGCCTGGTTAAAGTCACAGAGAAGCTTGGAGCCACAAGGTCGGGGTACAGCCTGGACAGCTACCGACTGAGCCACCATGCCAGTCTATAAAAGTATTTCCACATGGAAAATTGAGAAAATGGAGAATCTTGTGTAATAGTGGACAGCTTATGTAGTGTTCTTGTTTTATATGCATTTTGATATGCCCATATTGTTCGACAGGTATGTTGTATAACACAGCTTATAATCACGGCATGTTGTGCAGGTGTGTCTATCTGAAGCTTATTCAGCCGAGAGGAAGTAAAGTAAGAGTGTTGTTCCGACATGGTGAATGTTGCATAAGTCATCCTGGAACAGAGAACACAGCCGCCAAACTTTTAAAAACTCTTTAATGGTTTCATCTCTAATGTTTTCTGTCCATGTTTTCATATTAGTCACTACATGTTAGATCAGCTCCCTCACTGCAATGGCAGTCAACTACACGAGACCCCAAACCCACCTGGCACCCCGCCTTTCTCACTGCAGTTACCAGCACACATACAAACACAGAGCCCACGGGGCAACAGGCTGTCTCTACGCATGCCTTAAAATGTCATAACCTCCATGAAAAAGTAATACGTTAATACATGTTGATGTACAAACAATATGTTGATGACATTGTTAACTTATAAATGACTGATTATTTTCATATGTAATTGTCTATAATATACACATGAAATGACAACACATAACATATACGTCACATAAATCCGTTTACCAACTTTTTCAGGAAGAATATCGTCAGGCACAGTAGCAGAGCTGCTGGGTTTGTGGTCTCAGTAAAACACATTGTTACTAGTGCTATCTGTACAACATTCATCAGACACGTTTGTTTTTCATTATACCAAAAATAATAATAATAATAATAATAATAATTATAAGAAGAGCAGTACAGCATGGATCCCCCATTTCATCAACATCATTTTAAAAAGTCACATTTGAACATAAACTTAAACAAAGGCCTCAATACCAGTTAGTTTACATCACCTTCCTATGGTGTTTGAAACGGAGAGAAGAGCCCAGGGGTTCACTAACACCCCAGTATGACAACATTAAAAACTGAACAGATTCCTGTATTCCTGTCGTACAGATACACAGATATATGCTGCATCTGCCTGTAAGAAGATTTATTTTAGCTAAAATTGAAACCAAAAAGACTGCCGTTAACAGAACGAGCAAAGGACAATGAGTGCTGCAGGATTTGAGCAGGAATAAATCACTAAAAGTGGGTAGCAAACTGGAATTCAGGCATTGGCAGTGAGAGGAGAAATGATTGGGTATCAGAAATGAACTGATAGGGACTAAGTGCTTTTGGTGAGCTCACAGGATACACCAGGAAGTGCTCGAAACAGAAGGCACGATGGCATCGAATCTAAGAACCGACGCTCTGACTGTAAACTCATAAGGTGCTCTAATAACAAAAGAATAAAACACACAGACTGACGCAATAAAGCCACAACAAGAATCACTGGCCCTCTTCTTATCAAGAAAAAAAAAACACAAGAACTCAAATCCTACCCTCAGGATAATAACACAGTAATCCAATCCAATGGATAGAGTTCACAAATCTCAACGATTTTTTACAGAGACATTTATGTGCTCTGTGAAGTCAGCCCTATTACTAGTGTAGCTAGGAGACACTTGACAATTTAAGAATAGACTGAACCAAGGGGAAGCTTTTTGAACTGAGGGTGCCACAATTAATACTTTTACCTTAAGAAAAGGCAACAGAGATCAAGGGTCAAACCCAAATGCTCCCGTGTGCTGGAATTGCACATTTTATACAAAATGTAAATGACAGCCTGTGGCAGTGGGGCCCTCCCCCTGCATCATGAGAAGATGAAGGTACAGGACCATGGGTCACAGTTCAAGCTGTAGCTCAACAGGTTCAACAAGAAAAAAGCTACTTCATTTAATATATTTATATATATTTATATAAAATGTTTGGTTGTCCTTAACTGGAAAAAAAAACTATTTAGGGAAAAAGTACCCCTCACACAGTGATCTGCATACATTTAATTCCAGTTTTTTGTAACTGTTATAATTATTATTATTACTAATATTAATACTCTTTACCTTTATTTTTTTGTTCTTTTTTGTCTTATAAAAGCTACACATTTTCTACTGGGTTTTCTATTTGTTAGTGTTTTATAACTTGTTTAACTTAAAAAACAAAACTACTGATCTAAAAGAAGTAGTATTCAGATTTGCTTCATTATTTTTGCTCCACATCTGTTCTTTTCTTTAGATGGATATTTTCTTCCTGGGGGGGGGGCGGGGGTAATGAACAATGAGTCGATTCTCGACCAAGCCGATTGCTTGGTTTCCATCCCCTGCACGGTGAATCCATAGCACCTTCTCTTCCCTGTTCAAATGCGCCTTCATCTCAGCAAAAACAGATTCTGGACTGATGTCAATAGTGCCAGTTTCTTAATAAACCTATAGCTCTGTTAGAATAACATTTCACAAAGAATACTGGCACTTTTGTAATACATATGGAAATATGCCCTGTTTTCATTTTATCTCATACCATTTTCTCCTAAAGGCGCCAGAATTATGTACAGTAGTTAGACTGAATGACGCCAGTGCCATCTAATTTATGTATAATAACCTTCTTCTTTACACTTCTGCAGTTTCTCTTTCTATCCATAAATCAGATCAATGACCCTCTTCATACCACGTTACTAGGCACTAATGTTGTTCTTAAGAAACACACAGTTTCTCTAAATCACACTTGGAATACATCAAAGCCAGATGGAAATGGGTCAGCTGGGTCATGTGCAAGTAAGAAGCATGTCTAGAGGTTAAGGTAAATGAGCGCGCTCCCAGGTTCCAGCTGCGTGGCTCTCTGCACCATTGTCTTGGTTTGGGACCACAGGCGTAAAATAGGGTGTCTTTGCCATGAGGATGTAAGTGGTTCTCACAGAAACAACTGATCGCTCAGTGCTCAATGAATGTGGACAGGCATCATGCACGCTTGCAGTCAAGTGGCTTACAGTGGCAACAAAGGTGCCCGTCATTTTCTGGGTGCCCTTTGAAATGCCAAAGGCAGCTTTGTGACTAATAGAACCAGTTTTAGATTGGCCCTATGGAATGTATTCACATATAAATTCTTGCTTAGTTCCACAGGAAGGACTGCTTCTCCTGAGTTGGAGTGGTATGGTCCATCTGAACACACAGCACTATAAGCTGTCCATGTTGGAAATACTGATATGAAAATGGTTAATGTTTTTACGATAACAGTTGAAGCTCAACCTCAATGGCTGGCAAGATATTTGAACAGAAGGTTGCTTCTGAGTCCATGTTCTTCTGTGGCACCAGTATGAGCACTCCAGCGATAGACCTAATGCTTACTCTTCCAGCAAAGCATATTTTGTCGTGTGAATTCATTTCTGTGAGAAAGAAGTTGTCTCCCTGAGGAAAGACATATTCAGACCAAATTTATGTTTTTTTTTAATTAAATTCATTTACATTATACTGCTGAATACTGAACTTCTAATGGCTACTTTGACAGAAGTGACATTCATATCCTACTTTTGCAACTATTTATTCTAACATTACCCTTTCCTTCCGTTAAAGGGGCCTCTTCTATACTGCAAGTGCTATGTGAATGAGAATGCTTGGTAAAATGATAAGAAACATCCATTTAAATATAGGAAGAAAAACTCAACCGACGCAGCTTGTGTTTTCCTTCTATGTTCATTTAGAGGGATCACATTTACCACTGTCTTGAAATTGAAGGTCGATAATTTCTCGGAAACAGCCAATGGAATACTGAGATTGCAAGTGGTGAGAATGATGTCTATTCACAAAGTGGAAGCTTTGGAATTGTACTAAGGCCAAACCTTTCTGTTTTGTTGTCTGAACTTTTTTTTTCCACAAAATCAAAGATGTCCATGCTGGGTGGGGACAGGGACACAGTTGATGACATTTCTATCCTGAATTTTTGGGGGTTCCCTCATACATAAAAAAAACAGACAGCAAAACTTGAAACTATGGCAACACCTTGTCATCCATATGCTTTCTTATTTATTTATTTATTTATTTATTTACTTATCTGCTTTCTCAACTCTCTCCCTATTGCCTCTCACAGCTTCTTGTCTCTCTTGTTAATTGGCAGCACCCCTCTCTACCATAACGGTGCTCTCCTCAAACCCTAAAGCTGGGGAATGGATTATTGTTCCCTCTGTCTTAGGGGAATCACCTGAACTACTGCTTTCTGCCTCCTTGTCTCCTTCCATCTCTTCCTCTTCCTGTTCCTCTTCTTCATCTTCTTCTACTTCCTCCTCCGCATCATCACACTCATACATGCTTCGGACAGTTGTAGAATCAGGGTTAGTTTCAGCAGTTGAGATTGATTTGATCTTAGCTCCTGGTCCTTCCCGAAAGCAACCATTAGGTCTCACTGCTGCGCTACTGGCCCAGCCATCATCCCTCCAGGACTTCCACAGGGCGACAGGGTCCACCCCAGGATGACGGGCTGGTTTTGCAACCTCTCTGTGGGTCCAGGTCTCTCCCGTGAAGCTCCTTTTACGTCGGGACTTGCTGGTGTGGTTGACCTGCAGGTGCATGGCCATCAGCTCTGCAGAGGAGGTGCGGAAGGGACAGAAGAGGCACTGGTTCAGGGTGACTGCCCCTCCATCATCTTCAGAACCCTGACCTGGGGAGGGTCGACGAGAAAGGTCCAAAGGCTCGAATCGCTCCAGTGGCCCTCGAGGTCTGCTGCCTTCCATTTGGCCATTGGTGGGGACCATGCGGCTGGTGCTTACTGGTTTACGGCGGGACACCTTTGTCAGCTTGCCATGGGGACCTTCCCCAGCCCAGCTGCCTTCAGCTCCCCCCAGGTAAAGTCCCCCCATGACCCCAGGGATGTAATGGAAGTCCTCTGCCTCCCTGTGCATTCTCTTACCATCACTCCTTTGGGAACCTCTTCGCTCTCTGCGCTCTGATGGACCTACATGCCAAGATTGACCGTGCTTGGGTGACTCCACCCTCCTAAATGAGCTCTGGGAGGAGGTGGAGGTGGAACTGTTTTGCTTGGAGCCAAGCTGACCATAGGGGGGGCCAGAGCCAGGTGTCAGGGTGGCATTTCGTGTTGGGGCTATATTGGGGGCAGCAGTGCCACCAGAAGAGCTTCTCTGTTCCCGGTGATGTCTCTGTAGGTGGTATTTCAGAGAGCCGGATTGGGTCCCAGCATAATCACAGTGGGGACATTTGTATGGTCTCTCCCCTGTGAAGACCCAAACATGGCTGAATCAGGTACTGTGCATGGCAGAAAACACCCAAACATTCAGCACTGGGCTAACTTGAAAATGTAAGATGGCTTTATGATTGCAAACTGTAGAAACATGCCAATTACTGAGGATGCCTACAACTTTCAGCCAACACCACCTTTACATTTTGTAATAACTAAATGTTCTAAATAAAATTATATCGTTTGAAAAACTCAGTAAATGGTTATATAAACAAAATACTAGTTACTTTCAACCAGTCTGCATACAGACATTAGCAGCATGCAATAATACATTACAGACACTAGATGGAAGCAGAATATTTTATTTACTTAGAGGAAACCTTGCATTTTGAATTTTTCATCACATCACCATCTTTGTTATTATAATCATTATAATATTATTGTGTGTCTCATGAAAGGCCACACCAAAAAGCAAATTAGTGCTCTGGTTTTTACCCTTGAAGGTAACTGTGTCTACTATTAGGTGCGGGATAGGAGGTGAGGGACTCACCAGTGTGTACTCGGAGATGCACTTTTAAGTGGTGGGAGGAACGGAAGGCTTTGCCACAGTAAGGACAGTCCTTCACCCCTGTACCTCTTACCCGCTCTTTGGGGCCCACAGGCTGACCAGAGGAAATGCTCCTGAGACCATTCTCTCCTGAAAAAGAGTCAGACACACCAGCCCCAGGTTAAAATCATAACAGCAAGCTGAAGAAGGCTGAAAGCAGTTGGCTATAAAAGAGATACAGAGAAAAGAATTGTAGGCGACAAGCACATTTCATTACGGCAGTAATTCTGTCACCTTGGAAGTGTGACATCATAGCATGGAATCCTCCAGAAGCCACTGTACCCACAGCTGTTCCTGTTGCTTGTTGCTGACTCCCTGGGGCTTTGGGGATGTCCACCCTCCCCTTACTGCCTCCCCTAGTTCCTCTTTCTCCTCCGCTGCTCCTCTTCCCGCTGTCCTCTCTCTTTGGTGGCCTTTGCGTGTGGACTCGGGCATGTGCCACAGCCTGCTGCAGGCTCCGGAAGAGCTTACCACAGTCGGGGCATTCCCACGAAGCACCCGGTGGCACTTCCCTGGACATGAGCCCCCCCAGGTAGGCCCGCACTTGCTCTGCCTCTCCGGCCACTGAGCTCCTGTGTTTGCGCTGCCTGGGTCTCTGCTGTTGCTGGTGCTGCTGTTGCTGGTGTTGATGCTGGGCCTGTTGGGCAGCAGCCAGGCTGTGGGCCACCATATGCCACACAGCCGCCTGATCCCCCAGTCCGCCTCCTCCCCCTCCCCCACTGCTCATCTCGGCTACCTGCGCCACAGCCTGAAGCCTCTCCATGCAGCTGGCCGCACCACCATCACCTGGCAGCCCCAGATACCCCAACAAGGAGACTTTGCCTGACCCTCCTGCCTCAGTGCTCCCTGCGGCAGCCAGCTTGGCTAGGGCTTCCCTTTCTACCCTCCCTCCTCCTCCCCCTGTTTCATTAGTACCTCCCGCTCCATGAGCCAGAAGTACACTTGAGTAAAGTGTCCCCAAAGCCTGGCCTCCCGTGGGGGTTTTGGTCTGGTCATCAGACACTGTGCCAACCAGGCCAGTTTTAAGCCCTAATTTGTTGAGGTGCACCTTCATGTGGTTCTTCAGGAACCAGGGTTCCTTGAAGCCACGTCCACAGACCTGGCATTTATGGTCAAGAGAGTCCTTGTGCTTCCGCATGTGGCCTTTGAGGAACCAGGACTGGGTGAAGCGCTGACCACAGGTCTCGCAGCAAAATGCTGGAGGTGGGGGTGGGGCTACAGCAGAGACGGCGGGGGTCAGTTCGCCTTCACTGACCTCTATTGGGGACATGGCTGGGTGGCTCTCCTGCAGGTGAGAAGCCAGATCCTCTTCTCTGCTGGCTGAGAACGGACACATGGTGCACTTGTAAGGGTTGTGAAGGATGCGGACATGCCGCGACAGTTCAGACGCCGTACGAAACTTGCCCTTGCAGGCATGGCACCGGAAGGCAACAGAGGCAGAAGAGCCAACATCTTCTGTGGAAGCAGGGGCGACAGATACAGCTTCCTCCATGAGAGGTGGGGTCAGCTGTGTGGTCTCTCCAGCTAAGAAGAGCGGGCTATGGGTAGACTGGGTCTCACTGGTTCCTGGTGAGCTTACAGAGCACCCCTCCATAGGGCTCCGATTCGCTGGCTCTGGTGCTCGACTCTGGTTGTGGAGGCCCTTCAGGTGTACAGCAAGTGAGGCCCGACTGGAGGCCCGGAACCCACAGCGCTGGCAGACGAAAGAGGCGCGCTCCCGTTCCAAGATGTGAGCACGAGCGTGCAGGGACAGGATGCTGTTGAAACGGAACCTTTTCCCGCACACCTTACAGGGGAACTTGAGTGCAGGCGGTGTCACCTGCGTCCCCACTCCATCCCCCCCACTTCTTTCGCCCTCCTCCCCACTTGGACGGCCGTTGTGGAAGAGCTGAAGGTCCAGCTCATCACTGCAGCTGGGGTCTTGGGTAGAGGACAGGGCCAGCTCCAGAGCCCCAAATCCTGGGAGTGCTTCCCTCAGGGGAGTGGGTTCCAGGTGCATGTCTGGAGGGCTGTTGTCTGGGGAAGGACTCTGCGCCTCCTGGTCTCCTGGGAACAGTGCAACTGCAGGGGTGGGGGAGGGCGGAACAGATATTTCCTTTTCTTCATTCTCTTCTTCTTCTTCCTCTCCGTTGTCTTCCTCGCAAGGAAAGGAGGAGAGCTGAAAAGGTGGAGGAGAGCAATTGTGGAGGTCCAGAGGACTATGGTCCAAAGATGGAAGTGTGGGGGAGGTTGGAAGGGGCTCACAGGAGAGAGCCAGAACAGACTCTGGGGGTGAATCCATGCTCTGCAAGAGCGAGGGTGTCAAGGTGTGAGAAAAGAGAGGTAGATAGCACAACACAGAAGTTTCACAGAATACTAGTTTGTTAGTTTGTGTATATCTGCTCATATAATACAGTGCCAATGAATTAATTACGTCATTACATTACTTCATTCATTGCATCTTTCTTACACTTACAACCAGCAGTAACTCTGTCAGCTTCATACATGTTAAGATATTTCACTATGAGGGAGCATGTGGGTGATCTCACCATCAGTGCTCGTGTGCCATACTTTAGCTGCTCTACTGGGTGTGGAAAAGCTGTTACAGTGCTTGGTCCAGTTCCTCAGACCACCTCCAACAGTGTTCTGTAAATTCCAACACATAATCATCATCATTATATTTTCAACACCTGTGTTACTGGAATCATCATTATTCATAGCCATCATCATGATTCATCATGGATTTCAAATGATCAGCATCATTGCTCCTAATAGCACCGTCCTACTGGCCAATACTCCTCCACTTCAGAGCAGCTAGCAAGCTGCTTGAAACTTATACAATCTCTGCTGGCCTATAGGAACAGGGCAGAGCAGGACACAGTCTGTCCCAAACAGGATGGGCGCCAGATGTTTTTACTTCCCCACACACCCTTCCTGTTCACATACAACAGCGCGCCCCGAGACAGTTCACACCAGGCGCACCGGGGCCCTGACGCAGCATAAAGTACACAACACATGCCACAAACACAGACAGAGATGAGGCTGAACTAAAATCGTCACACAGGAATCTGCAAACTTCAGTTTGCAGGGTGAAACTTGTCCCTGAACTTGGCTTAATCATGTGCATCTGTACTGCTAAGTGTGACATCACGGCACAAGCTGTAATAGTGAACTAACGAGGCGAGAGTGACCAACGTGTTACGACTGTTCCTGTTCTAATGACTCCTTTATAAAATAATCACTGCCATATTTCAGCTGGTGTGACAGAGATTGGAGTTCTCACTCAGCAGCTGAGAATGTCACGTACACATACACACAAACACGGGCAGAGCATTAACTGCACGCACGGCACCCCCACACCCACGTTCTAGCACATGCAAAGCATGCACGCAAATTAAATCAGGTGGGTTTTAGAGGACCTGTTCTATCGATGATGTCATGCTGTTTAGGTAAAAGTTCAAAATAACCAGGAGAGGGCTTATGCCAAGGTACCCATATTGAGTTGGGCAGATCGCAATGACACTGTAATACTGCGCTCTAACATTTTGGCATAATCGTGACTCTTGAGGATCGACAGTATCAGTCACACACTCTCATTCTTTCTCCCTTGCCTCCATTTTTTGCTCGCTCAATCTGCTGTTATTGTTCCATCTTTTCGCCCAAAGTTGCTCTCCTTCTGTTTTTCTGATTCACACTCTTCCCATCCCCCTCTCATTCTCTTGCTCACTCCCCCCTCCATTATTCACTCATTCTCTTTCATTCTCTCTCTCCCTCACCCCGCTGACTGCAGTGCCAGTTGGCCTCATGCCAGGGAATGCTGATATCAGCTGGTAGATTGGGCCTGCCAACATGGCGAGGAAGAGAGAGAAAAAGACAGGAAGAGGGGCGAACGAGGAAGGATAAACAGGGGCAGAAGAGAGAAGACGGGATCAATTATGCACACCACAAAAATGGCAAAGAGAAAAGAAGGAGATTCAATTGAGACATGAGTAACTCAAAGCATATCCTTCAAGAGCAAGAATGATAAGAGACAGCACATGCAACTGAAAATTGATGGGTGTGGACTGAGACTTTCCTAATAAGAAGATTTGTGTTGCTTATATGATACAGGTCCACATGCTGTACTACTCCTATATACATCAATGTGCCTTTTCTGGTATTCTGTGCCTCTTGGGCCTGTACCTACTTGATGTGGTACAGCCATGCCTTTCCCATATTTTCTCTGCCATTGTTTACTCAGATGTCTTGCTAATGACATCGTTAGAATTTCTGTTTTATTATCATACTGTTTAGGTAATGATCTTGGCCAGCCCTCATAATCAAATAAAGCTTCTAAAAACGATCAAAACTGACATCTGAAGGCAAAGAAAAGGTGCTAGACAGGGAGGGGGGGTTGTATGAGAGGATAAGACCCAAACAGATACAATGCATCTGCCTGTGTACACTGATAGACAGGGAGACTGATTATACACACACAATCATATGGAACACAATCATACAAATAAATCTGTGGGCTTCTTCTGTGATTTTGTTGAAGTGCTTGAGTCGGTGTACTGAGAACACTGTTCCCAGGATTGTATTTGCACCTGTGTGTGTGGCGGGGAGTTACTGTGGATTTGTGTGCATCAGTAGCTTTATGGTGGATGTGTAATTTTGAGATGGGCGCATGCTTACAGTTGGCATGTGGGTGTGTGTGTAACTTTACAGTGGATGTGTAACTGCATTCTTATGTCCATGCCACATGCATGTAAGACAGAGACAGGAGACTGCAAGAATGCGAGGGAGTGTGTGTGTCGGTTTATGGTGGGGTCTAATTCGAGGCTTGTGGTTTTCTGTCATGGCCGCACAGCGGACTTCCACACAGACGGATTTCATTTCCTGTACTTCACCTTTCCCTGAACCCTCTCTCTCTTTCTCCTCTTCTCTTTTCTGCATGTGCTCCGTTTAATCTCACCCTCTCCCTTTCCTTTCCTTCTTCCCAAGGCGATGCTCCGCTTGCACCAGGATGGCCCTATATCTTAAAAAGTGTTTGTATTGTTTAGAATTCAGAAACTGTTACTTTTTAAAATACTCCTCAAACCTGTTTTAACATGTTTAAGACTTTTCAGATGCATTATTCCTGGACCACCTGCTGCCACTAGCAAACTCTGATCAAAATTAATCTGGAAGGTGCTAACTTGTATCACCATGAAGTAAACTAAATGAGTTAGTAGTTACTTAGAGCAAAAGATTTTTAAAAGTTTGCTTAAAATAAATGTGGAAGTAGCATTGATGTACAAAGAATTTCTGTTGCTTGGCATGCACTGAAATTCCAAGGCAAAATACTAAGTATAGATGCCAAGCTTCCATCTGAAGCACTTTTCATAGCTTTGCCCCATAATCTGGGAAATATATATCCTAAAGATCTATTTAAGTACAAATGAAAGAGTACTTCAGCACCTTTCTGAAAGGTGAAATTGCAGACATCAGGTAACGGTTCAATTTATCTGTTACTTTGTATGTCAAAAGGCTAATCCAGGACTTTTCAAGTGCAATAATAACAGTGACAGTACAGGTAGTAAACCATGCCCTACTTGTGTCCCAAACCCCAGAAAACACCTACATTTATCTTTTCCTTCATCCCCTTAGCAGTGCTCTCCTCCATCATTGCACCATGTGGTCAAAACCCATGCAGAAGTTACAATGAATCAAGCAGTACTTCAATATGCTCCTGTCACTACTTTACTACATCAAAACTCTTTGGTTTTTGTTAACAATAAAAATCAATCAATTTGGCTATTTAGTATAAAAATGATTGGCAAATGCATTATTGTATTAATACAATTATTATTAACGTTTAGAGACATATATTGTTTGTCTGTTACTGTTGCTTGATATGACAAAGTTGCCTCTGTTTAATCTTTGTTGTCTCCGTTTAATCCTTCTGCAAGGTGTATTTATTTAGGTATTTGGTAAGTCTGGTTTTCAGGTGTATCCTAATTGTATTCAGATACTATCCAGTTTTATCATTTCTAACCATTGGTCTTTTCTGTCGTATGTTATGCTCATTATCATGTCACACACTAAAACTTAAATATAAATATAGACACAAGTAGACAGACTATCTGTCTGATAGATAGATGATAGATAGATAGATAGATAGATAGATAGATAGCCGAGCCCCGCCCCCTTGCACGGGAGTGTTAGCCCACTTTTCTCCCTCACTTAGGACAAAATAGGTTGAATTAGATTTTTTAAAATTGTTATTAAATATACAAAGTTAGAGACAGAAGCAGATTGCTAAAACTTAAAAGAAAGAACTAAAAAAAAACCTCTCTTTCATCATCCACCTGTGTGCTGTGTACATTTTTTCAGTAAATTACATTGTATTCTCTATATAAAAGTACACTAAATCATGAAGTAGTGAAGTGAAAACGCTGTGTAAATTAAAATGCAAGACGTGTATGCTTAGAAAAGTTGTGTTATTTACGATTTTATATGTTATGGGAGTGTCTCCAGGCTACACAGATGACATGTCTGTTTCTTATCTCGAGAGGAATTTCCTCCGCGGGTGCCTGATGTGCGTCAATAACGTGCAACCATTTTCAATCCCTTTCTCCCCCTCTCTTCGCGGCCATCTCAATTAAAAAAAAAGGCGCATTATTGAAATAAATATCTAGCAAAATCACTTACAACACACTTTCATTAGCAGGCACTGAGAAAACCGTTTAAACCGGATCGTTGTCCCTTTTTAACTCGTTTAATCAATTTCGCCGTATATTAACTGTAACGTTATACGGTTAAAGCTGCTATTACGAACAGAATATATTTTTTCTGTTAAATAGCTAACATTGTAGCCTAAATTATAGTTCGACAGGCATATTTTAGTTTGCTTTGTTTCTTTATATATTGTAAGAGAAAGATTAGTAGGGGACGACACGAGTATGGGAAGTGAGAAAAAGTGCCATCATGGATTTCATTTTGAATGTCTGACAATCTCTCCGCCCTCTCAAAACTGCAATGTTCCGTTCGCATTTTCTCCTCTTAGACAACAGAAAATCGAACTAAACAACCTACTCAACACACAGTTTCTCCGTTATGTGGTTTAAAAACTGATACAATCGCTAACTCGTCACTTTCAGTGAAAGGGACTTAACCTAGAAAGATGTTCTACAGCTCAGAAGAGGTGACGTTAGGACATGCAGACCAGTAGTAATAGTAGTAATTACAGCAGCAAGAAGTAGTAGCAATAATGTGATAATGGCTGTTTACGACCCAAGTTAGCGGAGACTACCTGGTCTAGTAGTAGGCTACGTCTCAGCTGAACAGAAATCTATTTAACGCCGTCTTGACACGTTTCTAACAAAAGAACGAGCTTGTCAACTAGACTGTTTTACTCGCGCTTTGGGTGGCACTACTAAAAATCGCAGTATATATTGCCCCAGTGTTTAGATTTTTGGAATAGTGTCACTGAAAAATTATGACGAAACATTACATCGATAAGCCCTGTATATATTTTTTTTCTCCTTAAAGTTGTGAAATGTACCAACGAGCAAGAAAGACTATATGTTTAGGCATACAAAATATACACTGCCACATGCGAATATATCTATTCATGTAATTATATATATATATATATATATATATATATATATATATATATATAGCACTGTAGCTAATGTAACTTCGTTCCAAGTACTTTTCTGTTCTTTTACTGTAAGTTACTGTTTTAAAATAAGTATGAGTCCCGCATGTGTCTGCCTATTCACTTTCACACACTTTTCATGCACTTCATATTTAGCCGTGTTCGGTTTTAGTTTATTAAAAGCTTTACGTGCTTTTGCCGGTATCACTAGTATTTTAGGCCCACGTATTAGTGCAACTATGCAGCCTAATCTTGCCTTTACTATATATAGTCGGACCAAAAGACACGCGCACATACACTAGCTGCATACATACAAACAAAAGTGCACAATTGAACAGCACTACATGTATGCACAGCATTAATATATGACCCGCCAATCAATGCGAGCACCCGCTCATTACTGCAACACATGAAAAAGAAGGGTAGGAAAAAGAGATACAGGAAAGATATATCATTATAACAACTATGAGATATTTTCACCGATTCGGAAAAAGTCGTCGTCAGATATTTGTTTGAAACTGTAACAATAATATCTGTGAAATATGATTTGGTCTATGTTTTGCCGGAACGTGGAAGCACTGCAGTTCAGTATAAGCACGTATAAATGTATATGAGTGTATGTATTTATCAGTTTTATCTAATTTAAAATATTTTTTGTGATGAAAGTAAGGCTCAATGTACTTACGGGAGAGGCGGCGAGGAGATTAATGACACGACACGTCATGATTACGTTTCACTTGAATTAAATACATTACGAGTTGGGAAAAAAATGGAAATCGGGGTTGTTGTATACAAGCATACGCCGCTTCCCCCTCCCTCACTCTCTCTTTCCTCCTCCCCTTCTCGCTCGCACGTCTCTCTCTCGCATTTTTTCAAAGATCCCTTTATTGTGCAGTCGTGAGTGAGTGAATGAGAGAGAGAGATGAGAGAGTAAGAGGGGAACGATGTAGGTTGCAAATGTAATTATAATCTGCGAAGAACCATTTTAGGACGTTCCTACATGTAGAGCTACTATCACCGTCTTCAATCAGTGACGGACACCAGTCTATATATTATACACTCCTCAAACATTGCCGTGGATGCTACTGTCTAAAGAAATTATGCAGTTTTGTTGTTCAAAGTTACACAAAACTGTCACTTTCTATGTGGTTTCATAACGTGTTCTGATAAACGAGGCCGGAAGCGCACGGTTTCAGACTTTGAGATGCAAGTTGTTAGAACTTCTGGCGTGTACCTTGTCTGAAAACATCCGTTTTGTTGAAACAAAGCAAAAAAGCACTGGCACTACTGTAACATTAAACATTAAAGAAACAAATTTTAATTTACTTCTCATTTAATACTGTACAGTAGGCTAATACTTTCTAAAATTGTCAAATTGCAAAAAGACGCATAATAATATTGCAAGCTATAGCGCCTATACTGCAGGCATAGAGCGCCTAGCAGAACTGACAAACTGACTGATTTTATGACTTCATTATTCTTCATAATGTCCGAATGAGCTGATGGAGATACCCTAAATCAGGGGACGAAATTCCCCGTGCTTCCGGGTACGTTGGATCGAGGGGCGCAAAATTCAGCTTCAGGACCAATGGCAAGCTTCAAACTTGGCTGCACATACATGTGCAAATCTTCGTCCTACTGTTTGTGTTTGTGGTTTTCGTCATCAGTGAGCAATCAGTCCGCATGCAACTGGCTCGGTTTTATTGTCATTGGGACATCTGTTTTCACGTTTTTTTTTTACCATGTGCTCTGTTTTGTGGAGCTCAAGTGTGGTGTTAAATGGATCTAAAGTTTCAGACTTTCCTGTTATAACTTAGGTGATGTTGTGAAAAATTCATCTCTAACACATTGCTACATTACAAATGTTACGCAAGTCCCATAGTTCGGTTAAATTGCGGTTTTATGTTCGCTGTTAAGGTCATATCTAGTGTATGAAATACAGTATTCATTATATGGAGTTCTAATGTTGTACTGTAACAGGTACAACAAAATTTTTCAAAGGACTTTGAATATTTTAATTAAATATTGGATCCCCTCTGTTTTTCCATTTTGGCTTAATTTATGGGTCATCTTTCAATATTTTCATTTAAGCAGCTCTGACCTCACTGGAGTGGTAGTTCGGTTTAACCCCATCTATATATTGACCTGACTAGTGACTGGTAATAGTGGTAATTGGTTTAAAGAGTAAACGGGACATTTACACTCCATTAGAACCACAGAAAAAAACCTAGCTGAAACAGCTGGGTAGTTTTTAATTGGACAAACACCCTTTTAGTAACATTGGTATTTTTAACTTTCAAGCCACCAAACTGAAGGAACGGAGCAATACTTTTGACTGAAATTAAACTGAACCAAAGGTATGAGCAAGACCCAGACAGGATTTTTCATGTGAGATTGCAGGGAAGCTAGTGGCAAAATGAAATGAAAATGAAGCCAACATGAGGCCCCCTGAAAACTGGGTGTGGCTCTGAGAATAGCAGAATGAAGTTTAGAATATACACCTGGGGTGGGGCCTAACATCTGTGATCTTTGTAAGGGTGGGACTGGACCACACGCTTGGTCAACAGGAAACATACCCAGAGACACAATCGCTTGGGTCTGAATCCGATTCTCTATTGTATTCCATTAAGACACAGGATTATGCTACATTTGCGCATGTGTGTGTCTCTCTGTAGGCTAATGATTTCATTCCTGTTTGTATTTGATTAATGTCGGGGTACAGTATGTAATGTTTGAATATATGGTCAAAATATATTTGTGTTTTTATAGGGCAGTGTGTTTTATGTATATTTGTGTGTGTGTGTGTGCATGTGATCACACATGTTATGGTAAAAATTTTTCTCACTTCTCACCCGCCCCGACAGCTCAATTGTTTTCTCAGCCGCAGCACAAATGCACCAATTAATATGCAGAGAGTGACAAACAAAAACCAGAGAGAGACGAGATGGAGGAGAGGGAGAGAGGGGAAGAGAGTGAGAGAGAATGGAGGAAAGGGAGAAAGAGAGAGAATGGAAGACTGAGGGAGAGAGAAAGAGGGAAAGCCAAACCAGAGGAGGGGAATGGAAGAGAGTGATAGACTAGGGATAAGGATGAAAGGGGCAATGCAATGGAAGAAATCTGATCGTGGTAACAATGGGGAGTGAGACAGGAGGGAGAGATCAATATGTACATATTTAGAGGGAGATGAGGGACATCGATATAGAGAGATGGAACAGAGGGGGGAAGACTGAAGAGCAGGATGCTGAGTGGGGGAGAGGGGGGAGAGGGCCGTGAGGGGAGAGAAAAGATGCTGCTCATTCGTGCTGTAATCTCCGAAATCACAATACAGTCACACTATAGCAGCACATGCCAAAGCGTGTGTGAGGATGTGGGCGCATGCATGTCTGATTGCATTTTTGTTTTTGTGTCCATGTCTGTTTACAGATGTATTTGTTTTTGTGCACGCTTATAGTGGGTTTGACTGTTTTGCTGTGGTGTCTATTCATGGATGTTTGAATACATTTTATTGTTTGTGTTGGAGGTGTGATGACAAACTCAGTAGATAGATATAGGTAGACAGATAAATTAATTATAAACATAAATATGATTACAATGTCTCATCACTAAGTTTGCATGCAGTGGAGTCATTCATTCACACAGTATAGTCCTTTAGTATTTTGTCAATTAAAATATACTGTTTTACGTTTTCCAACCATGTAACCGTGTGCAGTTTGTGTACATGTTACATCTTCTTCCCAGTACAGTGTCAGTGCTCTGCAATGTCAGGTGTTTATATTGTTTCCTGACAATAAATATGGTGTAAATGGAGTGCAGTGTACATAATACATAAGCTCACTTCCTTAGTATAATGTTATTTGAGGTTAAGACATGCCAGTACCCAGACATTATAGTCAATGTCTAGTTAAGAGAAATAGCTTATTTTCCCTCTCTTTCTGTATTATCTATAGCACCCATTCTCCCCCTCTACTCCCCCCCCCCCCCACACACACACACACACACGCCAATATGATGTAAAAAGCTAATCGCATGCAAATGTCTGTTGTCCCGGTAACCAGTCCCGAAAAATCCCTTTGATGTTTCACCCGTCTCATTCTCTCCACGTTCTCTTTGTTCTCCACATTCCCTCTGCTTTGTCAACATCCCCCTTACCCCTCTCTCTCCCCATCTACCCCCTCTCTCCTCCTTTCTCCTTCTCTGTCTGCCCCTCTCTCCCTCCCTGATTGCTCTGTCCTCCTTCTTTCCCCCACTCCTCCCCTCTCTGTGCCTCAGTCTGATCCTTTTCTCTCATTTTTCCCCCTCTTGCTGTCCTGTCACTCTTTCGTGCCTCTTTTCCCCCTTTCTCACTGACTTCCCCCCATTTTCTTTCCACCCCATTTTTCTATTGACACCCTCTTTCGTTATTACTTTACCTTCATCTGTTTGATCTTTCTACTCGCAAGCAAGTCTTTCCTGTCTCATGTGGGTTTTCCGGAAACAATCGTATACGGAGGAATCTATTATAATAAACACATATGTATGTTCTATTGGTAAAGCTGTTAAATGTTTATGAACATTGTTGATGTCTGTGACTAATTCCCTGTGCTTTGTGGGATAGGCTTTAGATCACACCTCATGCTGATTGGACACCACACAGTCATTGAAGAGAATGCACAGATCTTTTAACATTTCCAAATTCCTAAGGGGTTGGATTAGGCAGAAAGTGGTCAAGGCGAATAGTGAGAAGCTGGGGATCAGGCTCTTGGCAGATTGTGGGCCGGAGTGTTTTCTGATACCATTTCCTAAGACCTAACTGCTTGCTCCAGTTATCGTTTGTTCATGGGGTTAAGAAATTCCAGGTCTCAAGAGCTGCAGTTCTAGATGTTTGAGAGTATAATTTGTTTAGTGTTCAGCTGAAATTTGAAACATCAGGTGATGTGATATCAATATAAGTATTTAAAGTAATTAAGAGCTTAATGAAACCTTATTGTCAGTCTGACTTTCCTGAATTTGAGACCATGACTGAATTAGTGGATCAACACTGTTACAGTGGTGCACAGCCCTGGTGGGGTAAAATGCATTGATGAGTCTTTTTCCTTGTTTTCAGGCCAGTATTGAAGAGAAAGCTGCTGCAAGGTCTCATGAGGTACAGGTTCAGTGCTTGTGGTTGGAAGTGCAGCACCTTTATGTACAGTGGGGTTAGAAAATACTAATGGACAGCAATTTTACGTGACAAAAATGAACCAATTAAGACATGACACCTTTTATGCACTCCACACAATTTGAAACAGACCATAGCACAGGGATTAAAACACGGTATTAATGTAACAGAGCACACATCTGCTTATCTTTCTTAAGTAGCTAAGGATTACCTGTCAGAAAAAAAGTCAAAGTATTTCATCTTTACTGCAGAGTGCCTTAAAGTATTCTAGGATTTTGTAAATCTAAAAAAAAAAAATAAGTTAAATTACACAGTAAATGCAAGCAAATACCAAAGATTTAAAAAAGTATTTTAAAAAGTATTCACATTTAAAACTCGTTATCTGCAAGCAACAGCTTTGGCTGCCCTTACTAATCCAAGTCTTCTTTAGATCATCTCTTCAAACTTCCAATTATAAATTCAACATTCTGTTCTTCAACACTATGAAATACCGTCTTGGTATTTCGCATCGCCTTGTTAATACATGATAGTTAAAGGCTCTTCACTGTTATACAGTTTCTCTCACACCATGAACTCTGTCTTTCTAAACAGCTGTCGGCCTGACAGAGGTGCCTTATACCACCTTGCTTCTTGTCTGATTTCGGCCATGTCTGGGAAATGCGATGCACATTCTACTGGTTTATGACTGACAAGACAGACCCCATAAGGACATTCAGAGTTCAATGTGATTGTTAATGCCTTCAGTGTTCTTCCCTCAAATACGTAAATTCACTGATTCTTACATGGTTAGATTCACTGCCTACACACACACAGGTGTTTTTATATGGTATTAAGAAAAGCATAATTATTGCCCAGCATGCAGAGGCCTCTAAATTAGGTGTTGGCTTGGTATATTAACTTTGTATATCTAATCTTATGGTCCACAACTTTTCCAGTGTATTCACTGATATCATATTGCTTAATTTGCTTAAATTGTATTGACCAAGGGTGGGTAGACCTGTTGTCTCACACTTTCAATTTTGGAGGTTTGAATCGCACCCCCCACTCTGTGGGTGCAGAGTTTGCATATTCCTCCTGTTTTTGTGTCAGTTTACACTTGCAGCCCTTGCAACCCAAAGACATCCAGTTAGGCTAACAGGTGTCTTAAAAAAAAATTATAACCCATAGAATTTTATTTTGTGTATGTGCCCTATGATGGACATCTCATCTAGGTTGTGCAGAGGCATAGGGACAGGACAGGCAAGGCCCCCAAGCTGGGCCGATTACATGGTACGTTGCAACAACAAATGTTCTTTATTTGTGTATTGCATTTTTCACAGTAAAGTGAAAATAAAGGAATTGCGTTTATTAAATTCTCTTTGTTGATATTAGTAACTTAGACTTCACACTAAAATAATGGTCATAAATTTCATTCATTCATGTCAGGTGGGGTGCATTGGAGGGCCCCATGGATTTTTTTGCCTAGGGCCCCAGGGTCTCTAGAATCGCCTCTCTGAGAGTGTACCCCAGTCCTCTGCAGCCTGTGATAAAATATTGTCTGCCATCTCATATGTATACATAGTTATGTATTGCACATTTCTGAACTAAGGAACGCAGCCCTAAATCCTTCAATCTCTAAATGTTATTTTTTTTTACAGAACACAGGATAGCACAGAATGTATTTGTTGTAATGTTTCTGCCATATTACATTTAACTGTTCGCTTAAAACATCGGAAGAAATTTAGCTTTATTTTAATTACTTCTTTAATATTCCATGTCCCAGTTTGGATTTCCAGTTTAAACTGAAGACAATACAGAACAATTTCATAATCAGGTAAAATATCCCATGCAAACATTCTGTCAGAAGCCTAACAAAATGTTTTAAAATGTAAACACACATTATATATATATATATATATATAATAACAAAACAATTGAATAAGAACAAAGGATATTAAGCAACAGATCATATTTACATTGAATATGATTAAAAAAATTAATATGCTGGAAAGCTCCTTAAATATAGCTAAATAAGGCACATTTTGGCTATTCATTTTTCTGAAATGATGGATACATTAAAATGCAAATGATGGGTACAAGATAAAATCTAATCAGTTATTCATATGTTATTCCTCATATTTACCGTGGTAGGAATCCACACCAAATCGTATCATAAAATCTGTGTACTCTGAAAGATTACCTGGAATTTATCATCTTAGCTACAGAATGTGAATAGACAGCCACAACAATAGATAGTAAGATTTTCTGTTAGCATCATGCCGCCAATTATTGGTGCTTTTCTGCATTCTTCCAGTTTTCTGCAAACTTCCAATTTAAATCTTAAATACATCTATGATTTAAGCAAGTAAATTTTCCTCACTTTAAGCAGCAAGTCAAACCCTACTGGTTAACAAGCAGACCTCTGAGAAAGTTACGCTGCTGGTGAGTAAGAAGAGCTCGGAGCTGGTTAAGTACTGCAGGTAAACAGGACGAACTCTGAGCAGGTCACACACAGCAGGAGAATTAGTGGCACTCAAGGCTGGTCAGACCCTTTAGTACAATGAGGGGGAACTGGAAGTGGGTCAAACACTGCAGGACTTTGCACTGTATTCACACAAGACATATTACTGTCATTTGAAGTTCTTGTACCGACGTGTATACTTCTAGCATATAGTCCAATCCACTAGGTTGCTCCCCAATGCACTGAGGTTAATAATGCAGCTCAAATTATAGCTACGCTATGCTAATACTACTGTGTTAAACTCTATGTCAGTACTGCTGTACTGTAGTGATATACTATGCTAACACTGCTCGGTTCAGTGTTACGCGAATACAGCTATGATCAGTACTATGATAATATTCAGCAATACAACACTGTTAAATGATGGTTGAGAAAAAAAAAATAACCTCATGACATAACCAGTTGTCAGCAACTAAACCACATCTGCTGAATTCCGTTTGTTGACAAACGGTACAATGTGCTTCGTAAGCAGGTTGGCAGCCCTCCATTTTCAATGTCTGTACCAAAATATGGATAAATACAACAAGGGTAGAAGTCTGTTCTGTTTTCAGTAATTATCAGTAACAATGATTTTACTGTGCTGCCACCTGTGTACAAACTCATTTCTTTTGATAATTTTTCCTTTGGTTTGACATGCTCATTTTTGCACAAATACAAACTATTTTAAAGAACTCTTTCAAAAGTTTAGCAAAACCCTGGGCTGAGCTAGAACAAACCTAACACAAAACTTAAAGTTTAGCAGTTTTTTTACATCACCTTGTATATTTACTGTTTTATAAAGCAGTAAATATATAAGCAAAATTGGTTTTGTTTCTTCAACTGCAAAAAAAAAAAAAAAGTAATCTGATATTTTCTGTTCTTCTATCAAAAATATTGCAGGTAACATTATCCTCAGTATCCCACTATTCCATGCAAAAATACTTTCACAGTCTGCTTTACGGACAGCTGTTTCTAGTCCAATTTTCATTCTTTCTTTAATTGACAATGGCATTTTATGCTTCATTGTTAAGAAACCAGAGAAGTCGTCAGAATCTTTGCAATACACAAATTTATCAGTCTGAATGAAAAAGGTCTTCCTCAGAGCCCCTCAGACTTCCTCAGACTCTCTGCGCTGCCCTCTCATTAGGAAGCATGCTGAAGAGTCGGGCTCTTTCTTGCATGCCTTTCCTGATCACTAGGAAAGTTATGAACACTTACAAGAGTTACTCCTCACTGCTGTGGTGGAAAATAACACACAGCAATAGCCACTATTCTCTCTGTGTTTCAAAGGCTGAGCATTCCTTTACTTATTGTAGGACTGGACAATTACCAGAGATGGGCTGTGGGAAATGACAATAAAAACTGCACTCAGATGTGCTTAGTAAGTGTCATGGTATTGATCTCTCTCTTTTGGATGCGGCTGTTTGCTCTATTTGTGACAGATCATTATACATAGATCCCTTTAGGACAATTGTTACACCTACCTCATCAGCTGACAAGCAGTACTAGAGTCTTTTTAGTTTCCTGGCCTGGCCATTTCCTGTTGTGCAAACATTTACTGTAACAGGTGTTGGTATAAACACAAAATAAAAGCTCTATCCAGTGAACCAGTTAATGGACCCGGGGACCAGTGGTAACAGAAATTTTTCTTCTAATTAGACCAGTAACAATGAGATGCCAGTGCACGGATGAGGCTCCAATTTCAGTTGGCACTTGAGCAACTGTGACGCATACAACCAAAATGGCGACCACTGGGGGGAGCTCGGTGGTTTTTGCGCTACCAGTGTTGCTTCCCACTGCCACCAATCGCCTTTCACTCCTCTTTTCCAGCCATTTCCAGTTTGATTCATTCCACAATACATATTGTGGAACAGGGGCTGCAGAACAGACAGTGAGAGAGACAAGGGGAATAAAGACAAAACCAGTCAAGAATGGATATAGAGGGAAATTATAGAAGGAATGAGAACTGAAAGGGGACTTAAGGAGAAACAGGGTTATATTCCAAGGGTTGTGATAGACTTTCTTATGGTATGACCACTGTACCACAGTGTGTATTTCAGCAGCTCAGTCTCTATCTAAAGACGGAAGCCAGTACAGAACAGGATGTGTAATCAGAGGAAGAAGTGGAGTAGAGGACGGAGAGGGATGAGGTGATTTCTTAAACTAGACTCACGGTTGTTGTGGAGTTAAGGATTACACAGCGGTGGAGGGAGATGAGTTCTGTTGTAACACACAGGAAATGAACATCACACAGACGTAAAAAAAATAAAATAATGCATGTGTGTATGTGTTCGTTGGGAGCATGTTTGTGAATATCTGTGTTTGCAGTTGTGTGTTTACATCACAGTGTTATCAAGCGAACGACTGTGTGTTTGTGTCTGACTCTGTTCTCTGAAAGAACCTACCTGTGCAAGTGTGTGTTTCATGTACATATGTGCGTGTTCTCTAACATACCTGTTCTTGTCCTGTTTGCCCAACATTTATTTGTGAATCCCTTCCTGAAGTTGGGGACCCCCCCTCCTTATGACTTCCTACTGAGGAGGAGTCTGAGCAGCTGCTCTGAACTGAGAGAGGCCGAGAGAGATAAAGAGAGGCTTTCAGAGGGAGGGGAAATGCAAAGGACTGTTACTAATCAAAGCACTAAGCTAGTTGTGTAGGTGATTTGAAAAGTATTCATGTTATAATTAAGCACTTATCATAGAAATGAATTTGTGTGTCTGAATGATAAAAAAGAAAGCACAGGAACAGAGAAACACACATACCACAGAAGGGGAGGCTACTGAGAGACCCCTGGTGGCAAAAACATAAAGTGCAACATCTGTCCAGTTTCAGGACATGTAACAGTAGCTGGGTAAATTATTTATGACTGTTCCTCCTATATTTGCAATTTGTTATTTTTTGTGCGTGTAGTTGTGATGTACCTCTATCATTGAGGGAGTAGGCGGAGTCTGATTCAGATGTGCTGTGAGCTCCAGTCACATCCAGCAGAAGTTTACTAGACACTCCCATGCAAAGACTCTCCTTCAGGCACAGCTCTGGGGAGAAATGCAAAGGGTTAGAAGGCATGTGGAATGAGAGCTTGAGACAGGAGAATAAGCAAATATGGGCAAAAATACAGTACCAGTCAAAAGCTAGGACACTCCTACAGAAGATCATTTCAACAAGATAACGACCCTAAGCCCTCCTCGAGGTTATGTAGTATTATCTTGTGAACATGGAAAGAGATGGAGTGCTACGACAGATGACCTGGCCCCCACAATCCCCTGACCTAAACCCTACAGAGTTGGCTTGGGATGATTTGGATCGAAGGGTAAGAGCAAGGTAGCCAGCTTGTGCCCAAAACTTGTGGAAATTCCTTTAGGACTGTTGGAGAAGCATTCAAGGAGGCTACACTTGGAAGTTGGTTGAAAGAATGCTAAGAGTTTGGGAAGCCATTACTGAGGCAAAAGGGGACTAGTTTGAGGAGTCTAAGTTTTGAGAAAATTTTGAAATGTTGAACACTTCTCTTGCTCTTTGCAGTATTTCATACGTATAACTTCATTGCCTGGGGGACTTTTACTATAAGGTGATTAAGATAATAACTAAAATAGAGACAGATGCCTGTACTATACAGAATTGTCAATCGGGGTAAGGGGTGAGAGGCTGACATATTACCCGTGTTGTGGATGGCATGGGTCCAGAGCAGCTGAGCAATGTCATGAGTCCAGGTTGCTCGTTCATCAGGTGATGGTGCCTGCAGGGTAAGGCAGTCACGCGTACGAGAGGCTTGTCGCACCCACACCTCAAACTTCACGCCTTCTTCCCCCACACTCTGGGTCAGGCCCATTTCCCCCACCTGTTAGACAAAGAACATATGAATAAAATGTAGCTGTGTGCTTCTCGACATATCTGCATACTCCAGAATAAAGGCCCTGGCTCTACATGACTGTACCTTAAGGCTGTGCTTGAAGCTGTGCACTGTGCGACCCAGGCTGGAGCTCTTAGTCTTGGTGAGGATGAGATAATGCTGGTACAGAAAGATGTTGCGCAGACCCGCTTTCCTTCGTCGGGCAGCTCCGCAAACCAGGAGCTCCCCCTGGCGGACCAGTTCGCCCCGGTCTCCCACAGGAACCTGACACAACATACGTCAATGTCACAAACCTGATCCAGACAACATACACTCTTTCAAGTGCTAAGCACAAGGCGAGGGACAGCATACATCTGAGTACGTGATAACACGCCTGTCAAACCAGAAGGAAATCAGTCACACCTGAGCCAGATAGGACACACCTGTCATACATGAGCAAGGGGTACTGGGACTGAGTGACAGATAACATGCCAGCCACACTATTGCGAGTGATAGCAGTCACACCCGAGTCATTCATACTGCATTATCTTCTATACAAAACAACATACATCAGAGAACAGCCTTTAACACATCCACCACCTCAAACTTCTATAGGTAAAAAATCACAGTCTTGCCGAATCGGTTTAACAAAAAGTTTTGCTTGGCATTCTATTCTCTTAATTCTGCCCAAAAATCCTCTATTAACACTTGTAAGAGCAGCCACATCAGACAGGGCGTTGACATCGGGCAGTCTCACTGGGCATCCTATGATGAGATCGCTGGCGCGGAGGTCCTCGCCGTGTCGCTGGATGAGCCTGAGAGTAGCGAGTGCCGCCTCTGAGGCACTGTTAAGACTGCCCAAGTCCTCCAGGACCTCGCAGTACTGAGCAAGGCGCTGTGTGGGTGCCGTCAGGCATTGTGGGAATGCCAGGGGGGAAAGCGGGGACAGTGCGGGCAGCTTAGCCTGTGGACAGCGTGCCGGATGTGAGGTTAGGGTTAGTGTGTGAATCAGAAAAAAAGAAATAATCAAGGCATCATTGGTACTGAAGATCATTTTCAGCTAAGGCTGAAATGTAGAGTGTGGATAGCAGTAGGTTCTCCAAACCCAGCCCAAGGAACTTCCCGTCTTCTAGTTTTCACCATGACCGTGCTTTAAATTTAGGAATTAATGAAATTCCAGCTTAATTCTTTTTGCAAAATGAAGCAATTTGTTGTAATCATAAACATTTATGAACTACTTGCGTCAAAGCAAATTCAATATTGCGATTCAATAAGAAATATTTTTAATACAGTTGACTAGAGATAATCATTTTGTTTGTAAGCACATAAGTCACATGAGTCAGTCAGATTGTTATGTACTGCTTCCATGCCTCTGAAGTGGATAAACATTTAAAATAACTTGCTGCTTTTAGATTTTTAACATATGACACCTAGATCAGTATATTGTAAAGTATAACTAGACATATGTAGCTCTCAGCTTACTCTGTACAAGAAATTCGAACTCACAAGAACTCTCACCTTGAAGAAATCTGAGGCCTGGCTGACTAACATTGAGTCTGGGTCTGGCCTGGTCCTGATGTAGTGGGAATACTGAAGAAATTCCTCCTTCTTCGTGCATTTTAGGAGAAAAACATACCCATGAGAAAACTAGCGGTAACAACTGGTAGTTTATAACCATGCATCATGAATGCAGACTATGTGCTTGTACTTAGAAATATAAAAGACACACTTACAAATTTACTGAAACTGTCTTGAAGCAGCAGTGTTTGTGTGAGAGCACCTTCCATGTTAGGGAGGAGGTGTTGTGCGTGGAAGGAGCTCAGGCTGCTCCAGTTGGAGAAGAGGGCCTCCCACTTTCCTCGGAGAGGTGCAGGGGCCTCGGGGCAGTCTAACAGGGGCTGGTAGCTTTCCTCCACGCCTTTCAGCACAGCCACATACTGCCTCTCAGAACTGAGAAGCCCACACCAAAGGTGATAGATTTTACTGAAACGTAAGAAGGAAAAGAGGTTTAATCTATATAGTTTGAAATACTACATGTGTTCATAGGTAAGATACAGTTTCTTTTGACCTGCTCCATGTCAAGTTAAAGGTCATTATCTTTAACTGGATTATGTGTTGATCTACTCTCAGTAGGGTTAAAGCATTAGCTGAATCCCCACTTTAGGGCAGCATTTAAGCTCCGCCTTACCTCTGGGTGGTGGCTCCTTGTCTTTCTCCCCCAGTTTCCCTCTCAGTTCTGCACAGAAGCACATGCTGCCGTGGCGATCCCGTGTGGTCCACCACCTCCTTGCTACTGACTTCCACCCCTCGGATGAGCACGCTCCCGGCCCCCACTGCCGCCCCGCACACGGGAAGGGCGGCGGCCATGCTGGTATTGAGGATGGGGTCAGCCAGCGCCTTGCGGCCCAACCAGGACATGGGCGAGTTTCGGCTGCCCGCTCCAGGTATCTCCGCTGGCCGGGAATTGATGGGGGTGCGGCGCGGGGCAAGCAGAGCCTGCAGGTCGAAGCTAGGGTGACGTTTACGAGGAGGTTTGGGAGGGAGGGGGGCTTCTGGTGGCTAAGGAGAGAGAAAAGAATAAGCATGAAAAACAGCTCAACAAAGAACCAGTTAGGGACGATAACAATGTTAATCTACAATATGAATCATTAAACACATTTACTAAGAAACATATATTTACATGCTGACTATCAAGTAAATATCAGATAACAGATTCATCAGAAACCCAACATATATGAGTATATTAGTACAAACCAACTTATACAACAATAAGACACACCAAATAATCAAACTTTATATATAGTGTATATTTCAGAAAATATGACATATGTGCATTATACTACATCAATTACTCCCTAAAACTCATCCATGCCTCACAAAAAAAAACATCAAATCAATCCAATAAATATTGTTTTCAGAATGGAGCCCTTAACGATTACTTAATAACTACCATAACTTAATATCAATCAGCTAATAGTAATTTACAAAAAATGAACTTCAATGATTACAGATTTTTCCCCCATAGGTAGCTTTGGGACCATTCACAAATCCAGCCTCCCACATACACATGCAGAAAAACACACACACACACACACACACACACACACACACACACACTCACGCTCTTTTTGGCTGGATGCAGCAGCGCTTGCAGGAACTTCCCTCCTCCTCCTGCCACTCCATCTTTCTTTCGCTCCTCTCCGATCTTTAGCGTGGAGCAGTTCTGTGGGCGGAAGAGTGAAGCTAGCGACCCCCAGGACTGCAGGCCTCCCCAGTCCCCATCCCCATCGCCTTCCATCTCCCCATCTGCGTTCAGCAGGTCCCACATGCTTGAGGATGAGGCAGCCTTTGGGCGGGGTGGCGGTGGGGCCGGAGGCGGGGCCTGCAGTAGTCGGGTCTTGAACTGAGCAAGTGTGCGTTGGTACCGCTCCAATGTGCGAGACCATAGCTCCAGCAGTGGCCCGCCCCCCAACTCCAGAGCCAGTGCCCGGGCGTCCTGGAAACGCGAAGGTGGAATTGGTGGGAGGGAAGCCAGCGGAGAGGCAGTGGGGGGCCCCGGGGAGGCTGAAATGGCATCGCACCACTGTGAAGCCTGTTAAGAACAACAGATTATTGGTCAACTGGCATATGTATTGGTTTCTGGTCCATCTATTGGTTTGTTTTGGCATGCAGTGACCAAATTTCTGTCACTATCGATTGACTACCAGCTGTCTTGTTGCCACATGAGTTGATTTACTTGAATTGGTTTGTCACTCATTTAATTCTTGTTAAATTTACAGGTTTGCTGGTATATCTATTGGTTTGCTTTAAAATGCATTAAAAACATTGATTTGGTTTGTTTATATAGTTTTACAGTGTATTCATTCAGAGAACGAACAGACAGAAATTTTTAAACCATTTTTATCTGATATTGCATTAAATATTTAATTATAGCAAGAAATGCACTTTAAACAATTCTGGGTTTGTGATTTGTGAAAGTCATAAGGCTAAAAGGCAGTGTGTAAATTTATACAGTGAAACTACGAGCTCTTATAGGAAGAGCACATATGCAATAATCTAGTTTTAAAAAGTGTTTATATGACAGGTAGTGAGGAGATGACAAGTCCACTTAACAAAAAAACAGATAGCAATCCTATTCATTTGAAAGCATGCCAATAGCTATATTATTAAACCAATCAATCATACACTAAATCAACAGCTATAACAAATAATTTAATATAATATTGCTAACAGATGAATTAGTCGCCTACATGCAATCATTGCGTTACAAATTAAATCTGTTGACTGCAGTTAAAACACCAACACAGACTGCTGAATGTAACCAGTAAATGCCATGTGTCAAATGAACAAATGGACTGCAGATACCCAGATATCTGTGAGCCAATTTGTTCTCCAGCCTGGTGATACTACCTTATACAACATACAGTACCATTCAAAAGTCTGGGGTCACTTACAAATGCCCCATGGAATAGCCTTCATTTCTCATTACAACAATAGATTGATGAGTTTCAGAAGAAAGTTCTTTGTTTCTGGCCATTTTGGGTCTTCAATCGAACCCATGATT
>JAAGVU020000015.1:13854091-13887669 GCA_011763525.2 Mormyrus iriodes | reverse complement strand
CCGGCCGCCTCACACTCAGCTGCAAACCGCCCCAGCGCATGCTGTAGGTCCCAGCCCGATGATGCCAACAGGACCACGTCATCTGCAAAAAGCAGAGACGCAATCCTGAGGCCCCCGAACCGTACCCCCTCCTCCCCTTGGCTACGCCTAGAAATTCTGTCCATAAAAGTTGTGAACAGAACCGGTGACAAAGGGCATCATCCATCTCTACTCCCCAATTATTAGAAGACAATAATACACACCTTACCCTACTCATTTGTCATTATTGTACAGTAATACACACCGTACTAGAGGTGTGGGGAAAATTTGCTTCAGTTACAAATCATGATTTTTCGAGGTGCCAATTTGTATTTTGCCACGAAAGTTCAAAGCCTATTTTTAAATATCAGTTTACACGTAGGTTACTGTAATTATGTCGGTCACATTTGTTACTTCTAATATATTTGTCCAGTTGCCCATGGCTCAATTTTGTTGAGAGACTGACATGCACGGGTATGGTACAGTGCTATCATGAATGAACATGTATGTAGAGACTTTCCCAGCACCATTTTAATTTAAATCCAAAGTCTGGGCAAACTTTAGATTCTATAAAGTAAACCGATATCTAGACATGAACACAGCTATCTGCTTGAGTTCACAGTTCGGTTCAGTTTTAGTATAGCATGTAAACTGAACCTTTTTCTAAATTATTACAATATTGCAAAAAAATGAAAAGGAACAACTGTAAACCAAACATAAAGCAGTGTCTGTCACTGTGACTGAATAACAAAACCTATGAGAGGCTCATTTGCCCAGTAAAAATAAATGTTAAATAAAAATTCCAAAAATAAGACTGCATCATAATGATCATAATTAACTAAGTCTGTTGTTCTCTACTGCAGAGTATGGGCAGAAATCTGTAGTGATAAACACCCCTATAAACCTTAGTTACTATTATTATTATTATTATTTTGCCTGGGCTGAAATTCCTGGTGCCTTAACCATTGTGTATTTTACTTCTCCCGTTCTAAATTCTATATTCTATAGAATTTATCCTCATTTTGAAAATGGACTGGGGTCACTTCAACCCCAAAAATGCCACGGGGAGACTAACTTGCAGAAGCTGTTTATACCTTCCTCTGGTCATACACACACTTAGATGATGCCGTCTGAAATGAGTTAGCACACTGAATGTATTTCCAATGATGTATTCCACTTCAGTATAACAGAGCCAACTGACAGTCTTGGTCTTATCAACTCTCTCTCTCCGGGGTTGGTGTAATTTTTTGGGAAACCAAACCACTGATTTAAAGATGTGGGAAGGTCATTGAGCTCTCCAGCACTTGCTGCAACTAAGCCACAGCCACAATTACCATAATGAATTCCATGTTGAAGATCTACTTGTGAATTTAGGTTTCGCCCCTGTCAAGAAATGTGTTCATTTGTTTCTTTAAGAAAACTGAAAATTATGCAACCGAATGACACACAACAAATATGTGTACGCTGCAGTCATTGTCTTTACTTTGAATGTAGACCTGAACTGCTCTTCGGCAAAAATTATTTTAAAATACTGTGATACATATTGAATAGGCAAACAAATATGGATATATTATCGATTTGGGAAGACTATGCCAATTCCTACCCCTACACCTTACCTCACTCACCAGTCATTATATAAGCAATAACATAGAGTGCGGTTGTACTCCAGTCTTAGCCATGATATACTGGAGTGCAAACACACGACTTCAAGTATGTTATTGCTTTTATACAAAGGTTCATCGAATAGCATTTATAAGTTAACATTAATAAGCCACAACAGATACTTTGCTTTATTATTCATTTGAACACTTATGGGCCTCCACAAAAACAAACAGCTCCCATCAGCCAACCGTTGACTGTTACCAAGCAAAACAAACACTTGCTCCCAACTACTTTGCATCATAAAATAATCTGCAAAATATGCTCATATTTTACTGCTGAACTAGAGCACATTTCCCAAAAGTTCCCGTTAGCAATTAGATTGCTGAAACCATTCAGCTGCATGATTCCAAATGTGTAAGTCGCTAAAGTAATGAACAACTATGCTTTTGGGAAACGTGACTCCACTCTGCTTTGCTTTTATTTTGAAATTTCGCATCTTATGTTTATGAACAGAGAACACGCAAGTCCCATCATTTATGTGAATTATACAAATGTTTTTAGTGCAAAATTTTACGCAAAATATCTTATTTTCAGTAAATACAATCCATACCATTTTAAGCTATTTTACAACATGTATTTTGAGAAACATAAGTTAAATGAAACGATTGCTTTGCAGTTTCATACTTGCAAAAAAAAAGTCTCATAAATGTAGCGAAAAACACTAAAAGAACAGCCTAGTTACCAACAGCTTGCATACATATATATATATATATATATATATATATATATATGTTTTTACAGTAGTGATCAAAATAGAGAAAACAATTTACACTTACAATTACATTTGTAATTTACACAGTTACTGCTTACCTGAACTCGTGGTTATCCATCAATTGAATAGATGCATTTTTATCGTATTTCCTCAGTGAAAACTGACTCGCATCACAAAATGAAAAGTTACAGTTCCTCAATCAGTGTAAAGAGAACTCAGACATGTGTTCATGTTTATGAGAGCTTTCACGTGTTTACTTGCCCCTATAACAACTGCGGGATTTTCATATCGTTACAAAATGAATAGCACTATTTACAAATGGGTGGGAGATCAGCGCTGCTTTGTGACTCAGACACTCGAGTCAATGACTCTTGTTCTTTTTATTCTCCTTATAAAGCTCTAAAATTAGTTTCTTCCTAAATACATTTCAAAAGCAGACCATTCAAGGTTTCTGGGTTTTTTTTTAATGTTTTTATGACAAAAACTCACAGAGTGTTTTAGACAGTTTGGCGAGATTTCTATTTGATACCATGAGGGGGGGGATCGCTGACTGCAGAGGGTTAAGTTTAAGTAATGGTTTTTAGATACACCTGAAAAGCATAGTGATACATCTAATGTGAAATGTCAGAGTGCGGTTATACTCTGATAACAGTACTCATAGAACACCTCTTGTCCAATCAGATTTAATGTAATACACACCTTCCCTACTCACCTGTCAGTGCCAGTGTTTCAGACTCAAGGAGCTCGGTGTTCAGCTCTCTGAGCAGGCGAGGGGCCGCACAAGAAGAATCTCCTGAGTGGTCAGTGGCTTTGTTTGAAGAGTGGTCAGATAATGTGCTTGCATGGCTGCTCTCATCAGAACGTGTTTCTGATTCTTGGCTCGGATTGTCTAATAAATAAAAAATTGTGTTATACACAAGTAAGAGAAGATGATTCTGCTGTTAATAAATCTAGTGTAGGTAGTGCAGGAAACAGGAAATTCAAAAGGATGCATACCATATAAAGCATTAAAATATGTTAGACATTCAACCATTTCTACAGCTGGATGTTCACTGAAGCTTGAACCTTCAAATTTTCCTTAGTCTGAACCTCAATCCTTAATCACATATCTGTTATCCCGCACGCCCAGGGCAACATTATGCATACGGAAAAAACAAACAAACCTCCACCATTCTTTTTAGGTTCCATTTCTTCAGTGCCCTGATTGGCTGGCACTAACCCTTCCTCCCTCTCCGAAGGATCATGCTTCTGTTGGTCATCTGCAGTGGGAGTTGACTTGGATCTTGTGTCTCCTGGAGAAGTTTTGCTGGGAAGCTTTTCAGGGGGCTGGTCTTGACCATCATGACTTAGGCACCCAGTAGGCTTGATCTTTGCTCTGCCACCTTTTCCTTTCCTCTTCTTCCTACAGGGTTGAAGGTAGACTGACATTTTAGTGGAATCCTTAAATATATAAAAAGGAGGTGTACTGACTTGATCAATGTTCAAGTGTATTCTACCTGGGGTTTGTATATGCCTTTTATCTGAAAGGATATTCATTTATTCTCATTCATTAGCAGAAGATAAGTTTCCTACCTGTGTGCTCGTAACTCTCCCACCTTCACATCTTTTTCCATGAGGACATCTTTATCCCTGAGTATTTTGGCATGCTCCTTCACTTTCGAAGCTGTAGCTGGCCGTGGACCTGTTTGGGGAGCAGGCTGTGACGATGAGTTTGTTTGAGCTTCAAAACCAGGTTGATGGGAAGAGGTTGTGTTTAGTTCAGTTTGAAGATCATGTTGGGATGGTAAGTCTGTACTTAGACTAGTTTCCAAACCAGGCTGGGAAAACGAGGTGTTGTCTGGCCCATTTGGAGCACTGGGGTTCAAAATTGGTTGTTCTGCATTTGCCGGTTCTTCATGCTGTGTTGCTCTGTCCATCTGAGCTACGGAACTCTCTTGATTTATATGACCTGTGTTGTGTTGTTCTGTACTTGACTGAATGAGAGATCCAGGAAACTCTCCTGATGTGCCTTCAGCATTCCTTGGCCCTCTATGAACATTATCTATAAGCACCTGAGCATCCTCTATAGCACAGCTGGAATTTGATAGCTTGTCCTGGTCATTCTTGTGCTCCCCTTCAGGTTCCATTTCAGGACCTGTCTTGTCCCTCAGATTTACACTGTTTTCCGTCTCAGTCCCTCGTTGGTATCCACATAAGGCCTCGGGGCTCCCAGACCCTTCCTTCTCCCTCCCAACTCCAGGTTTCCTCTCCTGTGTAAGGCCCACTAAAGATAGCTCAGCTCCTCTTGAACCTAGTACATCCCTTCCAGGCCTGTCCGTCTCATTTAAGGATTGAAGGAGTGAGGGATCAGGGTTCCTGTCTCTTGGCAGATCAATCACACAAGGAGCAGGGCGTGATGTCATATCATCTCCAGCCACAACTACCTCTCTACCTCGACTGGAAATGTTAGGATTCTCCTTATGTGTGGTATTGCCGGAGGGCCGTGTGGCACCCATGGTGTCATGCTTGCCATTGCCCCAGACCTTTCCCCTCCGTAGCCTGACAGCCCGACCCCGCCGGCATAATGGCAGGGTCTTGGTTTTGCCAGCCCCTTGCATTTCCAGGTACCGCTTTGGATCTGCCCCACCATCTGGGCCTCCCCGCATCTCCAGTAGCTCCACATACTCGCCCCCAGGATCTACTGCATTGCCATCTGGAGGCAGCTCTTGCTCTTCCTCCTCCTCATCCCAGGACAAGGAGTCCAGGTCACAAGAGGAACCCCAGTCATGGCCAGCAGAGTCATCAGACTTGCCACTTTCATGGTAGAGGAATTTGGGATAGACCACATCTTCCCATGGGAGTCGGATAACTCCGTCACAGGTGCTGACCAGACAGGTGTCCAGCTTTAGAGCCCCTTAATGGAGATACAACCATGGAAGAAGAGACAGGAGTGATACTATTAAAACCCGAGCTGATAGCTGATGACTAACAGTATTTAGTGCATTATATAGTCAGTACTAAGTATTAAGTTATTAAATTTTAAAAGACCACAATCATCTGTGCAATTTGCACTGAAAGATGCTTTTGTCCAAAAGTACTCATTAGTCAAAGCATATGAGTACAATAAGCACACAAAACAAGAACAACATAAAACAAGATTAATCTACATAAACTACAGGCAATTGATTATTAACTAATCCAGTACCCCCATAGTTACCACAATATACCTTCGTTGCCCATAGATACCGTGCAAGTTGCACTCCAAAGACTGCACTCTCACCTCTCACACAGCCCCGCTCCTTGTTGATGCTCTGCAACCACTCAGGGGTGAACACCAGGGCATGCTGGGACTCGGGCACAAGAACCTCCTGCACATTACGCCCCCCTGGGGCCAGGCACTTGAGGGCCAGGCGAGGACATCGTGTGGAGAAGGGCACCACCTGCAGGTAGAAATCGTTGCTACGCAGCAGCCTCCAGTCCAAGGTGGAGAGCTGCACTACCACCTTCTCGCCTAGGCTGAGGGGCCAGCCAGAGTGCAGGAAGAGACAGCCCAGGTACTGAGCCTGGTCAGGATGAGAGACACAGACATTCAGAGCCTGGCTCGGCTCCCATTCTCTCCACTCACTGCCAAAACTCTCCAGTGACCCAGTTACATGCTCCTGGTCCTCTCTGTTCACAAAAGTCTTCAAAAACACTATTTTCCATGTCATCAATTGTCATGTTAATAGAAATGAAGTTTTATTTTTAATAGAAAGTCTGACTATAGACTATGCCTGGTTGTCTAACTTTTGGTCCCCCCCCCACTCTCAATACTCTGCACTGTTTTCCACCTTCCTCCCCCTCCCCCTCCCCCAGTCAATGAATGTTCAATAGCGTCCAGTGTCTACCACACTTACCACACCTCCTCCCTTACCCCACCCCTCCCCCCTTTCTCCTGGTCTTTGGGACTCACATATGGAAAGAGTTATGCTGATGACTCATACTGCTTCTGCAGTCCCAGGCAGACTCAACAGACAGCCCACAGAGTGTGCATGCCTGTGTGCGACTGCAAGTATGCGCAAATGTGGCCTGTGTGTTGTGACAATATTCTAGTGCATGTCAATATATATGTGCATGTTTCTGCTTATACATGTGCATGCATACCTGTGTGTGAGTGCTTGCGTGCTCGTGTGTGCCTATGAGTCTATATATGCATGGACACGCTACTCGTACAGTGTATATGTAGACATGCTGACAGGGTTTGAGTACTCACACATGCATGTTGCTGTAGCTTATGCAGCAGGTGCTTAGCTGGGATGAAGTAGTCCAGAAGGTATCGCAAACTGTCATGCTGATAGGTAGACTCCAGCACAGAGAACACCTACACATACACACACACATTGTTTTATTTAGACCAAGTTACAAACACACAGACGTATATATGCAGACACACCAACATTATCTTGCACATGCAGAGTCACACTGAGATGAACAACACAACTTGACTGCTAGCCATTTCAAACACTGAACAAGCACAGTGAGACAGCATGGTGCGTTTGCCTGCTGTAATCACGCAGCAATTCATGTGCTGGATGAGGAGTGTGGCGGGGGGAGAGCACCTGCGATAACAGAGGGGGGGCTGTGCTTTCAAATGGGGGGTACAGGGATGACAGCGCCCCCTGCACACAGTCCTCCACTGCCTCAGAGCCCTGGGAGAAAAAAAAAGTGTTACAATAGATATATGGCACACAAGACTGTATAAACTGTTAGAGTTAATACAGTATATGCAATCTAACTAGATATTACTGTTCATATACTGAGAGAGGGACTACACAATATTTGATTAGTGGCAAAGCATTTGTGTTTAACAAGGCAATATTTCCCATTCTGTTTCACATAAAAATAAAATAAACAAAATAAAAATGAAGTCTCTCTCAACAATAAACGCATATATATGTAGTTTCCTTTGTTAGGAGTACAGCTACAGCAATCCATACTGGCAGGAGTGTGTCATCACTGTATAAACACAGTAGTACAGTACTCTGAGTGCGTTATCCCTGTAACCCTACGTTTAACGGGCCAGCCAGCCGACGAGGCAAAGGGTTAATACCCTTCACATAGAACACACAGTGTTTGTTTTTCTACAGGGCTGTTGTCATGGTAACCTCCAACTCTGTGCTCGGCACAACCCCTATACCCCCTTTACTTTCCAGCTCTCTCTCTCTGTCTGTCTGTCTCTCTCTCGCTCTCTCTCTCAATATCATCTGACAGTAATTAAGGGAAAACTGCTCTCACAAGAAACATATTGTACGGTTTTCTCAAAGCCCCCAGATTTTACTGGATATTGAGAGAAGGGAAGGATGGAAGGGAGGACACTAAAAGGAGCAGAGCTGACGAGAGAGAAAGGAGAGAAGTGAAACCGGGAGAGGATATGCAAAGGGGGGAGGGAAAGGAATGGGAGAGAGGGACTGAAAATAAATGGCAGACAGGAAAAAGGGAAGTAAGGTTAAAAAAGACACAAGGCAGGGAAAAAGTGATAGAGGAAATGCAAAAGCAGATGTATAAGAAACCTTGAAAAGAGCCAGAGATTACAGAAACTCAAGGACTGAAGCACATGCGAACTGGATTAGCTAAACTCAGCTGCTCGCGCACAGCCTCTGGCCAGTATGTGCTGATCCTATTGTTGTCTGCATAGCTCCTGTTCCTATCTGCCCATTCCCTTTCTATAATGACAATATACAAACACATAGGAATTCTTTGGTTTTTGCATATCCTGTCTTGCTCTCCTACGCACACATGCAGGCAAGAGGGAAGCCTGGGGTCAGACATTATCTCCCCTGGAGCAGTTGTAGGGGTTAAAGGCTTTGCTCAAGGCCCCCAATGGGATGTGATTACTGCCCACTGGTTTAGAACCAGAAACCTTCTGGACACAGGCACTGAACCCTAACCAACAGAGTCACACCACCCCTGCTGGCGAGAGTCCAGATTGCACAGCTCCTGCATTAACACTTTACTTAAAGCACCCACGTCACATTATTGATACCTTCATAATGCATTACAATGCATTCATAAAGTATTATACACATGCCTATAACTATTTATAAAAATTCATAACACATTATAGCCATGTTTATTATGCATTTTGAGTGCTCTATAAAGCTCTCATCTATGATGCCCTACAAATATCTTCATAATGCATTATAATGGCTTATACTGACCACTATAATGCATTATGAAGGTATCTAAAGTGCATTATAGATGTGAGCTTCATAGAGCATTAATAATGTATAATAAACATGGCTATAATGTTTTATGCCTTTTTATAGTTTTAGCCGTGCTTATAATACTTTATGAATGCAAATTATGCATTATGAAGGTGTCTATAATGCATTATAATGACTGCTTTTAGTAAAGTGTTACCGCTCCTGCTTATATCAGCACATCCCCAGTCTGTCTGTACAGTTCTTGAGACATCTGCATGGTCATTAATCAAAAGACATCAGACAATGACATCCTATACAAATGATACAGTGAGTTTTCCAGTAACTTTCCTATTTTAATATTTTATTTATTTTTCTAAGCAAAGATTATACCCTTTTCCTGATATTTCCCCTAATGAGTGCTAGATTTTTAAGTGACATGTGGCATCCTTCACCACTAGTGTGATGTTATGTTGAGTAGGTGTTTGGGTTAATGCCAGGTGTGCTCGCATGCATTACCTAAACACTGATACCGGCAGCAAAAAACAAAGAAATAGGCTACAATGGAAAATTTAAGGAGCAGCTAACATTGGAGCGAATACCAAAGTTAATCCAAAGGATTCATTATATTCTAGAAGTTTCTTCTACATTCTGGTTTATTTTAAATGTGGTACTAAATAAGAGAGTATATACTAATAAAAAAATACTTGGGACTGACCACAAATTCATGTAATGTTTTAGTCAGGATCATATGTCGAAAAAGTAATTGTGTCCAGGTTACATCAAATTGTGTCCAGGTTAAATCAAAAGGTTGTGAAAAACTGCAGAATAAGGTAACCTGAGTCGTTCTAGAAATCAGAACCATAAGAGGATCAACTTAATCATCTCTGCAGTTTCAGCAATGGGGACAAGAGCTTTTATTTGGGTTTTAACATTCACGTGTACAATAAGTACTTTCATTTAAAAACTGAAGCAAAAAATAAATAAATCCTACAGACATTATCCATGCATGAAATCAAAAAACCTGGCATGTTTTACATCCAAGCTGGACGTTGGCCTGAAAAACTCTGTTGCTGGAATTCAGCAAACGATATGTGAAATCTGTGTTGTAGAAGATCCAGCATTATTTAAGGAAACAATTTTGCAGTTTTGCACCTGACACTCATCTCATTATTATAGCAAGATTTCAGACACCAATCTTGGTTTAACAGAATATGAACACATTCAACATGCGTTGAGCGTAAGTTGGTTAAAGACTGTTAACAAATGTTTCATAACGAATGAGGAGCATGACGACATTAACATAATAAATATCACATGACAATGACAAGAATCTTTCTTAGGGATGCACTTCATATACGGAAATGAATGTTTTTGGGTTCTAGGACTGTTTCAGACATGCCATCTTTAACATAATCTCTCATAATATCTTTCTCGTGACCTTAAAACTGAAATGATTCAAGAGGAATCCGCATATCCATTCAAATATGCACATTTACACCTATGCTAAAGATTGTAAGCAGTAATGTAGCATCACAAAGTAATAATGTGAGTAATATTTGCTCCTCAGACAACCCTTTGAGATAAATATCTACTCACTTCTGTTTCATACTGCAGTGAGCCTCAAATGCATTATGGAAGCACAGGGCATAAGACAGGGGAACACCCTGGGTGGGAGACCAGTTCATCGCAGGGCACATACACACACAGACATGCAATGGGCAAATTATAAATGCCAACTGAGCTATTCAAGCATTTTTGGAACACAGTAGAAATCCGGTGGGGAAACACACGGACAATACAGGGCTCCACAAACGCACATACAGGTAAGTTTGTCATAAGAACCAACAGTCCCGTACCTAGTCAATGCCAAAATTCGGGAAACATGGCGGTAGCCTTTTTTCTTTCCTATGGTAACACAGGTACTGGGATGTCCCCCCCCTCAGGACTGGGCAATAAAACGATAACAATAATTATCATGATTCAATTTTCTTCAATGTCAATATGACAAATGCTCCATAAAAGTCCTTAACACCAAACATGCTGCCAATAACACACTTTGCATCACAAAATGACATCACTTCCGTGACTACTTGTCATGACCAGCAGTGGCACAAGCACAGCCATGAAAACACAAAAGGGGGAATTTTTTAACAAAAAAGAGGATACAATAGGGCAGGCAGGCAGACAATAGAGACCGGGAGAGCAGGCAAGTCCAAAGCAACCCGTTCAATAAATAAGGGTAAAACAGCAAGATCCAAATGGAAAGTCCAGAGTAAAATTCAGTCCATGACAAATCCCAACAGTAATAATCCACAGAGCAATAAGAAACGATAGGAAGAATGCCAGTGGTGGTGTTTTTTTCAGTGATGACTAAAATAACCTGTTCATCATCTATCTCAGTAGTGCTGAACAATTTGGGGAAAATATCTAATCAATTTTTCTGACAGACTTTGCTATTGCGATTTGATTGGTGATATAAAATTTTACCTGTCAAACTTTAGTTCAATATTCAGTGTGTAATAGATTTAAAACATATGACACATCATTACCACATGAGATCCCATCAAATTGTTAACTGGTCTATATTCTAATGCAAGGATGAGAACCTAAACATGTGAATTGCTTCCAACACGTATTTTCTACTTTTTTAACCCTTTTGTACATACCTCAGGTCGTTCGTGCTCCGGTATATACGTATTTTTAAATCAAGCAACAAGTAACCATAACTGCAAACTTCTATTTAATACCTCATTCCTGAACACTAAGAACAGCTTATAAACAAACAGGAATTTTTACATCCTCATATGATGACGATGATCATATGAATAGATGTGGACGCTGTTCAGAGTATGCCACATACAATTCATCCCCAACAGCTGACTATAAATTTAAGCCAAAATAGCTTTAAATTATTGTTTTATGATCATTATTTGCCATAAAAGAGACGGGTCACATGGTGAAGTAACTGTATTTTTAGGTGTGCATTTTAAGTTCTGCGTTTGCAAACAGCTTTTTTTACCTTTCGTAAGGTAAAAGTGTTTCCTCAAAGTCCCATGTACACAAGGGTTAAATATGCAGAGAATAGTGAAACTTAAAACACTTATATAAGTTGTGGTCGTGTTAAGTTAAATAAAATAATAATAAAAATAAAACAATTCCACTAAGAAAAAAAAACAATAGGGATCCTGCAGCTAACATTGCATGGACTCCTAATAATTATGCAGTGATTATTATGACAGAATTTTGTGGTTGTGTAAAACAAATTTGCGTGCTTGTAATTTAGTTTTGTACACCAGTGCAGGTTTGCACACTTATGTTCTCAACATATTTTCAGAAGCCACGTTACAACTACACATCGGAATTACAAACAAACTCAATATGTGTGTGCTCGGTATGCTGGGATTTCTGGCAGCTTTGTCTTGCACCCAAAGATCTGTAAACCCGTAACTGCCAGACACCTAGCAGCAAATGGGCGGCTGCCTCAAAACCATGGCAGCCAGTCAAAAATCGTTTGACTTTTGTTTCGGGTATTATTGGCTGGATTTTCCCGATTATCAAAGTGCTGCTCCATTCACACGCCTTCAGGACGGGAAGAAATTTAAATACAGGGTTTCCTTCCCCGTTTATGTACTTGGAATCCCAGTTCATAGTTGGAACGTGGCTTCAGAAAATATGTGCAAATGTTAAATTGCAAATATGTGAAATATGTGACTGCTGTGAAAACACAAGGGTGCTAAACTTTTTTGTAAACCGAAAACTTTGCTGCACTAAACTGAAATGCAAGTGCGCAAACCTATTTCACATAACCACGGAATTCCGTCATAATAATCACTCCATAAGTAATATACGACCATTCTGTAAACAGTCTCTGACCAAGAAATAGGCAGGTAATTCACTTATAGCTCAGCAGCGGAATCAATATTTATTCGCAACACAAATGCAACGTTTTCCTCGGGTTTCACGTGTGTGCTGCTTGTGGCAGCATCACTTACACTTCGTTGTAATAGCAGCCCCTCCTGCATCACAAGCTGTCGCGACAGCGCAAAACAGCCTAAGCTGGCGACTCCCAAATCATCCGTTGCTTTATTCATATTGGTCATTTTGGCCCATCACTACTGTTTGGCAAGTGCTTGTCACATTCTGATGATAAAGAATAGTTTATAACTACAATTAACCATCTGGTTTCTTCGACTAACTCAACAGTAAAGACTTTAAACTGGAAAGAAATACTGATTTGACATTTATTGTGATAATAATCGACTGATATGTGCATGTTTATCGCGATAACATTTTGGTCATATCGCCAACCCTAACCCCACCCCCCCATATAAAAATATTATTTAAATAGTATATAGGCGAAATAAAATGCTAATTACTCTTGGAAACATGGTCTGGTTTAAATCCTAACAATCATGAAATGTTAACAGATCACAGACTGATTTACTTATACAGATAAAAATACTTTTACTGTAAAGTTTTTGTGCTGCCTTAAATGATTTTGTGGTCCGTTTTGTTATTTTAAACCTTTTATTTAGCCTGGAGACCCTCCTGACAACGTTTTTTCAAAGTTACTGACAAACATTACATGTGTTTTTAAGGCCCATCCAGTTGCACCAGTCTAGGAAACTGTAAACAGATGTGCTACAAAATGCCGTACCTATCTTTAATTGTTGCTTTTTCCTTCTCCTTTTCTGGCTTAATGTTCCATTTTTAAAAAAGTAATTCAGCTCAGAATAGTCATTTCTTTGTTTTTTTTTTTGTAATGTTCAAATGTTTTTAATACATGAGAGTAGATTGAAGCACATGGGATTTATTGTTTTGATTTTTACTGCGATATCAAATTGGATGCAGTTTCACACTGGTATTGGTATTAGCTACTAAATTTCTGCTATTGAGACATCCCTACATACTGGGTGTTACTGTACCATTAATAACTGTATGTAACTTCAAGCTGTTTCAGTACATTAAGGAGGTATACAGAATGTAAGCTGTCTGTCATTTTCATATTAAACAATTTATCTTACATTTTATATTTTACAAGTTGTATGCTTTATGTGTTATGTTTTATACATCTAGGACCTGGTACCAGGGGGCCTGGGATGTATACTTGTTCTAACAGATGAGAATCAGGAGTCTAGCCCCCAGGACATTGAGGGTGTGGAGGTACATCTGTCGAACATTGTGTCCTTGATCCTCAAACTGATAGACAGAAAATCTAAAATGCTTTTTGTAACACTTTCTATGAATGCCATGTCTATAAGAATCTATGAACATGTTCATACCACATTACAATGTATTCATAAAGCATCATAAACATGAATATAAATATTTAGTAGGGCTGTCACTATTGATTATATCAATAATCGAGTAATGCCATGTACTGAATTCTAACGATGGTTCCCTTTTATAATACCGTAGTGTATGTTTTAAAAAAATCTGTCTAACGTTTACCGCTTTGGCATGCTCTCTGAGACAATCATAATAATCATCCTTGCTGTGTGATTCAGAGTCCGTGCGGTGTGTTCGTGAGAAATTAAACAAAACGAACAGAGAGGAGAAAAGCTAACTAGAACAGGTGATGAAAAGACATTCGTCTTCTGCTGTATGGAAATATTTTGTATTTGATGGAGGCAATACTGAGCAAAGGTAAGTGATTGCTTTGCATCTGTTGGCACGACTAACAATACCACCAACTAATTTGACAGGTTCTGCTGTTAGATAACTTACTATATAGCCAAACAGAACTTTTCAACTTTTTAAATAATGCAAACTTAGTTCAACCATACTAAAAAACACACAGTACATTAATATTATATGGTTTACATGTACCATATTATGTAAGATGATGCAGGTAAGCGACATGGTTAACATTTGTTTTAGCAGCAATTATTTTGACAGAGGAATCGTAGAAAGCGAAATGATTTAAAGTCAAAGTGATGACAACGACGGGCTAAGCTACTAAATGGCACATATCTATGGCTAACCTCACATTATCGGGTGTGTCGGAAATCTTATTTAAGATGTATTTGCATTGCAGTCCAGCTGTGGTGATATTTAAGTTATGCTTTGCAATACTGACGGGCGACTGCATTTTCATTCACTTTTAATGTGAAGTGCTTCCACACAGCTGATGGTTTTCGCTCTTTATTTTCACCTTCATCCGTTATGTGCTGTCTCCCTTCCGCCATCTTGTCGAGTAATCGAAAAGGAAAATTTTAATTGATGCTTTTTGGTAACCAAGCTTAATCGAGTAATCGTGACAGTTCTAATATTTATAAGAAGGCATAACACATTATATCCCTGTTTATTATGCAGAATGTTTTACGAAGCTCTCGTCTTAATGCACTATAGATATCTTCATAATGCAGTAGAAAGCATCCTTAATTCTTATACCTAGCATTATAATGCATTATGAAGGTATCTATAATGCATTATAAATGAGCACTTCATTGGAGCTTATGAAGCATTATAATCAATACTATTATGCCTTGTCACTGTCAGTAGAAGATGCTGTAATGCTTTATTAATTCTTATACCAACTATTATAATGCATTATGGAGGTATCTATAATGCATTACCACTGACAGATTTAGGTAAAGTGTTACCAACCTTACTTATGACATTGACAGAGTAAGTATCTATCCTCCAGCAATAACCAAATATTTTTGAATTTTTGGCACATCAATACATATCTAGATCAGGGTAGATGTAGCAATTTTTGTGTTTCTGGAGGACATAACATTCTGAAGAGGTTGGGATGCTTTTTTTTGTACTGTGTCTTAAATTGTAAGTGTGAAATGACAATGGTCACCATATTAGCTCCATTTTTTTAATTCAATGTAACTTTGAGTGACATTATTTGATGACTTTCAACAAACCAACAACTACATATAAGTGTCATTAGTATCTTATGCTGCAAATGGCAACATTGGCTTTCAGCACTGTTTTCAATTTAATGACATCACATGCTAAAAATAAAAGGCCAAAGGTTCTCTACAAGGTGTTTTGGTTCTCTTCCAGTATCACATTATGAATACAGGTTATATTTCTGTCCAAAACTGTTTGTGTCTAAATGACGCAAACACTACATTGTTACAGCTGTACTGAAACAGCAGCCTGTGAAGAAGTGTCACTCTTCCTCTAGACTTCCTGCCTTTTTTCTCCCAGCTAGGAGGGAGAAGAGGGAAGAAGGCAATTTCCACCCAGAGAATTAGTGTGATGATGTGGGTGGAGATAAAGCAGGCAAGAGAGAATAGAAGATAGGAGTGTGGACTACTGTAAATGGTGGGAAAGAAGAGTGAAAAATGACTGAAACCAGATGTGGTTTAACGCAATAACAGCGAGTGCTTTTGAGTACACAGTATGCTCACTTCAACGATTCTCATAACGAAACACAACTTAAACAAAATTCACATAAAGTATGTTTAGCCCAAACAAACATGCACAGAATCAGCTCATTCATTATTATTGCTTAGTTACTCCAAGGTTCAACACTCCCCCCCCCACCACCCACGAAAAACCATCACTTATTCCCAGGAAAGGACACAGTATTCCTTCCGCATTTCTTTTCGTTTGGGCTGTGGGACACATGCTCTGAGGCAAGAATGAGTTTTCCCACCAAACATATTCCATAAAGGATGCATGGGAGGGTGTTGTTCTCCAGTACTGTAACCACACCAGCTGCTGAGGCTGAACAGCACATGGACAACACTGTTTGAACAGAATGGGGAAGAGTTTCAGCCTTAAACACACAACCACATGCCTGTTTATCTGTGCAAGCACACGTGTGCGTGCATGCACGTGGGTCCTTCTAACTCTCACTTGCTCCATGCCCTTTTCTTTTTCTGATTCTTTTGGGCCCAGTGTGGAAAATACAGCATCATCCAAACCACCAGAGCTCTACAGGCCTCCCAGAATAAGCTGGCTTCCCTCCCCCGGTCTTGCTCCTATTCCCTCTATAAGCTGCTGCCAAACAGCTCCACCCTGTCCTGCAGTCCAAACAACAGATGAGGGGATCTCCCAGCCCTCCTCTCTTTCTTTCTCACTCTGCCACAGCTGCCCTCATTGGACCAATGAAACTGTGGTGAAGGAGTACCAGGCAAGGGGGGGAGGGATGCAAAAATACAGTAGGCACCAAGAGCATCATTAGTTCTCTGGGTGGAGGGTCACATGGCCTTTCATCTACCTCAACAGCTTTCATCCTGTCTGGGTTCATTTGTTGCTTAATAAGTCGAGGTAAACCCCTCTGATGCCCTTCAGAAACTGGCAGGATTATTTTAAGAGGCTGGCACATGAATCTAGTAGCTGTCCCACATTTAGGGTTATAGAGATGACTACAAGACTTGGAGCAGACCATCAAATGAACAGACTTGCATATAAGTTACACACCTACCACCATTACACAGTCGCGTTTCGTATTATAATACGAATTATATTATATTGATTAATTAAATTACGATTTAATAATATTCAGATTTAAGTTGCAGTACTTTTCTGTTTTCCCGGTTTTGTCCATGTGTGGGAACTGCCATCACCGAAAAGGGGTAAGATAAGAGGCGGAATTCAAGGTTCAAATTAAATGTAGTTGTACTAGTCAAACGAGAAAAAAAGGTCCAGCTACACAATTATGCATTTTTTTACTGTTTACATACAAGGCAATTCAATGTCCCATTTTAATTACAAACGTATGGTAAGTGAAACAACACAGCGGTACTACAGTGGCGTAAAACCAATCGATTTTTAAATAAGGAAAAGCTTTCCTCCTTTCTTTAAATCTAACACTTTATTAAGCCGATTTTGCATCATGCACCCTCGCATTTGATGTTTATCTTTCTACACTTACCATAAGTGGAGCGTCTGCGCTGCCTACATTGTCGTTTGTTCAGCCCCACCGCCAACTCCTCTCTGCCGCATAAAACTTTCTGTAGCTGTTTTACTTCCGAGGGTTAGACATCAAAGTGGTAAAATATTACTTTCCATATAAGAAAACAATGGTAGAACGTCCGTATAGGTTTTTCTCCGTGCTTTCCCAGTGTCCCCACCTCTCCGTCCTCTTATTTCTGCAGTTTGCAGACGTTTCACCAACGCGGAATACTTCTTTCTCGTCTAATGTCAGTCCTGCACACCCACCCCTCCCTCCGTTTTTCCTGACAAGAGCGCTACAGTCGGTTTTAACTGCCGTTATACTAAAATTTTCCTAGTTATTTTTTTTTTACTCCAATGTGGAAATAAATGAATAGACAATGAAAAGGTTCGCAGGAATTACAACGCTGGATCCGCTGACGCCAAACACTCCTGATAGATATCATTTCTTTAATTTGTACTTTTATATTTTGAAATATGTAGGGTAGATGTAGTATTTAGTTATGTTTTGTTACTGAATCCAAATTCATTAGGTTGTTGATATATTCTTACTAAAAATTTGCATTTCAACTTACTATCTGAAATATTCAGCTTAGACGTTTTTGTTACTTACAAAAAGTTATCATGTCAGCATGGTCGTGCCGGATTGTACTTTAAGTGTTTTTTTCTGTTTTGTGCGCGGTACGTTTATGGTATGATGATGTACGTATGGTATATGTTCCTATAGTATTTGAACAGTATTTTTCCTATGGTATTTTGTTCAGATACCATAGTATTCTGTTATGTCCCATGGTATTTATTTATTGGTACTATGGTATTAATAGTCGCTAAGATGCACATATAATTTACTCCCCTTACAAAAATGTATCTGTACTGTAAACATTGGACAGCAATCATTTCATCTGTAGGCCTACTGGATTTGGTGATGGAATATGTGAATTTCACCTGAGCAACAATTTGATGCTGTATTTTATTTTCGCCATTTAAAATAGACAATTTAAAATGTCAACCGTTTTATTTATGTTATTTGAACATGTGTTTTGATAAAAACGTTCCCTTCAGTTTGTTGCCATTGAAACACTTATATTGGTAAGTGGTTAATAAGTTTGATGCATGTGACTATTAACGGTTAAAGAGTTTTTGTTTTTTTTTCACTAAGCCAATACAGGCACATTTCATGCATGATACATTTAATGTAATTATGATGTCTAATTTCAGTGCTATATTGTTACAATACTATGGCAAACATTAGTTAAAATACTATTGGAAATAAACTTGTATTACCAGAGTATAGCATGTTGTCACCGTGGTACAATCAATACAAAAACATTAAGGGGTTACCATTGTATTTTAGCTTAAGATACGTTGTAATACTGTGTAGTATACCATAGTATATATAGGTGGCTAAATTGTAATGGTTTTACCATAGTGTTACTACTATGCTATTAATTTAATGATAATACTTTTTAGTACAGGATACTTGGCTGTTTTATTTTTAATAGTGTTTCATTTTTTTTTATCCTAAGCTGAATTCCCCTGAAATCATATTATACACTCACTATAATACTTGCATTTTCTTTTGATAAGGTGATGGTCATATGCTACTTTTATTTTAAGATTTTTACACATATTATATATTTTATCTGTATTGTAGGTGTACCCTGATGTACTGACATCTTGTCCAGGTTACTTTGTTCCCCATGTTGCCTGGAATAGGCTCCAGGTTACTCCCATGATCCTAACCAGGATAAAAGATTGGGTGATTGTTGTATGGATGGATGGATGAAAGGATGAATTGATGGATGGATGGATGGCAAAATATATACTGTTTGTGTTGTATAATGGGCTGGCATCCTGACAAAGATATACAATACACAATACAAAAGTCTTAGGCAGTCAAAAGAATTGTTTAAATGATCTTTCTGTTGGTGTAAAGCTATGATATTATGTCTGGCAAAGTGTATCAACTTAGCCATTTCAAAACCTCTTCTAAAGTCACCAAAGTATTTGCAGTAACTGTCAGGTGACACAGGACAAAGGATGTGGTAGCAGGAGTCTGGACAAACAAGACAGGTTCTATTGAACTAAAACACGGAAAACAGATATCAGAAATCCACAGGACTGTCAGGGGTTCAAAATGAGGGGAGCTACAAGAGAGGCGCACACAGCCAAGTACAAGAAGCGACGTTAATGCCAAGACTGGGAAGCACTTACATACAAGGACTAACAAGGGAGCAAAATGAGAGGCAGCTGGAATTAATCACACAAGGGCAGGAGAGGTAAGACAAAAGCACAACAGGCGTGGCTCATCTCCAGCACTATAGGAAGGAAACAGGAGGGTCGGATGGGCAACGCATGACAGTAACCATCTAATGTGCCCATCTAGTTTTGACTCAAACACTAGCATACAATGTTTGGCTAATAAATACCCCATCCAGTTATTCAACTTACTAAATTAATAAACTGAGCTTGTGGTCAAATTAAAAAAATAGATGGAATGACTGGGGTGCCCAGGAAGAGAGGTTTGGGAGCTGAAGATATCAGTAACTTGTTAGAGAACAGAAGGAAGTCTTAATACTTTTTATTGTGCTACTGTTATTTTGCATGTTCTAATGTTAAATTGTTTTTATTCTTTTCCTAAGCAAATATACAGTTACAGCTTAAAACATTTTCTTTGACTGCCTAAGACTTTTTACTGTAGCTCTGCCTTGTGCCCTATGCTGCATCCCAGTGACCATGTACTGTATAAGTTAACAGTGCTGGTTCTGGGAGTTTAGGGTTTAGGGAATATATGCGTATCATATTTGCCCAAGGTAAAAGGGTCAAGAGAGGACAGACATTTATACCATACCATTAAAAGAAAGTGGAAAATTTACAGTTATTTAAATGAAGGATAAGTGTTGAATGGTGTGAAAGATTAATATAACCATGGTCTTAGATTAGTTCATCCAACCAAATTGAATAAAAAACCAGAAAGAGTTTCAGGTGGAAGATTTTATGCCATTTTTGTCAAAGAATGGTCAGTTTGGGAATGAGTGTCAGGTAGTGAAAGTAGTCCACATTCATGGCTGTTTACAGCCAAACAATTTGAGGGTTCTGTAGGCTTGTGGGAAAATGTTTTATGGTTCTGATGAAACCAATATAGAAGTTTTTTGTTTAAATGATGAGCTTGATCAATTTTGTAAGAATGAATGTGGAAATATCCCCAGATCTAGGTCCTATGAATGCAATATGGATGCTTCTGTCAAGCATTGACTTATCATAACTGTGTGATCCTTAAAAAAAGAGGTGAAGTCTATGAAGATGTTAAAGATGATAAGTGCACTGGGTTTATTGATTTCTGTATGTATTTTCAAAAAAGGGGAAAAGTAAAACATAACAAAGTCTATTATTTAAGAAAAAATGTCCCCTGCTGATATGGTAAAGCTCAGATTTGGACAGATTAGAGCAGGGTTCTTTGATTCCTTTCCTTCAGTTTTATGATTTCCCTGCTCAAAAACACCTTATTTAGTTTACTAGATAATTTACAGGTTTAGTATGTGTGTTTCAGCAGGGAAGTCTAAAAACTGTACTGCAGACTGGGCCTCCAGGGGAACCTTGGTTTAGAGACACCAATTAGCCTAACTGCAGATATTTCACCTACATGATGAGTAGCCTAAGGAATCCCATGTGACACAGGGATAACATGCAAACACAGGCACAACAGATTCTAGATAGAAACTCCTAATTCAGCACCAGCTACTGAACTACCCTGCCACCTAGCAGCTGATCATACATTAATATAATTAATCAATAAATATAATTTGAGTTATAATTTATTATTTGACTGGATTCCATGGGTAGAGGTGTGCAAAGCTTTCATCTGAGATGAAAATAAAAGTTATCCATTAAGGGACAAATGTCACAACCATTCAGGTAAAAACATTTATTGGCTTTCACATACATAATCTGGAACAAAGCACCCCAACTTGGGCCAGCCATAACACCAGGTCTTCTGCCAAATCACCCCCTAGACATTAAGACAGCTCAGTGCAGGAAACAGGAAACCATCGGTGGCTGCTAACTGGAATGGTTGGCTCCTGGATGAGGTGCACAAAAAGTAGACCCAGGCAAAGAGGAATAGAAAACCAGGAACAGGAATTAGAACCCAGGAAACAGGAAATTGTGCTTAAACACAAAATCTGGATACTCACAGAAAACTTAAGAACAAGACAATGGTTGCCCAGCACGGCAGCTGTGGAACTCTGGCTAATCAGGCCCATGAACACAGGAACAAGGCAACAGCTAAACTAGACCAGAAACTCAAGAAAGGACACCAGTCAACAAAAACCATGACCCTGAAACAAAATGCCAATACCCAAAACTACTAAGTCAGCAATTAGGCTGGCAACTCTGGCAACTCTGATCATGCTGGGAATGGTCACTGCTTTGGTTAAATACCTGCATTTCAGATTTTAACCAAACTGGTCTTAATTGTTTGTGCCACGTTTGTGAGTTTGATATTTTCATATGTGTAGATTTAGTTTCTGAGATATAAATGTTTGTTTACATGGTGATGTCACCACTGTGAAGCCCCCATTTGCTTCCGATTTGAACCAAACCAGTCTCAGTTGTTTGTGCTGCATTTCTGCTGCCAAAATGTTTGTTTGTGCTGCTGTAGCTGATGTTGTCTAAGTTATTTTCTGATGGTTGGTTGGGTCTGTATCAGTTTCTTTTGCCGCATGTGTGCACTTATGTGCATATTCGGAAATTAATAAAAAGAGAGAAGCAGAAGCAAGTATGCTTTGTAAATCATCAGTTCCAATCCTTTACTCCACCCACTCAGCCATTATATTGGTGGCAGCTGTATCTCTCAAGTGAAGTTTAATTGGTTTTGGACTTATTTGCAAATTCCGACGTTTGCGGAAATTCGGACCATGCATGCAAATTAACTTTGTACACTATCTTCTGTTGCTGCTGAGTGCAAGCTGCGTTTGATTCTTTTGTTCCTTTTTTAATTTTATTTCTCTCATATTTGCTTTACTAAGATTACAGCAAAGAGAGCTAGGATATTTAGATTGCAACTTTTGTAATATTACTGCACACTTAAATGGCATACAAGTTGGAGGAGACTCATGCATATGAGGTTGTGAATTTTCCCAGTTTTGTTGCAGACTTCGGTGGGAGTCCTTGATGCAAAGTGAAAATTGCTCATGCAGATTATCGGGCCACACTGATGAATGTGATACCTACTTATCTGAAGCATGGTGCAGCATTTCTTTTGAGGGACAGTTTCTCACCTAATGTGCAATGCAACTATGATGCAGTAATTGAAAGAATTAAGGAGCCATTTGTGGAGAAACAGTTCCTTCTGCATTTTCAGACATGCCTCAATGCTGGACCTCACCATGCCAATGAAAGCCTTGAACTGAATGCTGCAGAGATTTTTAGACTGGCTGGGAGGCTCTTCCTAACTATTGTGTAGCTGTGCTGAATGGAGAGAAGTTCAGGCATTTTCTGAGGGGTTTGGATTCTGTACTTTGCACAAAGTGTCATGAAATGGGAGCTACAGATATGGAGGAGGCTATCATCGCATCGCACTGTGAGCAGGGGCAAGCTTTTGTGACTACGAGTGCTCCATCTCCTGTTCAGCACTGGTGGAGGGCTCAGTGTTGGGTGCCCGTGTGAATTCCACCGGTTCAGCAGCCACCTCCTGAGGGCTGCTGAAAAACTTACACTCAAAGTTGACCAGCTGCAGTCGGATGTGTGTGGTATCAAGTGTGAGAGGTCATATGCTGACAGACAGGGAGGGGCTTACTGGAGATTCCAGCAGGGCCCCTCACCACATTACTCCCTGCATCAGGAATGTCGGTGTGACCACTGTACACAAGGCTGCTAGTCAACCCAGGATGTGACAGGACGGTTAATGGAATGACGTCCTGAGTGGCAGTATGGAGGCTGGACTCCAATAAGGGAGTGGCGCGACCGTCCCGGTTCTTGCTCAATGGAGGACTCTGCTAGGCAGAAGCACACCTCCTGTGATCCTGATGGAGCTCAGAGACGTGGGGTGAGCTTCCTTCCGGATGAGGGGCAGAGCCCTTCCCCTGGCTCATGCAAGCACTCCTCAGGAAACTTCGAGTGACTGGTGTTGCGACCTAACCACCAGTCCCATGTTGCCTGGGTCACGTGGACAAAAATATGCATCAAGGTGGAGTGACTCACATGAATACAGTTGACTCTCATGGTAGAGCTAATGCTTATATTATGGGTTTTATAGAAGGAACAGAGGTCAACATTTTACTTGAAGCAGGGTGTAGTGTCTCCCTCATTAGTGAAGATTTTAAAATATCCATCCCAACTCTCCATAAACGTGTACCTGACCAAAAATACACTGTAGCACGTACTGTTAATGGTCAGGTTTTGGATACCTTGGGTACTCTGTCTTTGGACCGGTGTATAGGGGATGAGTATTGGGAACAGGAGATGCAAAAATTGTACATGAGTTAATGCTAGGATGGGACTTCTTAATGCGAAATAGTGTTCTCATTGATCTTGGTAACTCTACAGACGGATCAGAGGCATTGATGTTCCCCTTGTTTATGTTAGTGGTTTTGTACCTGAGTGTTGTAGTGTGACTTGCCTGCAAGTGTCTGTGTACCTCCACTGAGTGAAGTGGTTGTACCTGTTAAATTGGATGCCCCTGCAGACTCAGGTGTGAAACCAGATGCCTCTTTTTTGCTACCTAGGGCCTGCCACCCCCGACAGCACTCTGCTGATCATTGCACTCTCTGTGGCTCCTGTGACGGATAGGTGTACTGTAGGTCATTTATTGAAGTTGACTGATCGCAGACTGACACTACCCCAGGCACTGCACTTTGGTGTGTTTTACCACATTGAGGAGGGGGACATGGTTAACATAGCATCCCAGCCCCCACCCTGTGTTGACACTTCATTTATTCCAGTTGTGGGTTAAATAAATCTTCCCTTCCTTCCCCACTGAATGACGACAAAAGGGTGATCTGCTATGTAAATACCAGCATGTGTTTAGACCAGGCCAGGGGACTTCTGTGAACCCAGGTGTGATCAATCAGGCCCTCCTGTGGACTTTGCTATCTCTCTGCTAACTGGGATGCAAACGAAGGGCCAACTTCATGGTGGTGTCACATGACCATGTAAACAAACATTAATATCTCAGAAACTAAAGCAGCATAAACTAAAGTTTCAATAGTACAAACGTGGCGCAGATGACTGAGACCAGTATGGTTAACATCTGAAACATGGGGGGGCCAACATCACACTGCTTGTTTAAATAAGACTGAGAGCTGATTGCCACTGGCTCAGAGCAAGATCACAGACCAGGCTCAAGTACCTGATTACCAATCAGGAACAGCTGTGCAACAAATATAGGAGGCTTACACGTGACACCACGCTGTTCCATCCACAATAAGCAAAGGCTCTCATCCACTATATTTGTGCATAATTTCCCATCTGGTTTGACTCCATGCAAAGGTTGCAACGTCAGCAGTGTTTGTTACAAAGGTAAAGAATCCTTTAAGATTCCCGAAATCGTATAAATAAAGGAGAGATGAAGTTTTATCTAGTGAGCACCACCAACAGTGGTTACGCAGCATCTCAAGAGCAAATCATTCTGTGAACCTAATAACTTTAACAGCGCTCGAATTGGCAGAGATCATTCTGTCAATGGTAAGCGTGATGCTAAAACTATTACTGTTTCTATGTGTTTGTTTCCATAGCTGAGCCTTTCCGGTTATCCGGTAACATTTTGGCTTCAAAATCTTTGGGGGGAAAAAATGACATGCTTTTCATGTTTGTAGCATTCTACTAGAATAGTCACATGCATAACTATTAGGAATACATATTGGTCAAACTCAGGGACTCAAAATATAATGATTATGGGTATATTATTCAGCCACTGGCTGTGAAGGCATTCCACCCTGATAGGGACATATGCTTAGTCATCACAAAATGTTAATAATGTTAAACAATAATGAGTTTTTTCATGAATAGTATAATGTCTCTTATGCCATCGTAGTATTTTTTATTCTTGAAACAATAACAAAATTATTGATGCATAGAATATGCCTTAATTATAAGAACTGATATATTTTGCACCCATTTTTACTGGCAGGATGGTAAATAATACCAAAATTTTGCACAAAAACACATATGCTGTTAATACTCCAAAATAATACAAAAATACATGTAATGTTGCTATCAAAATTTTATTTAAAAATGACTTATCTAACAGGGTGGAACACCATAGCAGGTTCTAACAGTGAATGAGTTTTCCTTTATTGTCCTGCATGCTTTGCCATCTGTAATGTCTGACCTGCACTCATAAAATAATGTTTTTCCACATTTCCTTGCAATGTGCAAATTGACAGAGGAGTTTTGTGTATGTGGTTGTTTATCATAATCATGATGATAAGCGGCACATTCTCTGTTCAGGTGGTTAGAGAAAGGATTACAGATTTGAGAGGACAGAGGGAAGAAATTTAGATTTATTTATACTTGATTATAAATAAAGATGATGTAATTAATCATGTGATTATAATTCACTTTTTAAAGAAATACAACATTTTGGCACAAAATCAAGAGATGCATTTATCCATTAGAGTATCTGGCAGAGGCAGTGACAGATATGAACCTTGAGTGTTGCTTGTAGAGTGATAAAGTGAGAAAACCTGCCAAAGTTCTTTTGTTTATAAAACCCAATAAACTTGTGGGTCTAACAGATACACATCAAGTCAGTAACAAAAACTCAAACACCAAACACTGATTAACAAGTAATAATAAACAAACACGTCACCGCATCTCTGCTGCACTACGTTATGCCGCCATTTCCTGATAAATACCATTTGCAATGTACATTAAATACAATTTATCCGATTAGAATTTCCACCCTGTTTGGTTCACAGGTCTATAAACCTAACAGGGTGGAGTCTAACAGGTTGGAAATTTTTCAGGTATGTTTGACTGATCAGCATCTAGCTAGCCAAGCCTCTGCAGATAAACAGAAGATGTATAACTATCTCAGACATGTTTAAACAATTTTTTTGATTGGACAAACTGGGCAAACCAAAAAAAAAAAGATGGCTGTTGATATAAGCTGATGTGAATACAAGAAATTTTAAGGCTTCTTGTGTCACATGATTTATGAGAGGTAAATTGATTACATAAAATCATTTGGTTTTAGAAATGCAACATGGAAACATACTAAAAGCCATTCTTATCCTTTCACGTTAGGCAAACCAGTCACTATGTATGACAAAGAATATTATTCTATATCTGACAAGTAGTCACACATTCTACAGTGGAATTCTGGGATGTTGATCATTGAAACCTATATATTGTAGTAACAAATATATTTTGTATGCTACTGAACCTCCATTAAACATTGTGCTCTTTCCACTTTTGAATGCAAGATAGGAAAATTAAAACATTTGAAGCTGAAGCATATCGTTAAACATATTGTTAGAATGAACATTATAACAATACTGTTAGACTAAACATTAATAAACATAGCTCACTAATAAGACTAACTTAACACAGGGAGTGCTATCATGTTGTATCAAAAGGTAAATGGCTGCTAAGAAATCGTGAGAAAAGAGGAATAGGATTAGATAGTTTGTCTCCCTCATGTGGTAAAAAGGAACCGATGCAGGGAACTGTCCATTTTGCAGCTACTGTAGGTTGAAAGCTAGGGTATCCCCAGTGTTATTTTGGGGGTTGAAGTGACCCCAGTTCATTTTCAAAATGAGGTTGAATTCTATAGATTCTAGAATTTAGAATGGAAGAAGTAAAATACACAAAGGGTATTGTTATCGGGACTTCCAAAGCTTGCTGAATGCACTTTGGACTTACTGTAATAATTCCAAACAAAGAGAATTCTGTAATCAACTGTTCCAAGCAAAGCAGATTTATATTTTTGATTAATTCCTTTACTATACAACACGTCACTTTTTTACATTGCACAGTAAAACTACAATCAACTCACAACAATGTGAGTAATGACACACCCCAAAAAATTTATATACAAAGGTACAGAACATACTATTCTGTTTGGGAGTAGAATGTCACAACTAGTCACTGCTCAGAATTTGACCATTTGATGACAATTACAATGTTTAAAGAGGAATTTTCATAGCTCTTGTTCAAGTTTGATGCCTTTCACCCCAAAGGGTTTTTTCAATGCTTGAAAAATACAAGAAAATAAGCTGAGCTGTTCCTTACAGAATCCAGTTGCATTTTTCATATTTTTTGCAGCAAAATGTTCTTGTTCGTGACATAACATTGACAGCAGAACCTGCAATGGGTTGACACCTCATCCTGGGTTAGTCCCTGTCTTGCACCTTTAGCTTCTGGGATTAGCGCCGGACCCCTGCGACCTTGCATAGGACAAGTGGGTATGGAAAATGGATGGATTGATTGATGGATGTTCTGGAGCCTATCACGTACGTTACTGGTTCAAGGCAAGGAACAACCCAGGAGAGAGCGCCAACCCATCGCAGGGATTTGCGGGGAGCCCCGTGATGTATGGGTATGGGTTGGGCTCCATTGAGCCTTTAGATTCATTTTACCATTTCTTAAGCGAGGTGAAAATATAGTGAAACCTCATTTTAAATCAGCTGCCAAAGGAATAGCTTTGGATCTCCTTAGTTCAGCCATCAGCAGTCATCCAGCAAACATGGTGGATCCGGCTCAGGTTCGGGTCTAATGTGGTAATCCTGGAGGGGGAGCAAAAGATCGGCTGCAACTTTACACACTGTTGATTGTAAAAAGCATTGTGAAACTGTGAAAAGACACAAGTCTCAAGCTCCTATGAAGTAGAAAGATCAAGCGCATATTTAAAAAAAAAACAGTGAGAACAAGAATGGCTGTAGCTCACCGCCGCCCAACAGAATGTACAAAATCTGAGTTCGACCTAAATTCTAAATTCCATTACCAATCCGGATGTTTTGGATTTTCTAATACTGGGGTCAGGTCATTTCTATTTGAACCTGGGTCTGTAATCCCAAAGCATCTTAAGGTTAAAAGTAGCTCCTAACTTGCCGATTTAGGAGAAACTCCTAAAACTAATGGGTGTGTCAGTCCTAAATGTAGGGCTCATCATTCTTTTGATTAAGAGAGTAGCTGATAGGTTAACAGACTAAAAGGAGTTGAGAGGACTCCTAAGTCATTAAGACCAATTCACAAAGTCGCAAAATAGCTGCTGTCAATCCATACTGCAATGTCCTGGAAACACGAAACAACGCTGAATTGCTTAAAAGATACCACCTCAGTCGGGAGGGAATAATGATTGCTGTGGAGGTTGAGAGGGATCTCCAACAAACTGACACAACCCAATTAGTGCAGAAATTAAGTGTTTGGCAACGCTGTGCTACTTGGCAACAGGGAAAATGCAACTTTGCAATGCACAAATCTGATTGAATGTGCCAGGCACTTTTATATTAAGCACCGCTGGTTTAGCTTTTTGGATCGGTTGAACAATCACTAGTTTTGCGCTAAGCATTTGCAGACTCAAGACCCGTTTATATGGGTTAATTCTAAGATTGGGGCTCGGAAATCTGATCGTGGATCAACGTAGGATGCTTACATTTTCAACTCTGCCTCACGACCCTTTCAGAACTTGACACGACCCAAATTTGGGTCGTGCCCCATGGGTTGAGAATCGCTGTTTTAGAGCACACAAGAAGATGTGCAGTGTGGTGGTAAGAGGCGTTGGGCAGATGAAACGTCTGTTTCATGTCCTACATGGTGAAATCCAACAGTCCATAGAGCGCAAGTAGGGTGATTACTGTGTGTGTACTTCTGCACAACCAGTGCCAGCAAAGAAATATACCACAGCCAGAGAATGATAGTAACGTTCACGATGAGTCAAGAGCTTGGTGATACTGGTCAAAGTGGACTGGCATACAGGGATCACTTTGTCAATATGCACTTTGGGTAAATAATCACATATGCACAGAAATCAGTCAAGACACAAATTGTTGGCTATTGGAGATATGTTTAATCTGTTCTTTTTCATCCTCTTAATCTTTATGCTGTAATATTCACCCTTTAATTTGAGGAGCCTCTCTTTTTGTTCAGGAACTTTTTTCTGTTTTTCTAACACCTCTATCTCCAACATAATCTTCTACTCCAGCAGGGGTAATGGACCACTGCCAACACCAGGAAGGAGAGGTGGTGTGGGAGGACGAGCAGATAAAGGAGGAGCAAGTGGAGGAAGGGGAGCTGCAAGAGAAAGGGGAGCAAGAGCAAGGCCTTGATTTGCACTGGGGGGGGGGCATCATTAAAACATTAAAACATAGACTAATTTCATTTTGTGGGGGAGTGAATAGTGAAATTCAGCTATCTGATGGCTTTCATTAAATATCACAGCAAAAATACTTTTGTCACAATTGCAATCATAACATACACATACCCATACTGCAGTGATCATTGCATTGCAGGATCACTGCAGCCTTCCAGGCTGTTTATGCTGGTGTCTGAGTGACCAAGCATGCTGTACATCACAGTGGCAGTAGGTGATAGTGCCGACAGGGGAGCAGTTAGAGATGAATCAATATGGGGGCTGAGTCTTTGCTAGTGGGGCTGATGGCAAATTATTCATGATTTAAGCCAAAAAATACACAATTTATTTGGGGGGGCTAAAACATTTTGGGGGGCGAAAGCTCCCCTAAAATAGGCCTAACGGTGCCTCTGGGTGTCAAGCCTCCCCCTTAACAAATGCATACACATTTCCAACAATCACTGAGCACTGCCAGTACTGCATGATACTTCTAATAAAACCGCTATGTATATATGTTTATTAATTTTGTTTATATATGAAAATGTATATATGATAATAACGAAGACCGAGTTTGCCGAGTGTCGTTGAAATCAATCAAGTCATGTTATAGATGTACCTGTTGCAGAACTTGCTCATTTGAAGGTTGTGATCTCTGCTCTTGGCTGTGACTGTAACACATACAGTACCAGTACTTCTCGCAGTCACCTGCTGTTGTCCACATCAGTGGGTCCACTGCATTTATATAGAAACTGATTTCTTGCATGCATCGCGCTTAGTTTTGGCAGTTATGCCAGGTCCGAATTTACAGTTGATCATGTACTTCCTTTCCAATACCAGCTGGGCAAGGGGCAACAACTGGTCTTGTGCCCAGTTGGGTTTTCTTTTGCATTTGGGGCTGGTGTCCATGATGGATCCACCTTCATTGTTTTGAAGCTACTTAAATGCCATTTTGTTTATTATTTTATTTGCTGCCAGATGTTGGTTAATAGCCTGTCAATTAGCTAGTGTACGACAAATTTTTCCATTGAATGTATGTTTTTATTATAACATGAAACATCATCATTAAAATTGCATTACTTTTGAAAACAGCACTTACTGTGTTATAATTTCATTTGCATTTCATATTCCATCCTATATTAATTCATTTAGGTGATGATTAGGAATATGATCATTTCAGTGTTTACCGACTTCCTCCCTGATACCACACTGTGGTTGTCAAGACTGGAAAGGGGGGCATGCAGAGTATCTGGAGAAAAAACAGATTTTGAGGTAAGGAAGTAGATTTTTTGACCAAGACTAAATTTTGTTTATTGCTTAGACAATTCCAAACAAAATCATCAGACTTATATTAGATTATATAGTAGTTTCTCAGGTAAAATGTGTTTTTTCCCTGTGAATATTAAATCACTTTCTTAATACAGTTAACTAACCAATGGCTGATAGGGGCAGGGTGGGTTGCAAACTTAAAAAGTTTCAGAACCACCTTACATACAGCTAAGAACACTTCCTCAGATCAGGTCTCCAGGTCAGACATTCAGCCCTTTTGATATACAGTCCTTTCCAAAAGCAGGGCCAAAGAAAACTGGCAGGGCAAAGAAGAAGAGGCAGTCTCAAATAGTCATCGATACACCAGTTCAGCACTGTAGGCTCTGGTGATGCTGAACCTTAGATGTAGCAATGTTATGTGTATGATCACTACTTGCTACTGGTGATCAAATCTGCAACGGATGTGTGCAGGTGATCCAGGTTTATAAGATTCTAACTGGTCTGGATGCTGTTCTACCAAATAGTTACTTCAATATTAGTTCAAATACAAGAACTCGTGGCCATAGGTGGAAATTAGCGGGAGAACATTTTAAACTGGATTTGAGAAAGCACTTCTTTACACAGCGTGTAGTTAGAATACGGAATAGTCTTCCTGTTAGTGTAGTGGAAGCTGAAACCTTGGATTCCTTTAAATCAAAGCTAGATAAAATTTTATTATTGGAGCAAATGGCCTCCTCTCATTTGTAAACTTCTTATGTTCTTATGATACATAGATGCACATTAACCATACACTGCCCACACATTACAAATCATTTGCTAAAATGTCATAGATTTATTATAAGCATTGTGTATTTAAAGAATACAGTTGCAAATTATTGCTTGGTGGTAAATATATTATTATTGTATTAATGAAGTAATATATAGTTTTATATTGATCACAAAGAAAAATTAAATACCAAACAGGATCATTTATGAAAGTTAACCCACGGACATACAGCATATTCTAAATCTATTTATCTATTATGCACAACATGCGTCAAAAATAATAATTTTAAATATTATTTGATGCATAGGCAAACGTTTCATTGGCATATCATTTAAATAATTTTTTAAGTCATCTCACAGGATTACAGAAATGAATTACATTGTATTGATTGTTTCACATAATTATATTCATTTTCTTTTCTTACAAGCAAGAAAAAATATTGTTTTATCTATACCTCGAATTTGCAGACATGCTATGGTCTGTAGACAATCTATAATCATTATTGTGTCAATTATTTTTGCACTGATTCTGACAACACAAAGGGTTGTCACTTGTCTGTATAATGATAACTTCATAACTAACGTAAACCAATTTTTTGAGGGCTTAGAGAACCTAGTTGACGCTTTCCTATCAAAGTTCAGGAAATTCAGGTTCTGAGTCCCTGGGCCACCTTGTCTCTTTCCCACCACACAATAGGAACTGGGACTGTTATGCTAAGTAATCAGGGGAGACCCAAAAACTTGTAGGTTAAACTTTACACATAATTTCATACGAAACTACAACGCCACCCCAAAACATTGGGGCATGAACAAGTCTTTTAGGATTAGTTACACTGCGGTTTGAAAATACAGGAAAAATAGTGTTGTTTCAATAAGGAAATATGGAGAGGCAAGCAAAAAAGGTATTCATTTGTGCATTTAATTGAGATATAAAATTAATTCCATCTGCTAAAGTCATACTCTACTACTTCTAACTCTATTCTCCATACCTCAGTGTAATTTCCAAGTTAGTGCTGGGGCGTCTGGTCAACTAGTCACTATAAGCCACATCCAGTAGTTCCTGATCTAGCGAAAAATACCTACTCCGGATTAGGGACTAAAAAGGTTTAGGAACTGCCTCCGAGGAATCAGGCCGGGTTCCTGTGGTGGGAAAGTGCCTAGTAACATCCACGTGTATTGCTTAGTTTATTTCTCTCATTGCATACATTCAGAACAAAGTACAACAATGTAATTTGTCTTGCACTGTGAACACAAAGCGGTGGCTTTTCAGTCATAGACAAATGGGCAGATTTTATACCCCCGTTTTATTTGTCTCATTCCAGAGAATACATGTAGGTCATTTTTGACCCATGTTGTGCATTAATGGGGCAGTAGTACAAAAACTGTTTGTATTCAAAAAGTAAACAAGAAACAATTAAAATAAGTATTTGTAATAATAAAAAACAAGGTAATTGAGACATCCATGGAATGCTAAATAATATGGTGCATTATATGCAGAGATATAAAAAAGAATCACTCAGTTGGGTCACTTATGACCCATGTTGTGCATTGCCAGATTCTGATTCTCTCATTCTTAGATTCTTCAATTCTGTCCTCATACATTTCAACTCATCCACAGTCTTCTTAAACTGAGAAGCCGTTTCCCTGATATTAGCAACAAGCTTCAGTGTGGCCGAATTTATTTCAGCCTGCTGTCGTGACCTTTTTCTTATGTTGTGGATCTCTTTAGCATCCTTGACAATGAAATAAACATCAAGGGCAACGAAGAGAGCAGACAGCACCCCTGTGAAGGCCTCTGCCACCCGTACAGCTCTGGCTGCTTGAGCAGCCACCTTACCAA
>JAAGVU020000015.1:13825134-13835851 GCA_011763525.2 Mormyrus iriodes | reverse complement strand
GGGCAACTTAGCTCCTGGGATCATTGGAACACGCAAACCCCTCCACCACGATAAGGTGTCGGCTCCAGGAGAGGACAGCTGGCAACATGGAGGATATATTGCTATTTGAAGTACCAAATTAATTTTATACTGATAGTATCACAAAACAATGATATGTAATACTTACAGCAAATTCAAGTGTGCAGAGTTCATACAGCACACAACCCAAAGCCCAGATGTCACTGATGATGATAAGGAAGAGTTTAGTCAGTGTGATATGAGACTGTTAGTAACAGACTCCTTTTCGTTTGGTTAACTACTTTACTATTTCTAACAATAATATATTTTTAGTGATGTATGGAAAATTGTAGGCTACATTTGAAGACATCAGCAGTCTTACACACCATTAGCATTAATTGTCAATGTGTTTCGAGCACAACAATTTTGCAGGTCATGACCTCGTAAGTTGCCAAGACATGGTATGGTAATGCGTTAGCATTAAAACAGCAGGCTCCATCAGACAGAATTTGACCAGCATCACATTTAATAGTGAAGTATGAAAGGAAAGGTAGACACCACTGGGGTCAGAGTCATTGTTTTGTTAATAAACAAGGAAGGAAATATAAATGAAAACTGCACTTCAGTTCTATGCTTCTCAACCCTGAAGCACTGAATCTGCAGCTTAACCTATAATTAACCATGCTTTTGATTCAATTCATTGAATAGTTAAAATCACCTTTAACATGATATTTGATATCACAATATGATTTTCCAGATGTGTGAATTTCAAATTTAGATCAACATATATTTATGATGCCAAAAACACTGAATTAGGGATTTAACTTGGCTGGTAGGTTAAATTCCTAACTTGATGTTATAGAACAAATGAACTCCCAATAAAGAATTTACATGTTAATATAAGTTATTTGGTATAGGACAAGAAATGGTTGAATATAAATATTGTGGGAAAAGCTTTATTCAAAATACATGACTTTGGGGAACATAGGGTATGCATGTATATTAGTGCTGGGCGGTATGCCGGTTCATCCGGAATACCGGTTTTAATTTCCCGTACAGTATGAATTTTTCCATATACCGTCATACCATAACATAGCTGAAACAACAGCTGTAATGCTTCAATAGGCAGAAAGTTATATAATACTCTTCGCCAATAGATGCACTATGGAAGGCTGTGGAGTGTATTGAGAGGGGACCCCTGTTAACTGTGGGTACCCTTCTTGCTAAAAGTTAATTTTGTAACGCAACAATACGCCATATGTAACTGTTCATTATAGTATTTATAACTACTGCTTCAGTCTGTGCTGGAAAATTTGGATTATATGTAATATAATTAGGTCTGCAATTAAATGCGTCGGTAAAGCAAAATCCCTAATATTATCGACTTATGATATATATAATATATATATGATATATATTATATATATTATGATATATATATAAAATCAGGCTGGTTAAGCAAACATGTTGTTACCAAGCTAAATGTAGTTATAAAATTAATAAAACGTTGCTACCTAGATAAATATACATTATTATTCTAATAAATCTGTAATGAAACAATTCTTATCAAGCTAAGTACACAGTTATAATACATAAAGTGTCGTTTTCAAACTGAACATATTCTAATAAATTATTTTTTTAAATCTAATATTCTAATAAAACATTCATTAAAATATCAACCTAAATGTAAATGATTTATAATAATTAATAAAAACACACCTTTTCAAAAACAGTCGTAAATGTATTTTATTGATGTAAATGCTTGCTGCCACGGAAAGGGTGCACTTGAAGAAAATAAAAATCAATACTGTTATATACTGTGAAACCACCAGAATCTTAAGAAATACCATGATGCAAAATTTCGGTCATACCACCCAGCACTAATGAATATGTATATAGCTGTACATCACAGTACTGTAGTACATGAAAGTTGGAGATACAATACCTTCTGTTGTCAAAACATTTGTCTTTCCATACCTCCGGAGCTATATAAATAGGTGTTCCTAACTTGGTTTTTGCATATTCTTCTTTCCTGGAATAAAAAATTAATATACTATTACAACTTGATACAATTCACACTGTTGTATGAGTAACAAGTACTATTCTGCTGCCCAAATTATAAAGCAAATTGCTTTGCCTTGAGACTACATTATACTTTTAAAATGCTGGAACTAGCTATGTTAACAGCATACCCTCCATAGTGCCACATACCTCCTGGGATAATCTCCAGAGTCACAAAGACCCTGCACTGAATAATGATTATACCAAATACACAGGTGAATGAAAATTTCCCCCAGGGATTAATAAAGTATTCTGATTTCAGTTATCCATCCATTTTCTATAACCGCTTGTCCTATTCAGGGTCACTGGGGATCAGGAGCCCATTCCAGAGGCTATGGGCGCAAGGCAGGGAACAACCCAGGATGGGGTGCCAGCTCATTGCAGGGCACACCCACACACCATGCACTCACACACTCACACCTATGGGCAATTTAGTAACTCCAATTAACCTCACCCTGTTTTTGGACTGTGAGGGGAAACCAAAATACCTGGAGGAAATCCCACAGTGACAACGAGGAGAACATGCAGATTCCACACAGAGTCATGGCGGAGACACAAACCCTAGTTCTGGAGGTAGGAGGCAACAGTGCTAACCACTGTCCCACCATGCCACCCCTATTTCAATGTTAGGCAATCTACTATCTGGTACACCAGGCATTTTACCAGTGGGCCAATGGATTTGTGGGCTGGCAAAGTTTTTCGTGGAACCCCCCTACCCCCTTTTTTGCTTGTCTGGGCCTTTGTAATCCCAATGCTGCACTGCTTACATGCATAGAGTAAAGGACAGTCTTCTTGTCTACTGTTATGCTACAAATTCTCTACCTTTTTGCGAATCAAGAAATTTAACTCACAATACTTGTAATACAAAAGCTGACATTCCGTTCATTATTCTTCCTGGCCTAAACAGAATGATGCCAGTTTGATCCACTACCAAGGCTTCCTGATCACATAAGCAATTTGGAATACAGTACCTGCTCAGGATTTTATAAACTCCAAAGTCTCCCAGCTTGATTGTTTCTTCTTCGGTCAAAAAGAGACTCTAATATGTAAATAAACAACAAAAATCAATAATATCGTGGTTAAAGCAGTTTCATTTTACTTAAAACAGTTCTCAAACTGCAAAGGGTTCTAAACATCATCTGAATGGTAAAATACATGTCATCTCTACCTGAGGCTTTATGTCTCTGTGTACAATATTCCTGTCATGAACATGTTTCAGGGCCAGGCAGATCTGCACAAACCAGTCCAGGATCTGTAAAACAGAAATGTAAGCACCATAATTATGCAAATATGTATTGAAATTATGTTTATCTTCCGCAAAAGTTATCATGCATAAACAAATAATTAATGTACAATGCAAATATTTTATGTGATACATAGGATAAGAGTACCTCTACAAGTATAATTTCTCAGTTTTTTGCTGTATGTATTGAACCTTTTGAGATTATTTATACTATATTTTTTCTATAGGTTACCTGGTCTTCTGAGAATGGAGTGCCTTTCATTTTTTGGGCATTAATCTTTTCAGAGAGATCTCCACCTTCACAGTAATCAATCGCTATGTAGCAGCTGCTGTTCTCTATAAAGAAAATATGCCTTTTATTCCAAAATTAAGAGATGGTAAAATAAAACAAAGTAAAATTAAAGGACATTACAATAAAACATTTGGATACTATTGCAGAAAATCTTTAACAATTCAAGATACACTTCCCTGCCACTTTATTAGCAAGACTTGTATACCTGCACGTACATGCAAATATCTAATGTGCCAATCGTGTGGCAGTTCAATGCATAAAAAATCATGCAGATTGGAGTCAAGAGTTTCAATTAATCATCAGACCAAACACCAGAATGGGTAAAAAATGTGACCTAAGTAACTCTGTGACATGGTGGAGTGGTTTAAATATATCAGAAACTGGCAATCTCCTGTGATTTTCACAAACTACAGTCTCTCGAGTTTACCCAAAATGATGCGAAAAAGAAAAAAATATCTACAATAAGGCAATTTTGTAGATGGAATTGCCTTGTTAATGAGAGAAGTCAGAGGACAATGACTAGACTGGTTAGAGCTGACTTCAAAAGGCTATAGAAAATCTGACAACCACTCTGTACAACAGCAGAAAAGCATGTGTGAATGCACAGATTACACTTTGACATGGATGAGCAAAACAGCAGAACACCACATCAGGGTCCGTCTGTCAACTGGAGGCACAGAGTCACCAAAACTGAATAGTTAAAGAATAGCATTTGTTAAAGTATTTATTTGTTAAATAGTATTAGTTAAAGTTGCTTTGGATAAAAGCATCGTATAAATGGTAATATGTCCCCAGTCTCTAGATCTGAACCCAATAAAATGCCTTTGGGATGTAATGGAACAAGAGATTCACAGTATGAATGTTCAGTCAACAAATCAGTAAAAAGCAGTAATTACATTATGTAATCATGTCATCATGGATGAGATTCTTTAAAGAATTCCAGCACTTTGCTAAGCCCTACCCAATAATAGAATGGTGTTCCTAATAAAATGGTAGGTGAATGAATATTAATTTTAATTGTTCATTCTGTCTTTGTAAAGCACTTTGAATTGCGCTATATAAATAAACTTCCCTTGCCTTTAACAATAATTATTGCATTAATAAAAACAGCAAATCAGTTTTTCTAATTGTGTTAACCAAAGCTGATCACATCGTGTATTTAATAATACAGCAGTTGTACCGTCTGTAAAGGACTCCACATAGTGGACAATGTGAGGATGGTCCATGTCTGCCAGGCTGGCCACTTCTTTTTGTGTTTTCTGCTTGATTTCATCGTCCATCTAAACAAAATCAATCATAAAGTTAATCAGTGAGATGAATTAAAGAATATAGTCCCCTCCACAATTATTGGTACCCCTGCTAAATCTCAGTAAAAAGTTTTAAAAGAAATTTACCTTTTGGCAAATTAATCTCACACTGAAAAACTTACAAAAATTCAATGTTTAATTGAAGTTAATTTATTTTTAGTGGAAGGGGGGACCCTCCTCAAGAAACAATTATTTTTAACAAAACCACATGAACCACAATTATTGGCACTCTTAGAAATTCTGAGAAACAAAATGTAACAAACATTTTCTTCATTTATATTTCATATTTTTTAGTTGTTCTGATTGTGCAGGAACTTTCAGGCAATAATCTATAACTTCTTTTTTCACTAAGGTATAAATATGAGGTAACTCAGAGGCCAAATTCTCTTAGTTTTTCCTTTTATGGAATACTAGCAATCACTACTTTACAATATAAATTACAAAATACCATGTACCACATCTGATGCATGCAAAATGCATGGCAGAGACTTACATTTGTCATGTTAATAGTCCTAATGATGTATTTATTCCCATCTTTATTCACCAGAGCTGCTTTCCCAGTACTTTCGTTTCCAATCTCTTGCAGTAACGCGTAACCCCGCTCTGTCAGAAGACTTTGTTGGCTACCCATACCTGCGGAGAAGAAGAAAGAAATCTTAATCCTCAAAAATTTCTTTATATTTTAAATGTTAATTTACAGAAAATCCTTGATGGTTCTAAACATGGTAATATTTTTGTTCTTCAATAATTTTCAGATTTAAAAACATTAAAAATATAACAATAACAACCAAAACAAAATTAAAACATTTGAAGAATTAAAGAAAAACACAATACATACCCAAGTTTTGTCATTAATTATTCTATTCAAAGATTTTTTCCCTAAACAACTAACAATGCTTACACTCCTAGTATAAATACCAACTTATGTTAGTACATATCATTTCAAGGAAGCGTTCGGCGTTTCTCTGACTTAATTATAAGGAAGTGTTCTGTCATGTGATTTGAACACGTGGACAGGCTGGAATAACAGGGTGTTTCTTGTTTTATCTAATACGATACTTAGTGATGGGAATAACAGCTCTTTGACTTGAGCCGGATCTTACGCCTCCTTCCTTTCTAAGAGCCGTTCAAAAAAAACGGATCGTCGTTCTTTTTTCTTAGGAGGCGGCGCTTACTATAGGTATATCTGTGAGTATTTGTGACTTAGATAATCATAGGGCAATATTTGGATCAGATTTAGATTTAGACAGATCATCAATACAATTTCATACCGCACGCGTGGACTAAGTTTAGCAACTGGGACAAGCTATTCATATTATCGGGGGGGGGTACGTCTCCATAAAGCGTATTTAGTGCGGAATACCGAATTAAAAGCCTGAACCGGACCGCTTTCAGTTCCAGAAACCGAGATTAGACTGAGTGTCAGGCAATCACCATGGCAACGAAAGCTTGGAACGAAACCTACTCGACAGCGGTTTAGCTTCATCAAACTCAGGGTTTAAGGTGCGGGGCTGCGGTTCGGCAGTTTCATTTGGCAAGCCCATCTTTTCCGGTTAGGCATTCTGTCCTTCCTTGGAGAATATCTCCGTTTCTCGCAGCAGTCCACGATTTATTCACTAGCTTAATCAATAAAATTTAATCTGATTTTATGAAAGTTTATTTTACTTATTTGAACACCCGTTCTCAGCTTCTCATTTGAAACACCACACACCGGGGATTTAAACTCAGATCCATACAAACTTCATCTATTGCGCGGTTTTTTCCCTACTGGAAGCCTGCCCGCACTGAAAAAGCAACGTCATGTCGGGCAATTCACAAAGTATATTTGTGTAGCACTCAAAATGTTATTGCATGTTTTTTTGTCTTTCCCAGACATAAACCTCGGAGCATATTTAAAAGATTTAAAAGTCATTTATCACATTAATGTTCTCCAGATGGACCATGTATAGTTAAAGTAGGTGTTTGCATACATCAGAAGTCTAACATCCATATGGTCTTCCACCAAAGTGAATTCTTCCCATTGCTGGACCTGCATCATTCTTGGCATTCATCCCTGTAGTATAGCCACATTCTGCAAGACTGCACAGCCTATTGTAATGTCACATTTCCTTTTTGGTGTGACTCAGAGATGCCGCAAACAGTTGAATCTGGATCTTACCTGCCCAAATGCCATATCAGTGCTTGCCCGTGTCTTAGGATGGGCGTGACAGAACCTTCTTTCTGTCCGTGTTGTAGGTTCTGAATATGGTATGAGGGGTAACCCCAGTCTCCCAGTAGTATGCCAGGAAATGTACCTATGACAGTATCAATTTGTTATACACTTACATGGGATATGAGCAGTATATTTGAGAATTGCAATGACCTTACCTTGGCTGAGACTACAAGATGATTCTCGAAATATCCCTGAATCATATACTGACCCAGACCATTTTGCCTCAGTGTTTGAAATTAGGTATTCTGCATTACATAGCATCTAAAACAATTGTGACAATGGTAGAAGTGAAAATGAAAAATCATTTGCCCTTATGGATTGATTTGATTATAGATTTACTTGTGAACTACTGTATGAAACAGGCTGTAATACCAGTGCTTATCTCTACATTAATACTATGAAAAGATTTGCGATTTACAAAGCCAGCCTCTGTGGGCCCTGCTGGAAAGGTTGTCCTAATATGAGTGTAGTCTAAGGCCCCAATGACATTTGGAAAGCTTGGCAAATTGAATTGAACACAGTTTCTGAACAATAAAAGATGAATTAACAATTAAATTTTCTTTGACTGAGCATACCAGCAATCCCAAAAATCATCTCCTTGATGGCAAGAATACCTCTGTGGCCAGGAAAGATGATGAAAATATTGATGAAGCGCTTTAGAGCAGCAAACCTTTCTGATTTCACGGCACATTGTTGCTCTGCATCTCCAACACTGTAAAGACACGTGTCACTGGCAAAAAAGCATAAAGCAATACACACAGATTGTGAAACAGTACGTGCTTCAGAGCCGCGAGTGTGCTTTGAAATGTAAAGTTCCAGTGATTTACATAGGTATGAAATATTTTGCATACTGAATCTATAGCATTCATATAAGTCATCCGAAAAATCCAAGGGATCTGTCCTGCCCCGATATACTCTTGGTACCTCTGGCCTTAAAACTCTATGTAATATGAATAAACAGGCATGCCATACTAGTTCATATAAAAGCCTTAGCTGTGATCCTCTTGCTTTTAAACAGTCTAGGCCAGTGTTTCCCAACCTGGTCCTCGGGGACCCACAGACAGTCCACACTTTTGCTCCCTCTCAACTCCCTGCCAGATAGTTCACAGTTTTGCTCCCTCGGATCTGGGATAGAGCAAAAAATAGACTGTCTGTGGGTCCACGAGGTCTGGACTGGGAAACTATGGTCTAGGAAATTGAAATCTTCTGTATATAATCAGTGCTCATTAGTTAGCTGGTGACTGATTTTCTATTTATTTGTTGCTAAGTCTTCAAGCCCATATTTTTAAAGGTATCAAATGAATACATCCAGTCTCCTTTCTATAGGGGTTAAGTGTAGTTTGTTTTCAAAGATTACTTTCATAAGGTCAAAGTGTAATATGATGCATGCATATAGCTTGATGCATAGTTAAATAGTGACAAAACAATATTCCCAAGTACTGTTTCAGCTGACATGCCATGAGACATCACATGGCTTGTCCAAAAGCATTTGTTACTGAGCGGGGCTTCAGGTTAGCCTTTTTTGTGGAACCAGATTTGGTGAAAATTGTCCAGGCTTGTTGAATTAAGACTGGCTTTTGAAGTTAGCTTGCTTCGTGGAACACACCCCTGCTCATTCTGCCTTTAAGTAACCAAATGCAACAATGTCTACCTTTCGTGACTATCTGGTTCTCACTGTTCACGTAAAGTTGAGTGGATTTAGGGTAAGCAATGAAATTGAGGCACAATGACAAAAAACAGCTCTCAAACTGGGCAGAATCATAGTGTACTCTAAGCTCTCCTCTGCTAAAAATACAAAGAGCCTTTCTGTAGGCAAGATGTAAGAGAAAATAAAAGTCACACTCATGTTCCTATTTATTTTATATAACATCTGTCTGCTCTACTTTTTCCTATTAGATCAAGTATTACTTTTTGTCAGAAGACCAGTGTTGTACCCTGACAAATATAAACTGAATGCTCTGTCTGTGCTGTAATTTGCATGGCCTAACCTGTTATTGAGCTGGATTACTTATCATATACACTACTGAGGCAGGATCAATGCTTACCATCAATCCAACTATTTTCTGTAACCTTGTATCCTGTTCAGGGCCACGGTGGGTCCGGAGTCTATCCCGGAGGCTACGAGTGCAAGGCAGATTTCTTGTTATATGCGCGCATGTTACTATCTAGATAATGCACTCTTTAAATAACAGTGAACTACTGCACTATTGACTTTAGACCATGTTTTTGTTAGTCAACAGCACAATCACACCTGACTCCACCTCATTTTAAGACCAACACAACCATAGGCACTCAGATGGGTGCAATTACACTTGCTATTTAGGTGACGTGGACACTGGATGGGAAAATGACAACTGTGTCGGGCTCATGCTAGTAAAGATAGTCATGTTGCGCCTGGCACTACTTTGCACCAGGTGTAAGGCCCAAAATCTGTATCATAGCTGTGTCCGAATTCAGGGGCCGCATCCTTCAAAGAATGCGTTCTGGGGGGAGAAGAAGAAGAAGAAAAAGAAGAGGAGGAGGAAAGGGCCAGCAAATGCTGCTAGTGTGCTCTCTCGTATAGAATATTGGGGAACAACTGCCCTAAAGGGACTGCTACCGCCATCCTAACCCCCCCCCACCTGTATATAAGTTTTTTCCCCCTACATTCCCCCTAATAAAACTTTGCCCCAAGGTCAATATCCCTGCATCTCAGTCTCCTCAGCCTTTTTACCTGTGACATCCGCCTAAAGGAAAACAAGCATATAGGCAAGTGAACTATTTCAGAGGCTCCACCAGAGCTAGTGTAACTTTTGAACAGGGTAATTTATAGCAACAAGGTTATTGCCTTCATATGTGTATACAAACAATGTTCATATAAATGACTCAGAAGCAGTTAATCCTTTTATACAAAAAATATATGTCATTATACTATAAGTACAATTGGGACAGTTGACATACTGTTGTTTATAGTAGACAAATTGTAGCTTAGGTGGGAGAATTTGTATTTTCAAAGATACAGTGCTGGGCTTCTGGGGAAAAATACTTGAACAAACAACAGGAAGAACTAGAATTAAAAAAACTATTGAACAAAGGTAGTGCTAGGGTCACATGATGGTTGTGCCTTTCAGTTTCTGTTTTGTTCTCTCACAGGATCCTTGTACTTTTCAGCAATGGAGAGTTCGGAGGACACCACTGCTCTGCATGCTAATGCCGTAAGTACATAATTATTAAAATGAAATTAACCTTAAGAACCCGACAAACGCACAATGCGTTGACTTTTGCCCCCATTAATCTCAGGCTTGTAACTTTAGATAGGTATGACGCACGGACATGAGTCACGTATCTTTACAAATGAGAGAATCTACTCAATCCAGTCGTTCAAGTTGCAACAACATGTGCTAAAGTATTCCAGAGTAATCCTATGCGCAATGAGGCATATATTTTAAACATTTTCCACCAAAATGCACCCCTAATAATTAATAAAACATCGATATTATTCACAATAGACGGAAAACAAAGAGCATATTCACTTCCGCGATGATCCACTGTAGGAATTTATTAGCTCAAAATAAATTTTGATCTCCACCAATGTATAAGGAAATTAATTAATATTTGATTATTAA
>JAAGVU020000015.1:13812683-13825034 GCA_011763525.2 Mormyrus iriodes | reverse complement strand
ATGAGGGAAACTAACACAGACTCGCCAAAGGAGACAGAGTCTGCTGCAGTCAAGTTCATAGCAGTGATCAGAGAGACGGCGAGGCAGTTAGAGGATGGTTTGGATGAGCTGAGAGAAGTGATGAAGGTGCTTAATGAAGGTGGGGCACAGAGAGCTCAATAATCATTTCAATGTGCACTCTTTATTCAATGCATAAATATTATAAAAGTCACAATGAGAAATAAACTGTGTATGGAAAAGGGAAAGATAATGACATCTATTATAAAGTTTTCTATTTATAAATTATGACTTAAATGTTTATTGGTGGAATAAAATCAATTAACTTAACTAAATGGAGAAACATGGTTAATTTGTTTTTGAAATACTGAATCAGTATACATTTTTAGCATATATTAGAAATATTTTCCTTTACATTGTATTTTAATGATATTTCATGTTCCACTTAATTTGTAAATAAATGTTTGTGAAAAGTTGCAAACAACCAAATGACCAAATTCTCAAATAAAGTAAACATAAGAAAATGAAAATGAAGCTAATAATGAAGTACTGGATCGCACTGTTTTCCTCACATTCTGAAATTGCTTTCAATAAAATAATTTGTTTTCCAAAACAGCATTACTTTGTTTGCTTTTCGGGACAGGTGGAAGGGGAAGAGTCTATGCTGTTCATGGTTTATAATGATATTTTACAGTGGTCACGAATAATTCATCGTTGTGGAAATATCTTTAGTCTGCCTATGCAGGTATTTAGGACAAAATTTCCATATTGTTTTGGCAATTATCCTTTAACTAGATTCAAAATGTGAATATACAGGACAGCAACAAAAAGGAGTTCTGTGGGCTCCAAATATCAAATGCAAATTTATGCAATATAAAATTATGCAATTACAGTTGGATACTAAAGGTAAAACAATAGTTTTGGCACCATATATAACTTGCACATTAATGAAATATCTGTGTTTTTTGCTTCTGTAAATGTGCTCTTGATGGGTGACCATTCCTTCTGGATATTTTCCCTATGTACACAAACGCGCTACCTGGATTACACCTGAGGCCTACTACCTGCTGCCTCGACACTCTGCCTACAACGTTCTTTAAGGATGTTTTTAACTGTATAGCATCAAATGTGTTACAAATAGTCAATAGTTCTCTTCAGTCAGGACATTTTCCAACAGCCCTGAAGACAGCAGTTATCAAGCCTCTCTTAAAAAAGCTCAACCTAGATGCTTTAGTAATAAGTAACTATAGGCCTATATCAAACCTACCTTTTTTAGGGAGGATCATTGAAAAGGTTGTATTTCAGCAACATTTCTTTCTTGGTGCAAGACAATTACTTTAATGTTTTACTGTCTGGATTTCAACCACACCACAGCATGAGACTGCACTTGTAAAAGTCTTAAATGACATTCATCTAAGGAGCGATAAATCAAAAATCTCTTGGTATTACTGGATCTCAGTGCTGTGTTTGACACAGTGGACCATAAGATACTGCTAGACAGACTAGAAAAGTGAATGGGACTTTCTGGTACCGTGTTAAATTGGTCTGAATCATATTTACAAGATAGTAACTACTTTGTGTCAATAGGTAATTATGAATCTGAGTGAAGAAAAATCACATTTTTTGGGCCTATTCTATTCAATATCTACATGCTCCCCCTCGCTCAGATGGAACATTATAACATCTCTTACCATAATTATGCAGATGAAACACAACTCTACGTTACAGTGTCACCTTGTGACTGTAGTCCCTTAGATTCACTGAACACATGCATTGAACAAATCAATGAATGGATGTACCAGAATGTTCTACAGTTGAACACAGAAAAAACTGATAGCGTGAGGAGCTCAGACATTTGGGAGGGGCTCAAAGTAGAGCCGCTGCTCCTCCGCATCGAAAGGAGCCAGCTGAGGTGGTTTGGGCATCTATCTAGGATGTCTCCTGAACGCCCCTGGGGAGGTGTTTCAGGCATGTCCAACTGGAAGGAGGCCCTGGGGCAAACCCAAGACACGCTGGAGGGATTATATCTCTTGGCTGGCCTGGGAACGCCTTGGTTTTCCCCCGGTGGAGCTGGAGGAGGTAGCCAATGAGAGGGAGGTTTGGGCATCCCTGCTTAGATCGCTGCCCCCGCGACCCAACCCCGGATAAGCGGCAGAAAATGGATGGATGGATGGATGGATGGATAAAGATAATTACAAAATCAGCCTACTACCACCTTGAAAACATAGCAAGAATTAAAGTATTTCTGTCTAAACAAGATACAGAAAAGCTTGTTCATGCATTTATTTTTAGCAGGCTAGACTATTGTAGTGGTGTCTTCAAAGGTCTTGGCAAAAAATTAGTCAGACAGCTGCAGCTCATCCAGAATGCTGCTGTCAGAGTCCTCACTAACACCAAGAAAGGAGAGCATATCACACCGGGCCTTAAATCACTGCACTGGCTTCCTGTGCATCACGGGATTGATTTAAAAATATTATTACTGGTGTATAAAGCATTAAATGGTCTCGGGCCTAACTACATTTCTGATTTACTTGAACATTATGAAGCATACAGCCCCCTAAGGTCATCTGATAAAGGTTTACTCAGTGTTCCCAGAATCAAGACTAAGCAAGGTGAAGCAGCATTCAGTTTCTATGCTCCCTGTCTGTGGAACAAGCTTCCAGAAAACCTTTGGTCTGCTAAAACTGTCAGCTCATTTAAACCAGGGCTTAAAACATTACTATTTTCTGCAGCATTTCAATAAATTAAATCAGTTAAGACATACAGTGTCACTACAGTATAACTTCTTTTCAGTAAACTGTTTGTTTGGCATTTAGGGTTTTTAAATGTAATTTTACTATTATTATTATTATTACTATTATTATTATTTATTAATATATCTATGTATCTTTTTGTCTCTTACAGTAAATGTGATTTTAATGTCTTTTGTTTAAATGTGTTCTTCTGCACTTGTAAAGCACTTGGAATTGCCTTGTGTCTGAATTCTGCTATATATATATAAACTTGGCTTGCCTTGATTTTCAGAGGCCTAGAAATATTAGTGCTAACCAGATGTGCCTTTTCCCTTGCAGTTTTCATGCATGCAACAGAATATGCACATCTCCCATGATGTTTTTGCTCAAAAATCCCATTTTTCCCTTGACCCTCCTATGAATACATATACACGAGTAGAAAAAGCCCAACTTGTCATTCTATACTCCTGTGGCACACAGATTGCGGTTTTAGGCATGTGCAGTCTGTCTGTACATACCATGACATGTTTTTAGGTGCATGCTGTGGCAAAATTATGCCTGAAATGGAGGACACCTTACTTCATCTGCCCCCTGCAGAAACAACTGGAATACAGGCTCCGAAACATAGATTTGCGGTTGTCATTTGGTGATGATTATGTTACATTTTTGGGTAAAATTATACCTTAAGTTATGTACTGTATTGACTACTCATCAATTAAATATTTATCGTCATTCTCTTATATTCTGTGTTACTGTAAAGTTTTTTTCAGCGTTTATCTAAAAATGTTCAAGATCGTGTTCATGTGCTATGTATCTGTTACAGGTCCCCTTCATCCACTCCAGCTCTTTACTGTTCTCCTCATTGCAGTCCAATCCAACTGCTCCATTTCAGGTCTTCCCTCCGTGTCTCAGCTTCCGGTTTTCTCACTTCTGCCAGTTCCAAACCAGCTCTGCTCATCATTGTGCTCTATTGATTCTTGTTAGCTTGTTTCTTGTTAGATTTGACTACGGATTGTATACCGGTTTTCGCACTTTCACCCTTTTCGCCCTTCAGATTTGCTCACTCAGTTTAACTGATCGCTCGTTACAGTTCTGGATTACACTGGAATGCATTTTAAAACAAAAAATGAGATGTCTCTACTACTGTAAGTGATTTTATACAATTTTGATATACTGATTTCATGTGTTGTTGGAGTTTGGCCGTCGGAATTTTGTACAAATAAAATTTTAAGTTTAATCAGTTTTTCAAATTCCAGTAAAATAATTTCCCTTTGATTCCATTAGAAAAATAAGTTTATGAAAGTCCCCGCTGTAAAAATTTTAGAAACAGGTAACAATGCTAAGATGTTTACAATTACGAGTGACATAATTTTGATAAGAATGAAATATCAGTTTAAATGTCAGTTCCAACTAGACCAGAAACTGTCTTAGGGACAGAAACGTGTCTTCTTCCATTTTCTTGCGTGTTCTCTTTCTGACGAGCAATCTCTTTTCATCATCTAACAATAGTCCGCCATCATGCTGATATCCCATCGTCCTTGATAATGGGTTTCCATGATTTTGATGTCCTGATGAAATTGTTCACCCATTTCTTCGCTAAAGTCACCCAACTTGTCCGGAAAATAGTTGAGATGAGAGAACAAGAAATGTACCTTGAGACTCATTCTGCAGCCAAGATTTTGAAATGCAGACAACATATCACTCACAATCTGTTCATAATGTGCCTTGTTGTTGCCAAGAAAGTGGCTTACAACAGCCTTGAAACCAATCCAAGCATCTGCCTCAGCTTTATTCATTGTTTTATTAAAATCACTGTCTTTCACAAGCGCTCTGATGTTCGGACCATCGAATACGCCTGCCTTCAGTTTTTCAGAGCTACACAGCAGAAGAATCGCTGAAAATTCTCCATTCAGTTGCATTGTAAGTGACTCCCAACTTTGTGATTAATCCTGGAATGTCTGAGCAAAATACAAGAGATTCTATCGTTAAAAAATAGCATGCAAATTCCTCTTCATGGTTTCTGTACCATGAGAAAGACGTGCCAGGTGCCAGTAAATTCTTGGCTTTCAAACGTGATCTGAGAAGTTCTGCTGAGATTTTTGGCAGGTCTAGGTCTCGAATGAGATCATTTAGCCCTGCCTGAGAAAAAGTTTGAGCAATTTCTAGATTGTTCGAAACATAGGTGCCTGTATTGGTGTCATCAACACCTGAACTCGACTCAGTTTCTGTCATGCAGTCTGCAATATTCTTTGGTACTGGAACAGGAATGCTGTCATCATGAGGTACTGGTCTCAAGGCCGACGACAAATTTGGATAAAGAATTTCCTTTTTGTTCTTGATACTGTAGCCTCTATTATTTACCATACAAAAGTAGCAGTCATCAACATGATTTCTGGGCTCGCACCATACCATTGGTATTCCGAAGCTAAGAGATTTCTTTACACCTTTACTCCAGTTTCTTAGACCTTCCACACATGTCTTGCATACTAAGTGAGGTGCCCATAATTTGTCTTGGTCTCCTAAATTCATACCAAAATACGCACGACAAGCTTTCTGCACTTAACCCAGTTATCTTCTGTCTTTGCTTCTGCAAAGTATATCTTCTGCAGATGTAACAAAATGAATCAGGTGAATTAACGCAGCTTCTGCGAGAGTTACAGCTTGCAGATGCAGCCATGTTTAACATCATAATGCTGACGTTATAACCAGGATATTTATATATTTTTCGGCTGTCACGTGCGGCGAGCACCTGAAATGTGCTGCCGGATGCGTCACTTAATTTCGCTAAATTTCAGGAAAACCCTACGTGATATAGAAAAATGGATATCATTTTTGAAATCAGCATGCTGAAATCCTTTAGGGAAGTATGTTTTTGGTAGAACATCAGAAATGGTGCATAGCTGTGTTATTAGACCTTGATTTAGCCTATTCCCTCGGGTGTGAGTGTGTGTTGGAAGTGACTACTGTTTGTGTTCCGGTGTGTTTGGTTTTGTTCTTTGTTAGTCAATGACAAAGGAAGTGTTTGTCTTTTGTTTCACCTAGGTTTCAGGTAGGTAAGGTAGACAGGGAATTGTGTTAGGTTGTGTTTCTGTTTGTTATTTTGGCCTGGGTCACTTCTGCAGTCCAAAACTGTCTATTATTATAGCATCATTATTGTATTATTGTGTTATTGTGTTATTGTATTATTGTGTTATTGTGTTATTGTATTATTGTATTATTGTATTATCCCTTCTGTCTGAATACAATCACTGCTATTACCCTCTGCCTGTTGTCCCCCTCCTTTTCTTCCCCCTCCCTCATCTCTGCTCACTTGCCGCCCTTCCCCTAGACGGGGTCGTAACAATAATGATGAGTCCTGTGTTCTACAAAGTGGAGTAAGGTTAGATAGTGTTAGTTAGCCAAGACAAACACAGTTTTCCGTATAAGGGACTACTCCACAAAGCAAGTTTAGACAGCCAGATAACTTTAAAAGTTTCTAGAAAAGGCTTTTGTATGTCTTCAGGCTTCGCTTTGCTTATTTTCCCAGCGTCAAAATCAGGTAAATATAAATGTCAAGAAGCCTGATTCCCAAAGCTCGAATCATTTTTTTCACATTCCCTTGACTTAAATCAGCCATGTTGTAGCATGTTTTACCACTCAGTCCATCTCAGGGGGGTTGAGGTTAATGCACACCCTCTATTATAGGTGCTTACATAACACAAGAAACAGCTGACCTGATTTCTACTTGGCCACAGGAACAAACACACCTCATGTTAAGGTCGGTACCACCCAGAAAGGAAAACAGAGAGGTAAGTGAACCATCTGAGAGAGCCCATCAGAGCTAATGTAACTTGATATTTTCAACAGGGTAATCTGTAGCAGCAAGTTTGTAGCCTTCATATGTGCATGCATGTCAAGGTATGTATGAAGGACTTACAGTAGAAGCAGTTTACCCTGTCCTAAATCAAAAATATGTCAGTGTATTAGAAATACAATTGGGATAGTTGACATACTTTTGTTTGTAGTAGTCAAATTGCAGCTTAGGTGGAGAATCTGGATTTTGTCAAGGAGTGCTGGGCTTTCAGTGGGAAAAAATGTTCAAACAACAGGGAAAACTAGAACAGAAAAAAACTGTACTGAACAAAGGTAGTGCTAGAGTCACATGATGGTTGTGCCTTTCAGTTTCTGTTATGTTCTCTCACAGGGTCCTTGTACTTTTCAGCAATGGAGAGTTCGGAGGACACCGCTGCTCTGCACATTCAAGCCGTAAGTGCATGATCATTCAAATGAACTTAATTATGTTATTTTATTGTTTTTGCCCTTTGTCTATCCTTGTTATTAGTTCTCCGCTTCTCAAAACCTGTGGTAAGCTTAACTCAGTACTTATAACACTGGCATCAGGGATGTGGCCAGTTTATACTTTAATTTCTTAGGCTGAAATCATGTGTCATGTGATAGGAATATCAAAAGAATATTTCAAATTACATTTTAAATAAACAGTGAGGAGACACCACCCTGCACATGCATATGATTTAGGTGGTATTGCAAATGTTAAACTAAATCCTTGATTACTAATAAAAATTAATTACTAATGCAATGTATTATGATGCTAAATATCCAAATACATTGTTCAGTGAGTCTTAGAAAACCCATTCTTAATCCTGATGTCTGCACAATCTGTTGCTGTACAAGACATTTTCATCTTTTATGATTTTATGATTTTTTTTGTTTTTACCTTCTGTGGTGTCCTTATTTTGATTTACAGACATTTCATCATTAGTAATTCTAAAAAACACTCAACTAATAATAAATATAATTATAAATAATTAATCAGGTTCACCTAGAACTTAAATTTTATTGTAAGAAACACCATGTCTAATTATTTCTCTTTGTCTTCTTTAGGAGATTAATGATTTACTGGTTAAAGGTAATCCTATCTGAAAACGTCCCATCCTGAAAGCACTTTCCAAACAGGCCTCGTAGTCATGTTAAATTAACAGTAAACTATCACATATTGAAAATTTGTGATTGTTTTTATATATTTTTTCTGTTTCAGGCTATGATGACTGGATGTATGATGGGTTTGCACATGAGGAGTAAGTTAGACTAAAAACTTAAATTTAGCCCTGAAAATAAAAATCACGTTTATTTAAATGTGATGGAAAAATATGTTAAATTCATGCAAGAAACCATTACATAGAAATGAATGATAAAAAATATGCATGAATATGACATTAAAACAAAACTTCACTTTATCGATCATGACAGACCAAGTTGTGGGTTCAAATCTGTGCCCAGTTTCATGTTGCTTTTGTGTCCAGTGACATTCGAGACATCAGATACCACATGATATGAGGCCATTCAAGAATATCAGATACATACAGTAGGAGCATGACCTGTATGTTCATTGCTTCTCACTTCCTTCCTACAGGTCAGATAAAATAGAAAATCAGATAGAAAATGGCATTTCATTATTCCTGACTTTATTTGAGTCCTCTGTCGGCATCTTAGAGCAGAAAGTCAAAGATCTGAGAGAGGTTGCAAATGGTCTGGAGCGTGTGCACTATCGTACCACAATGGGCAGCTTAACAGGAGGGGTGGTGAGTGCAGTCGGAGGGGTCGCCTCTCTGGTTGGATTAGCCCTGGCCCCCTTCACCATGGGAGCTTCTCTGGCGGCGACACAGGTGGGAGCTGTGACAGCTCTTGCCGGAGGGTTGACCAGTGGTGTCTCCAACATCACCAACATGGTTAATCAATCAATGGATCGCAAGAAGATAGAACAGATTATACAGGACTTCACTATTTGGATGGAACCCATCAGTAAATGCCTGACAGAGCTAAACGACAACATAAAGATTCTAAGATGTATCACAAAAAAGATTGAAGAGGAGTCCCGCCAGAGAGGCGCTAACATTGAGCGGGTTGGATATCAGCTGGGCATGGGTCTGGGAGCGAGTCTGGTGCTTGAAGCAACTCAGCCAGGATGGCTGCCAAAGCATATAAAGGTGGGAGGGTGGCTGCCAAAGCATATAAAGGTGGGAGGGTGGCTGCCAAAGCATATAAGGGTGGGAGGGTGGCTGCCAAAGCATATAAGGGTGGGAGGGTGGCTGCCAAAGCATATAAAGGTGGGAGGGTGACTGTCAGAGCATAAAAAGCTGGGCAGGTGGCAGAAGTACTCACTGGGGCGTTCTCTGGCCTCTTCATTGCTCTGGATTTGTATTTCATCTCCCAGGATGTCAAAGAGATCCAGAACATAAATGGAGCGAACAGAGAGTCTGCTGCAGTGAAGTTCATAGCAGAGGTCAGAGAGACAGCCGAGCAGTTAGAGGATGGTCTGGATGAGCTGAGGGAAATCAGTAGGGCGCTTTGTGAAGATGGAACACACTGAGTTCATTAATCCATTCAATAGGCACTTTTTCATTCATTACATTAATGAACAAAGTTAACAGGAGAAAGGAAAATGTTATGAGATTTACTGACTTATCTCTAAATTATAACCTCACTGTTTTTTGATCCTTTAAAAGAAATTAACTTACCTAAAAGGAGAAATATTATAATCACCAAATGAAATGAAATGAATGAATTTCTGTATTTTTTATTTGAGTTGTGGTTATTTATTTTTTTAAATGGCTATTTTGCTGTAAATTGTATTTTAACAATATTTTATGTTCCTCACTGTATAAATACGTGCATGCAAATAAATCACAAATAACTGGATGACCAAATAAAAAATAAGAAAATTAATATTAAAGTACTGAACTGCACTGAGTTTCTGACTGAATTTGTTGTCAATGATATTTTCCAAAGTAGCATTATGCAGGAAAGTTGTTTATCATTAGATGACCATAAATCAGGGGCAGACTGGCAACAAAAAAAGTCTGGGAATTTACTGTCATGCAGCCCCAGTTAGGGAGAGTGTTCCTGCTTGGTATATTTTGTCACCAACTGGGAGGGGAGCCCCCCTTGGTATATTTTGCTGATCGTAATATGTAATACCTTCACTAGAGATGTAGTCAAGACCACCTAAACTTAGACCAAGTCATTACCCAGACCAGAGTGTATCGAGACTGAGACAAGACCAAGGCAAGGAGAGACCGAGGTAATACCTAGACCAAGGCAGGGCTAAACCAAGTCAAGATCAGAAACAAACTACATAACACAACACGGTATTAAATGTGAAGCAGAGGCACCATCTTGGGGCTAGGCAGTATGGCCTAAAATATGCATCACTGTATAATTTGAACCATGAATGTTTATTCTTTAAATTTCAATATAAATGCTTCTGTACACATGTAACGCTTTTCTAATTAGACACACCTCATTTGTTGCATTTGAACTTTGAAGCGGGACGTTTCACACCCGATCACAGTACTGTGTTAACCCTTTGAATCCTATCCATTTTTGAGTGTTTTTCTATCCCTTTGATTTTAGGTTTATTACACTGTATGTACATGAATTAGCCACATATGCTTTATGGATTTGTTTTCAGGACATTCTGCTACTCAGATATGTCATAATTTGATGTGCAGATGTTGACAGTCATAATATTATCCTTCTTATGAGGAAAAACTACTTGCACCTATTGAAATTTCTCAATTTGTAGTCTCATCCAGTCTAAAAATTTGCAGAAACTACAAATTTAATCTTATAAATGTTTTCCTGGTAGGGGTGCCTCCCAAATAAAGTTTTTCTAGGGCCTCTGGAGCCCTGAATAAACCCCAGTGAGGAGAGAGTGCCACCCAGTGAGCCAGCATACCACCACACTGCCACAGGCTATTCAATGGACTTTAGAATTATTTCAAAATTATGATCAAAATCATATTATTTCCAATCGGGTGTATCTTACGTGCCAAGAGTCCAACAAAAAGAGCAGCCAGTTGTCTCATTTTTATGCACTTTATCAAGATTCAGGGCATGAATATTATCCTTTACATTTATTTACACGTTTACAGAAAACAGCACCACAAGAAGAAAGGCTTTCTGAAACCAAACAGTTTTATTTTGTTTTCCTTTTCAGGGACAGAAGGATCATTAAGAGTCCACGCTGTTCATGGTTTTTAATGATATTTTATAGCAATCACAAACTATTAATTGTTGTCAAAATATCTGAAGTCTGCATGTTTAGATGCTCACAAAAAATTGCCATATTGTTTTGACAATGACCCTTTCATTACATTCTAATTGTACATAAACAGGAGAGTAACATAAAGGAGTCTTGTGGTTCTAAATGTCAAATTCTATAATATTAAATTATAATATTAAATTATGCAATAACGTTGGTTACTGAAGATAAAACAATGAGAATTTAAACTAAGAAGAGATCGAAAATGTAGCTGAGTTGTAATATAAGTCTGCACTCTACTAAATTCTAGTGGATATGAATCCCCTGACCCTGTTTCTATAATTAGTGGGTTGTTTATATCTAGAGTTAGTGTTGAGTGTGGGAGAATGCGAATACATTGAGGACAGGCTAAAGAAGAATGAGAAACTCTGAAAATGTAATACCCAGTTAAATATTTTAAATAAGTAGTTTTCATTTGCTATTATTCAGGAATGGAGATAAATGAACATCCTCTACCAAGAGAATGGAAGGAAAAGTGGAAAACAGAAAAAGAACAGAGAAAGAAAATGCAAGCAGAAGGGGGAGAAGGATTGGAGGCAGAAAACAGGAGACTGCAATGGATCAAGGCTTACAACAGCCATAGAATGGGAGTGAGAGAGTCAAACATAAAGAGTAAAACAGAAAAGAAGAAAAATGAACTGATAAATACTAGTGAATATGAAGAAGAACAAGGAGAGGATGAGGAAGATAAGGTGACGAAGACATACTTCAGACAATTGTACCCCATGGAAATTTTCCAGGCTCTGAAAGGATTCAAAGACTCTCTGCTCCTTACAGACCTGACTCTGAGCACTGCAGATGGTAGAAGGCTATGCACTCACTCCTCTGTCATGGCTGCTGTTAGCACCCTGCTCCATCGGCAGGTACAGCAAAGGGCCAAGGGAAAAAATGCCCAGAAGGAACAGAGTGAAGCTGACGTGAGTTGCCCTGACAAGGACCTGTGTGTATCTCTGGGTCCAGAGGTGGAATTTGCAGGTCTCGTTGCTGTAGTGGAATTTGCCTACACCGGCACTATTCTGGGGCTCACTGGCGACAGAGTAGCTCAGGTTCAGACTGCAGCTCGTGCCATGGAGGCTTCCAGAGTGCTGGAGCTTTGCAATGAAAAAGAGGAACAGCGATTTAAAGTGGAGGAGGTGCAAAAAGAAAGAGAAATAGAAAGACAACTTAAAGAGAGTCTTCAATACATCAGGCAGCTATGGATGGAGAAATTGGGTTGTGATGTGGAGCTGGTAGCTGAAGGCCAAAGTTTTCATGGTGAGTATAACAGATATTATGATGCAGTTCCCCAGAAATTGAACAGATTTTTTAATGCTCAAAATGCCCACTAGTTATATTACATGAAACATTAAACAGAATATTTAAGTTGTTTGATTATCTGGTCCTCTCCTGGAGCCGCCACCTTATCGTGGTGGAGGGGTTTGCGTGTTCCAATGATCCCAGGAGCTAAGTTGCCTGAGGTTTTATGCCTCTGGTAGGGTCACCCAAGGCAAACAGGTCCTGGGTGAGGAACCAGACAAAGAG
>JAAGVU020000015.1:13789839-13802654 GCA_011763525.2 Mormyrus iriodes | reverse complement strand
GCCCAGTGATGGGTTGGTGCCCCATCCTGGGTTGTTCCCTGCCTTGCGCCCGCAGCCTCCGGGATAGGCTCCGGACCGCCCGCGACCCATATGGAATAAGCGGTTATAGAAAATGGATGGATGGATGGATGGATTTCTATTTCACTTCATAGATTCTTAAGGTGTGTATGTATGTAGTTAAACAGACTACAGAGGCATCTCTGTACATTGTACATTTTTGTTATTAAAACATTGTATGTGAATGTTCATTAATATAGTGTGTGTGAGTCTTTGCTGTTGCTCTCTATCCCTACAGTGCTTCCTGATTCCTTGGGAGGGAAACTTGAGCTGAAGCCATTTCTGAAGACTTCCTCCAGATGTATCTCTTTCATTTATTAATAAAACTGCAACGTCTTTTGCTAATTCTACCACTGTCCGCTTTACTGTGCTTCTTCATATTTTCAGTATACAGTCAGCCCACTGTATTGGCAGGTTCCGCATCCACAGATTCAACCAACTGAGGATAGAAAGTTTAAAAAAAATTTAAAATTCCAGAAAGTTCCAAAAAGCAAAACTTGAATTTGCTGTATGCCAAGCACATGAATGAAGTGATGTGGTGAGAAAGAGAGCGCAAGAGAGAGAGGGATGTACTTGTATTTTAAATATTCTGTGTTTGATTCTATGTACTTCTCTTTCAGCTCATTATTAACAAAACCAGTCTGTCAGTGTTGGAAAAAAGACAATACTATGTAGTTAGAACTACAATGGTTCCATCTGTACTGAACATGTATAAATTTATTCCCTAAACAATTCAGTATAAGAACAATATATACATAGAATTATATATTTGCAATTTACATTGTATTAGGTATTAAAGGTAATTTATAGGTAATTTAAAGTATATGGGAGGATGTGCATAAGATACATGCAAATACTGTGTCATTGTGGATAAGGGACTTCAGCATCCACAGATTTTGGTGTCCACGGGGGAGCCTGGAATCAATCCCCCATGGATACGGAGGGCCGACTGTATTACTTAACTATGATGCACAGAACTGACATTTAAAGCTGTTTTGGGGGAGGTGTACTTGTGACGTCTCCTAGACCATAATCATCAGGTAACTCAGATATATTGTAGGCATGCCTGCTTTTCTGCTTTTGACACATCAATTGGGGGTGGGAGGTTATTTGATTTCTCTAAGCCCAAAACTCCCCTACACCACGGGCCTCAAGGTCAGGCGCAAGGGGACTAAAAGGCAAACCATGTGATTCCCAGGAGGACTGTGGAGCTGGACATTTCCAGCTGGTGTAGGAGAGTATCATGTTACTCCTCTCAGGATCGTGACTGGTACATGTAAAATGGGCCAAGGAGGACAAAGTCATCATGCACTTGCATGAAGAGTACTGAGGCTCCCCTTCTGCATTTCTAGGTACCTGGTAACTTTCCTGGCTATGACTTACCAATTCCAGAAATGCCCTTTGGCACACCACTTATTTTCATTTATATACCTACATCCTTCAAACTCAATCGTGCAGAAAGATTGATATGATCTCTGCTGGGTCTGATTTCATTGATGTCAGCATTTATTACTCCAGAGCAGTCTGTTACACCGTCTTCTTTAAATAGATACAAACAGTTACACTAGAAGTCCAGAAAGAAAAATAAGGAAGAGAAATAGTAAAGAGACACTGTTAAATCCATTACAAAGGACTTCCAGTGAAACATATTTTGATATGGTTAAATCTTTTAAAGGCGAGATAACTACAAAATATTACATAAAACATCTTATTCTTTTTCATAGTCCAAATGAAATAGTTTTTACACATGCAAACACATTTGGACTAGTGAGTAAATATAGAGCTGTGCATTTTAGGATGCCTTTTTACACACCACTGCTCTACTGAGCTGTTTATGTGGCACTCATGGTCTTCCTGTTAGCTACAACAATCTGGCTGTTCTCCTCACAAATTGTTTTTGGCCAGAGAAATGCCATTGACTAGATGTTTTTTGTTTATCGCACCATTCTCTATAAACTCTGGGCACTGTAGTATGTGTAAATTCCAGAAGGGTAGCTGTTTCTGAGGGGCTTCCACCCCCCTAAATTCAGCCCTGGCTGTATGCATTCTGGCAGCCACATGATTCTCTTTTTGGAAAAGTAGATTTTTGGCATTAACAAGCAGGTTTACCTCATAAAAGGACCATTGAGGATATATGTATATACTATACATTTCAGAAACAGAGGATTGCCTATAACGTTACAGTAAGAGTAAACTGTCTTCAAAATGAAATTATGCTAGAGTGAAGACCACACCAGGCCGTTGACTCAGACTATGACTGACCATGGACAAAATCACCATTCTAGACAGGAATATGCACATGGAATAAGAGGGAGTTCTCATTGAGATCTGAAATCCCAACCTTTGATGTTCGAGACAACAGTGCTAACCAGTTAACTCAGCCACTATACCACCTCAATCACAACCAGGACAAATCCATCCATCCATTTTCTATAACCACTTATTTCATATGGGTTGTGGGGGGGTCCGGAGCCTATCCTGGAGGCAAATATATGTGCAAGGCAGGGAACAACCCAGGATGGGGCGCCAACCCATCGCTGGGCACACTCACATACATACATACCTATGGGCAATTTGGCATTCCAATCAGCCTCAGCATGTTTTTGGACTGTGGGGGGAAACCAGAGTACCCGGAGGAAACCCCACGACGACACAGGGAGAACATGCAAACTCCACACACATGGAACCCGGGCAGAGACATGAACCCCAATCCTAGAGGTGTGAGGCAACAGTGCTAACCACTGCACCACCATGCCGCCCCAATCAGGACAAATATTTACAGGAAAATAAAACGTGACGCACATTCCTATACCTTTACTGGAAGAGTAAATATGTAAAATATATGTGCAATACATTCTAGTACACATCTAACTGGTCAGGCCTGACACTGCCTTGTATCAGTTTTGAAAAAAACATGTTTTCTCTCTACAATGCAGATGGTTGCCGTGGAGATCTGGTCACTGGGGGAATAGAGGGCTGTTAGAATCACCCTTCATTCAGCTTGATAAACAGTGGTCTATGAATCATCTCATATTGACGTGCAGAGGAAAAGTATAACCTAGTCCTGTAATGACATTTGCTACCACTATGTAAAAACTGGTTTTCTTTTTGCTATGGGTTATGTCCTGCAAAACAGCTAAATTCTAGTTAACGGAAACAGCTGGTCCTCCTGCAGATATTTTGTGTTAGTATCTGATGAGTATCCTCCAGATATGAAAGTAATATATAGATATGAGTACAGCAACAATATATATCATGATTGGTTTATAACATTGGAACACAACAAAGACGGAACAGACCACTTTAAGTTTTGTGATTTTCCAAATATACTTTTATCCACAGTGTTCCTTCTTTGCCTAAAAAAAGCAGACCTTTGGTTTAACATATAGGAGGATTCAATCCATGTAGATGAGGCCAGTGACTGATAGGCAGCACCACAAGTACTCAACAGCACTGTTTTGTCCTCCAGCAGCACAGACTGTGCCTTTCCGTACATGATACAGCTGTGGCTCATCTTTTACGACCAGTCATTTGGATAATCCCCTGTAATGAATGGCTGAAAGACCTGACAACATATTATTTTCACTGCCTGCTGTGCATCTGATAACATCCTCCAAGACATGCTGGAATGTTTTCCAGCAAGAATAACCACAGGCAACATCACAACCCCTGCCGTCTTCATCTCAGTGAAAATGGAAAACCCGCTGTGAGGCCTGGGTTACACGGGGTACACGTGGCCTGGCTAACGGGAAGTTTGTGAATTTCCCTGATTGACCAGTCTTGTGAGGGCTGATCATAGGTCAATGGCAGTAGAAGGGTAATAGATAATGCTATTTCATTGGTACCCAACCGTTTGATCCAGATTGACAAAATATACCAAGAGAGGCCCCCTATTGGCAGCAAGACATGCCAAGGGGCACCCCCCCATTCAGTGGAAAAATATCTAATTGGACCCGCTTGACAGCAAAATAATTCCGTTTTTGTTGCCAGTGTGACCCTGCCTGGACCTCAGCATAGAACCACATTTGTGCATAAGTGAGGTTACTGTTCCACCCCTCCCTACCCCAAACAGAAGACTGTGATGTTGACATATTACCACAACAGAAGTCCTAGCGTGAAGTTGGGTGTTAGAGAAACCAGGGTGACATTTCACGTGGCGCACTCATTTTTAAGGATTGACCAGACTGTTTAATACAAAGGACATTGGTCATCCTGGTCCTTCTACATCTATTGTTAGCCTTATGTTATAGCTGATGTTGCCTATTGACCTTAGACCCTTGATTGTATGTGAATGCAAGACTGTCTTGAATTCACTGTCACTACTGAAGTTTATCATGATGGGCCCTTGCAAGTACCTAATAATTAGTAATGAGGTGTCATTCAAGACAACAACATAATTAAGCATACTTGCCTGGCTGTGAGCTATACTGCGTACCTTCATAATCTTACTACACTGGAGCCACCTGTAATGGTTGAAAAATGGATACATTGATTCATTCCAGTATAGCATGTCACATGTCCACTAACAAGTACAGCCTATTTGAAACCGCTAAATGGGATGGTAAGTACACCATTAAATTTACTCAATATGGAATAATTTTATTCCTACTCTTTAGTCACCACAGAGATAGCTCCAGAATGGCATAAATGAAAGCCAGCCATGGTAACTAGTGTTAACTGATTTCCTGAAAACCTGTTGAGTTGTTGTATGGCTGGAAAATGCACACAGCACTTAATAGTCTTCCTTATTTACCTAATGGGGCAGTAGAAAATACCATATTGCAACAATAAGTTTGACTGTGTGATGAGAAAGCACTCCAGATGCCACATGCAGAGGACAAAGCACAGCATAGCAGAAATCGGAGTGTTTATATTAAGATGCAAATGCAGTAATCTGGAGACAGTTTAGTGACACTTACTTTCCATCTTGGTGATGGGGAAGAAAGGAATAAGTCTCACCTCACTTCTATACACTAGTCATATACTGCCATAAAAGACAACACAGATTCAGACTCACAGCATTTCCTTCACCTCTGTCATGAATGCGAATAAATCTAACTGTATAAATATTATAATGGCTTGGCTGTGGGGGTGTCAGAGCCTTGCTGGAAACAAATGGCAGGGCTGGAAAAAGAAACTGCCAGCTTAGCTTTCTAATGGACCAAGCACCCGGCCTTATTTTAGAATGCTGCCTGTTTTCTTTTGGTGTTATAAAAGTGTCTCACAGCTGAGACTAACCCCCAACCTCAGATAGTTTTTCATCCTGCCACAATAACTATCTGACCTATTAAGATATGGAAATGAAATGCTTATCCTATGATAAGATAAACTCTGATATTCTTTGATCCATGGGCGTTTCTAGGTCTGATCAATCGGGGCTATATCCCGAGTATTTTAAGCCTAGCCCCAAGTATTTTAAGCTTAGCCCCGAGTATTTTAAGCCTAGACCCGAGTATTTTAGTCCTGATGCCGATCTTCCTTCAAAAAAAAAAAATGTCAAGCCCCAGGTAAACTTGACTTAGCCCCTGATCTTTTCAATACCTATAAAATCCCCTGCTACAGTCTTATAATTGTTTTATTCAGTACCATGGTAAAAAATGCACAAATAACAAACTGGATCTCAGTCAAATACCATTAGCTAGTGACAAAAGTCATGTCCTGACATTATAACATGGTTTGTTTCTAGTTAATGATGACTTTCTTCACATATCTACCTACGAACAATCCTCTTAAGCAGAGAACAAGCATTTTGGCCATAACATGTAGGAATTTTAATGCGACAGTATAATGATGAGTCACAATCTATCAATCTGAGCACAATCATGCTCGATTTACATTAACATTTACTATTGCATAGTAATTTACTATTACAGTGCAAACTGATGGTTTTCGATCATATTCCTGACCATTATATAGAATAAATGTAAATGTTATTTGTAAGTTACTTAGAGCCACAGCAATTATATTTGCACTGCCGTGGCAAATGATTGTCAATTCCATCCATGCAGTTAAACCAAATAACAAACCCACCTGATCCAGATCAAACCAGGTGCCTGGCTAAGGTTTCTTGCTAGGGGTGGAATTTTAAATTATTTTTCTGGTTTTATTTTGTTATTTTAAAAATGTTGTCCTTTCTTACAAAAAGGTTACACCCTAAGCCTCATTCCTGTCCTTCATGGCAGAGCAGTGTATGTTACCTACTGCTGTGTGGCAAGAACTGGTGTTTGTATTTGTTGGTTTGCGAGAACCTGTACGCTAGCTACCACTACACTGCTGTCGTAGTGCCGTGTGTACTTCATCTATAGTGTGAAACAAATAAATCCAACGGTTCAGTTTTCTCAATGCTGAACCTGAAGTGTAGCTGTTGTCCCGATCAGCCACAGAGAATACAGAGACATTAATTCAAAAATGTTAACCAAGTTTTATTTTGATCAGACCCCAAATGAAGTGGTGGTTGGTAAGACATTGAATGCAAACTGCTCTCCGCAAAGGCAAAGCTTACACACATAGTGAAAGCTGCATTACCCACCCTTGCAAATATATCACTCTTGGCCAATAGGGCCTTCCATCTGCGTCTTCCAGTAGCCACATTGCACAAGCCTATTACTTCTGTCTTCACACTGAGTGTAGGCTGGGCAAGCTGAGGTACAGCAGCCATGCAAGTGTGACCGTATTTACAGAGTAAGCAGTAGGGCACAAAAGATAATAGCGCCTTCATTTACAAAGGGCTTCTGCCCAATCAGAAATTTTTATAAGTTTTACTGACTTTATAAACCCTGAGCACCATACCTCTGTATCTCCAAGGACTTCCTGCAGTGCCTATGACTGCCACTAGGGGGAGAAAGAGGGCACATTTAACTGCTTCACCATTCATCCATCACTTTTGAAAAAGGCAGAATACTAAATTTTAGAATACACAGACTGGCAGATTGCATAGCTTGAATTATTTACAGTTTTCACATTACAATTTTGACATGTGACAAAGCAGATATAATTCCATGCACTGTTTCCATTTTGTAATGAAAGCATAGAGAGAACCGAGTCAGAAAGGTAGGGAAGGTTAAAACATAACAAGCTGACTAAGCCATGAGCAATTACAGTCTGGTTTTATGTTGATAAGACAAAGACAGGTGAGAGTACATAAGCTTCCAAATGAATAAAAAATAGCAAAACAGGCATAATGTTTGGATTTTTTAAGGTTTTAGTTTTCAAAAGCAATGAGAGTCAGTTACATCAATTAAAGTGTTACATTCACATGAAAATGACAAATAGTCAACAAGAAATAGAGATGTCAGGTATTGGCAGAAGACCTTAAAAACAATATGATGATGACAGCAAAGACAGGGAGCAAGAGGAGGAGGACAAAGGAGACCGAGAGTAACAGCGGCCACCGGGACAGGGACCACATTCCACTTTTGGGCCATGGTGTGACATCAGGCTGGCCCTGGCCAGCACAGGGCCGACAGAGAACAAGTGGCCGGACCTGGGAGACACTTTCCTGAGAAAAGGCGAGGGAAAGGGACATGATAGACAAAGTATAATTAGAACCATTTGCTTTTATAATGATTCTGTTACGATGTTAGTTATAAGCTTCTTACTTATAAACTAACAACTGAGATGGAGGTGGGGGAGATTAGTAGAAATGGATATTAAACTGCACAGTTATTTACCTTCCTAATATGTCTTTATTCACACTATATTTCTTTCCTTTAATGGACATCCAGTATTGATAGAGTGTATAAGCATGATTAGATATCTTAAGAATAATTTTACATTGAATATGGATAGTTCCAGAAAAGTCTAATTTTTCAGTTATATGCACTGATGCATTTTAGTATTCAGCTTCGCTAGCTGCATACCTCCAGGATAGTCCTGCCATGTGTGCGATGAGGACTGAGTCGAAGATTCCAACGGTGAACTCTGTGGCTCCGCCCTCCATCATCCTCACTTTCTGTGGTGTCCTGCCGCGGTATTCGTTGCCGGCGACGTCTCCGAGAGCTGACTCGTTGCAGCGAACCTGTTTCTGGAAGCCTAGACCAATTAAAATTTAAGAAAGCCTACCTGTAAAATACAGGGTCCTATGTGGGAAAACGGTACATAAGCAGGTATGCAGAGGCGCCACTAGAGATTTTGGGCACCAAAAATGTATATCACATTGGGCACCCTACCCAAACCAACCCAATTATGTTCCATATTTTTTACTAATCATCCTAACTTCATCCCCGTTTATAGCACCCCTGCAGGTACACGTACATTTAATTCTGCATGTCTTGTGCATCTAGGAATTTGCACATGCTGCCTACCGGCTGTCTGTGTCCTCTATATCAGCGTCCGCATCGCTCTCTCCCTGAGGATCGGACTGGCCACACTCCTCCTGTGGGAAAATAAAGCAGGCATTCAGAGTAGCAGTGGGCAATTTCACAGATCTCCATACTGTTAAAGCATAATATAAAATAAGGACATGTACTAATTAACACCACAAAAAAATACACAGGTATAATTTATAACACTAGGTGATTTTTAACTACCACAGGTTACTATTACATATACTAATCAGCTAAAGACCCTGCTTTGCACTCCTTAAGTTAATATGAGCTTTTCTTCTGTACTACAGACATAATACTTCCTGTTCACAGTCAGGATATTGTTTAGCTTTCAGAAATGGACTTGATGCTCTGCTTCATATAAGTACAACGCCAAAATGCTCTTCTCACTCACTCTCCCAGTACCTCTGTGCCATATCCTTCTGAGTATCTGGTTATCAGCCCCCATTGTGTCTCACAGAACTCTCCCTTCATTGCATCCTGTTCAGATGGATGGAAGGGAAGAGGTCTGTTTCACTGATATACATGCTTTTGCCAAATACATTCTTTTTGCTCCATAACAACCAGGTCCTAATGATGCACTAGCAATTGCAATGACCGAGAGAAGAACACAGAAAAATCGAGAGCTATCCAGGACAAAAAAACACAGAATGGCATAAAATGAATGCCAGACGGTTTAATGGTGAACAGAAACAAGGAAGGAAATCAACGACAGAACAACAAGCACTGGATAAATAACATAAAGACTAATAGTAAAATCGAGTGAGCAAGCAAATGACCCTCACCGGCTGTGTACGTGTTTTACAGCAGTGCATGCAGCGACCCTTGTCACAAACACGCTCTCGCCCACATCTACACCCGCTGACCATCTCTGGACGCCTGGCCCGCTGCTCCTATAACATAATTCACTTATATAAAAATTTCACTTATATACAGAATATATTATCTGTAGATATTATTTGGTTTGAATCTTCGGTTTACTTTAAAATGCACACGCCAACAGTATATTACAAAATAATCTGAGTTGGAAGGTTAATTCAATCTGCTTACCTGGATGTGTGTGTGTGAGAGAGAGAGATAGAGAGAGAGAGAGGGAGTTTAAGATTAATAAGACGAAAAAACTACTCCGATACAACAGTATATTATTATGCATCAGTAAATACATATGAAGCACCGGAGGCTAAGGCTAAATTTAAGTAGGAAGTTGTATATTATTCAAGCCACCATTAGACAGCGACACTGTGCAGTAATGACAGCGAGGCGGTGCGTTAATGTACCTCATAGTCGTGGTCGGAATTTTCCCCAGATGAAAAAAAGCTGTTTGAGTCGGAATCCTCGCGCCGCATGCTGTCCCCCTGCCCCGGGTCAGTCGCACACTAACGCCCAAGGAAGACACCTTCGTGGGTTAAAATACGCACAACCGGCAATGAAACTAAACTATCAACTCCCACAAGTTCAACTATTACATAAACAAGTGCGGTCACTTAATCCACATAGGCTGCAAATGAAATTAGACAAGTTTAACAGCTCCCGTGTCACCATCTTTAAACTTTTAGAATCCATACAATATCATAAAGGAGCACTGAATTTTTTTTGAGCTCAAGGAAATCGATATGAATACTGTTTCCAAGTATTTAGATGTTGTTGCTGTTTCATCTCTTGCTTCTAAACCGCACTTTAATTACGTAATCCTCAAGCTCAGATGTTGGTGCGCGACAACTTTTTCATTTTAATGGCAGCCTGGGGTAGTTTTTGATCATGGCGCACATACCGTGTATATATATATATATACACACACACACACATATATGTGTATATATATGCATATATATACTGTTATATATACCTGTACGACATCTAAATATAACAAAATACATACTGCCTTCGAATTTACAGTCTATAAAACCTCAAGTCATCATTATATAATAATTCAGCATTATTACTTCCAGCACCTAAACATAACCCCTCCAAATGATCAAAATGAAAGGAACTGTCTTACAAGCGCGCTCCTACATGACGCCTTCTTCGCGCTATGGCTCCACGGAACTTAATAACGTTGTGCTAAAACTCCATATGATATTATTTATAATTTGACTCTACCAGTCCTTCAAGATATCGTCCTTACAAAACATCGCTTTACTGAATGTCAAATATTGTTAGAACTGGAACAAGTTTAATAAAATGTAAAAGGCATATCCCTCACGGACTGTTAAAATGGAAGCTTGCAGTGCTCCCAAAATAATTGACATTGTAATCCGCTATCTACGTTAACAGTGTCAATCCGACTCATTTTACGGCGCAGGCATCGGGAGCGCGCCTGCCATAAATACATTCCAAAACAAGTTCTCGGAGCAGTGTGGGAGGGATGAGATTGACGGTGTAGCGGCCACTTATCAATGCGAAGGTGGGCAGCAAGAGAACCAGTTCAACCAATCGCGATTACAAATGACGTACTATAGGTGGGAGTTCAGAAGCTATAAACCACGCCCCATTTTAAATACAGGGTTGTGATTTGATAAATTGAGAATGAGCAATGGCCAATCCCAGTCAAGGAGAGCGATGTGACTTTCCTCAAGCAAACCTGCTTTGAATGAAAGCTTGAATAGGGAACGCAGGTTGAATTTTTCGCACAGTAATGCCTGTTTTGTGCAGTTTGTACTGGTTTCGTTAAGGCATGTATTTCTCTTCTCTAGACGCCTTTGTTTGTATTTTACTTTTGTACTGCTGTCTAGTTATTTGTAATGGGCCACCATGGCCGTCGCCTTAGGTAATTCCTTCAGATTGCATTGATTCGTTCACTGACGAAACGTCCGTTTTGAATACATTTGTCACTTATGTTGTTTTTCAGGGGAGCTGTATTTTATGTTTAATAAATACGTCCATCCGACGTGCCAGCCAGGGGCATATAAATTTATAAGAAATCCCGGCAATCGGCTACCCCCCGCCCTACCGGAAAAACATGGAACTGTTAGTTGCTGTCAGCCTGGGGTCCCCGGATACATTAATCCGCCCTTGGTGCCAGCTGTCTCCCCCAGCCATAACCCATTAGGAGAGCATTTCAATTTATAACGTAGCAGTGCTTTTCACAATGTAATAATAATAATAGTTGTAATTATAGTAATTAATAGTAAGCCTATATAGGGACATATATACCTTCCTATTTGTTTATTTTCTTAGTATTGTTTGTAGTGTCCTGTCTCTGTTACTTACTTTATGTACTTTTGCATGGAAACGAATTTCCTCTCTGATCAATAAAGTATTTCAGATTAATTATATATTCATTATTAATGTGTAATTTGTATATAAATAAATAAAAATACACTATATTGCCAAAAGTATTGGGACGTCTGCCTTTACACACGCATGAGCTTTAATGACATCCCATTCTTAATACATAGGCTTTAATATGGAGTTGGCTCACCCTTTGCAGCTATAACAGCTTCAACCCTTCTGGGAAGGCTTTCTACAAGGTTTAGGGGTGCGGTTATGGGAATATTTGACCATTCTTCCAGGAGAGCATTTGTGAGGTCAGGCACTGATGTTGGATGAGAAGGCTTGGCTCGCAGTCTCCACTCCAATTCATCCCAAAGGTGTTCTGTCAGGTTGAGGTCAGGGCTCTGTGCAGGCCTGTCAAGTTCCTCTACACCAAACTTGCTCATCCATGTCTTTATAGACCTTGCTTTGTGCGCTGGTGCGCAGTCATGTTGGAACAGGAAGGGGCTATCCCCAAACTGTTCCCACAAAATTGGGAGCATGAAATTGTCCAAAATAGCTTCATATGCTGAGGCATTAAGAGTTCCTTTCACTGGAACTATAGGGCCAAGCCTACCCCCTGAAAAACAATCCCACACCATAATCCCTCCTCCACCAAACTTTACACTTGGCACAATGCAGTTAGGCAAGTACCATTTACCTGGCAACTGCCAAACTCAAATTCCATAGGATTGCCAGACAGAGAAGCGTGATTTGTCACTCCAGAGAACACGTCTCCACTGCTCTAGAATCCAGTGGCGGTGTGCTTTACACCACTACATCCAATGCTTTGCATTGCACTTAGTGATGTAAGGCTTGGATGCAGCTGCTCAGCCATGGAAACCCATTCCATGAAGCTCTCTACACACTGTTCTTGAGATAATCTGAAGGGCAGATGAAGTTTGGAGGTCTGTAGCTATTGACTCTGCAGAAAGTCGGCGACTTCTACACACTGTGTGCCTCAGCATGCGCTGTCCCCACTCTGTGATTTTTTGTGGCCTACCACTTTGTGGCTGAGTTGCTGTTCCTAATTGCTTCCACTTTGTTATAATACCACTAACAGTTGACCGTGGAATATTTAATTGTGAGGAATTTTCACAAATGGACTTATTGCACAGGTGGCATCCTATCACAGTACCACGCTTGAATTCACTGAGCTCCTGAGAGTGACCCATTCTTTCA
>JAAGVU020000015.1:13753756-13782939 GCA_011763525.2 Mormyrus iriodes | reverse complement strand
CCTGGTGTCAAGAAGGGCAGCAAAGAAGCCAATTCTCTCCAAGAAAAACATCAGGGACAGGCTGATATTCTGCAAAAGGTACAGGGACTGGACTGCTGAAGACTGGGGTAAAATCATTTTCTCTGATGAAGCCCCCTTCCGATTCTTTGGGGCATCTGGAAAAATGACTGTCCGGAGAAGAATAGGTGAGCGCTACCATCAGTCCTGTCTCATGCCATAAGGCCAAAGTGATAACTAAGTAGCTCGGAGAACAAAATATTGACATTTTGGGTCCATGGCCAGGAAACTGCTCAGACCTTAATCCAATTGAGAACTTGTGGTCAAACCTCAAGAGGTGGCTGGACAAACAAAAACCCACAAATTCTGACAAACTCCAAGCATTGATTATGAAAGAATCGGTTGCCATCAGTCAGGATTTGGCCCAGAAGTTGATTGACAGCATCCCAGGGCGAATTGCAGAGGTCTTGAAAAAGAAGGGCCAACACTGTAAATATTGACTCTTTGCATAAGCTGAAACATAACATAAATATTGTCAATAAAAGCCTTTGAAATTTATGAAATGCTTGTAATTATACTTCAAAACACCACAGAAACAACTGATCTAAAAAAACTGAAGCAGCAAACTTTGTGAAAACCAGTATTTGTGCCATTCTCAAAACTTTTGGCTACGACTGTACTTTTTCCTCATTAACTACATAGCTACTGCATAGGGTGGGATTTTGGATGCAGCCATTGTCTCATTGAGAACTGCTCTCTTTGGTGATAAAGATTGTAATGATTCTGATTTTGATAGAACAAGAACTTCAAACTATTTTTTTTATCTTTTTCTTGCAGGTTCCACTCCTTCTTGCTGTTTCTGGGATATCCACGCTGTACTGTGAAGAAGACTAACCCTGAGGTCTTCTGCAAAACTGTCAGTGACTTTGCCCTGGAGTACCAGACATTCCGCCTGGCCATTCTCAGAGAGAAGAAAAGAGAAAATGAGAAAGAGGGAGAAACGACTGCTTCCACTCCACAATGTTCCCTTCCACAGGTAGTCACTGGGTGGAAGGAGTGAGGAAGGCAGAAGGAAGATAAATATGGGAATGGATAGATGCAAGAGAGAGAAATTAAGGAAGAGAGTAAAAATTGACAAAGGGATGGAATAAAATGATCTATAGAAGGTGGGAATGAGAAATTCACTGAATGTGCTGCCATGCTTGTGGAAGGGGCTAGGGGCGTTGGGGGGGGAAGTTCCCTGGAGGCCTATTTCCTGCTCCTGCCTTGAACCCACCAGAGTTCATTTCCACTTCTCTTTCCCAGGAGTATCTAGAGCACTACAGGCTTCAGGAGGTCCTGAGAACACCTGAGTGTACCCTACGCCGAGACCCTAGCCTTCCCCGCTCCCGCAGCAAGAAAAACACAGGTACAGTACTGCTGTTCAATGAAGTTTCTTTCAGTAAAGCAGGTAGTATAATTCAGGATGCTAACTATTGACGTTATTTTGTACTATGTTGTATTTCTATGATATGTCTTGTTGTACTATTTCGACAAGATATTAAATGCTGCTCTATATAGCTCTAAATATATAGCGTATTGAATAGGCAAAAATAACAAATTCTTTTGCGTAAATGTAATGAGCTATGCATTTAATGTAATGTAAATGTAGGAAAATGTGTGTTGTTTACAAAGCTACTGTCTGATTATTGTAGACCTTGTAGGCCCTTAATCCCCAGCTCCCTGGCCACTGCTATGGGTGGCTGCCCTTCGCAGCCAACATGCTCTCACCTACAGAGAACAAGTTGGGAGAAGCGTAAAGAGAATTTCCCCCCTAGGGATCATTAAAGTATCTATTATTATTATTTATTATTTTGTTACCTGGGAGGTGTTCTACGAAGCAGGATTTCTTGGTTAGCTGGATTACTTGTTTGATTTAAGGTAATCTGGGCTAAATGGACTTTGTTTTTGTTCATTTACGTTTAGCACAGACTTAAATCTTAAATCCGACAACTTAACTGCCTAAGCAAGAAATCCTGCTTCGTGGAACACCCCCCAGTGGTGGTCAATCTTATCCAGAAAGAGCCGTTGTGTATGTGTTTTTTTACTGCAACTCCCTAATTATATTACTAATTGGAGGACTAATTGGCTGAAAAGTGCTCACACTTGGGTCTGAACAGCTGACCTAAGGGTTATCCGAAAAACTGCATACACACTGGCCCTTTGCGGATAAGACTGGCCGTCCTTGTTGTAGACAATGTTTGTGTATGCTTTCTAGGCCAAGCTTCTAGCAAGTTGAAGTAACAATGAGTGATGTCTCCTTCTCTTCACTCCCCAAACCCATCTGGTTGTGGATCACATGATACATCGAACGACCAGAAGCTGAGCATTCTTTAATAGCATCAAATGTAGCTGACTAGTGGGCCCATTACCGTGTCCTGAGAACTCTACCTCCATATGGGTCAAGCAAAAGTCACATGCTGAACAACACCTACGCTATGCTTCCTGACTTGAGAAGGCACACTCTCCATAACTTTGTTCACTAAAAATCATAGCAGCATATATACTCAACACAGTTCTAGTAGTATATTTACATCACATTTAGTTGCTTAGCAGATGCTTTTTATCCAAAGATCCTAAGAATTTAATAAAGCTGTATATTTTGCTAGTGAATTTGCAGTTTGGTGACTTGCCAAGAATTCTACAGTAGGGTGATGTTTCAGACTTGAACAAGAAAGGCTGGACAGTACATAAAACTGAAGCAGAATGTACAAATGCAACATATGCCCCATCTATGCTATATTTCTGTCCTGCCATATCCTAATATCTCTCTGTTATATAACAAACCACCAGGCACAACTTAAGCACAACATTCGAAACTCTGAGAAGTCCATCCATTTTCTGTAACCACTTATCCTAAACTGGGTCGCAGGGGGGTCTGGAGTCCATGCTGGAGGCTACAGGCACAAGGCAGGGAACAACCCAGAATGGGGCACCAACCCATTGCAGGGTACACTCACACACACATGCACACCTACAGGCAATTTGGCAACTCCAATCAGCCTCAGTATGTTTTTGGCCTGTGTGTGTGTGTGTTTTCCCAGAGATGTGAGGTGACAGTGATAACCACTGCACCACCGTGCCACCCCCTTGAGAAGTCTACATTTAAAATATTGGTGAACTATTGTTTTTTCAGTAAGTTCTGTACAATAGTCAGTTACCTACTTAACATTGTACCCCTGCACAAAAACACATGCATACATTTAACAGATGCTTCCATGAAAGCTGTTGCCATACATACTTCGTATAACATAATTATTCACCAAAGATCCACACTAAAAAAGAAACAAAAATTTCACATTAAGTATATTCCTTTTAAGTCACAGATTTTTTTAATAAAGGTTTCAGTGACACATGGAGACTTCACCTAAAGATTAAATTTTTGCTTACTGTACACGTCCACTTTTTGTTTGAATCATTTTTCGGGGGTGGGACCACTTTACTCTTTCTTCAGGGGTTTAAAGGCTCTAAATCTACATCACTGGGGTATCAGTTACAAGCAGGCTTGTAGTGGCAGACCTGTCATGTTCCTACGTATATCAGGAAAGTACAGAACTGGAATGGCAGCTGAAAACATCTATTAGAAATTGGAAGTTATTGTGTAACTTACTCTTCTGAGCAAATAAGCCATAAACACCTACTAAAGAGTATTAAGATGGAATAGAATTATAAACAATCAAAATTAAATCAACTTTGCTCTTTTTGCTTATTATTATTAACATGATCATTATTGCTGTTGTTGTGTTCGTTATAATTTAATTTATTTTTATGGTTTCATCTACGTTTACATGCAAACTTAATTAAATTCTCAAAAAACAAAAAAATCTTAACGTGCCAACTATCAAGTATACTGCATAACTGCTTAATTCTAAAACCAAAACAGTCCCAAGTATTAGCCCATTATCAGACATATTTATCGCCTTCTTTCACCAAGGCACCCAGATAGGTAGATTTGAAGTAATTATACGTTTTGTGACGCCTGGCACAGGATTTGATTGACACATATGTTGGCCACATACAGAAAAAGACCGCGGAACTGCATGACGTAAGTATCCAATGAGAGATTGCGATTTAGAGGCGGGACCCCACGAGGGCGTGGCAATAATTTTACGGCTAGAGAGCCGGCGCCATTTTATAGTCGCAGTCACCTCAGTGTCGTATGTGTTGGAAAGGAAGTGAAAGCGCAAAGCTCGACGAATTTTATTAGCTAATTTTTAAACGTAAGCTCCTGGTGAGTATTTTGATTCAAGAGAATTTTTTTCATTTTTTCCTACTTTGAGCTATCTTTGGGATTTTTGTTTTTATTTTTAATGTATTTTTGTGACAGGCTTTCTGTATCTGTGATTGCGAGTGTGGTGTACATTTTGTGAAGCAGCACTAGCTGGCGAGCTAACAGACTAGCTAAATGGTTACGTGGTCGCGTGAGGTTAATCAGCTAAATGTCGCTAGCTCGCTTTTCATAACTGTCCTTTATTGTTTCTTGTTTTTCTGTCTTAAACTTTTTTTTAATAAATGAACATTTTTGCAAGAGGTCCTTTAGTGCAGTGTGCTTAAGAGAGTATTTTTAAAAGAAAATCCCGAAGACGGTTTTGTTTTTTTTTCTTTTACTAAAAAAGAAAAAAACGGCATTTTTTTCTTCATATTTGGATTTCCTACTTTTTTTATTTTCCGGCTTTGTTTTTCCCCCCAATCATTTAGCTAATTGATTTACTGTTTTCAGCAAGGCTGCTTATGGCTTGTAATTGGATGATTTAAGTAAATTTTTAATTCTGTATTTTTGTTTTACCTTTTTTGGTTTTGTTCTGTATTCATCAGCTATTCAGACGTAAGACTGTTATTTTTCTTTTTCTTTTCAAGGCTGGTTTTAAAGGGATTCTGAACAAACTTCTGTGTAATATTTTTTTGCGCATGACCGGGTTGTGGATTATGAGACTCGAAATGGACTTTTTGTGTAGCAACACGAGACTAATTCCTGAAAACATTAAATTAAAAAGTTGTAATGAAGTTCATGTGTGGTGTGGAAATGCGTTAATTTTTCCGCGTGTACGGCTGTAGTTGTCATTTATTTCCTCCCCCCGAATGAGTTTCCTGTTTGTTAGCTACTGCTATGTTCCAATTCGTACGAAAGCGCGTGATTTTAAAGTCCATTGAGTGTATTAAACATTAGGGACGCTTGGTCTTTCCTTAAAATAGACTGACGAGAGCAATCCAAGTTAAAATTCCTTTTGTATTTTTGTTTTAAACTACTTCAGCTAGGGTAGATAAAAGGGAATAGATTAAAGAAGGATTTAAGGTTTGAGAATTTAGATCATCTGGATTATGTATATAGATTAATTCAGCAAGAAATATTGAAGTTATTTCATTGGGGTATGATAGTAGGTGCCTGATGTGCAGATTTGAGTTAATCAAGAACTGAAACTACTGGGATTATCAGCCTCAGCAGTCTAAGGGGTATTGGAAATATTCTGATACTCAAAAGATGTTGAGCCAAGAAAAAGTTGAAAGGAGGCGAATTGTGTGAATGAAGACTGCCTACAGTAAGTCAACTGGCAGTCCAGTATATTGATGTGGAAAGACCAAAGAATGCCTGTCTCATTACACCTTGAGAGGGGGTTATAGTACTTTAAGCAAAAAAGAAAAAACAACTGCTGCTAAGGCTGAGAAGAGAAGGGAAAACTTTGAACACTGTAGTACTGAAAAAGCATTTTCTGGTCTAATTGTATTGTATGCTGATGGGGGCTGGGGCTAGGATTTAGGAAAAAAGTCGATGTATCCCTCCTGCCACGTGTCATTATAGCTGGCTGGTGGTATTGTTTTGCATTTTCACAAGATGCATTGGCCTCTTGATAAAAGTGGAACTGTTTGAATGCCATAGGATATCTGAACACCATTAACTGAGCTTTTTTTTTTATGAGGGGGCCTGTGTCCCAGGGTTAAGGTTGATTTTAGTATGGTATGATTTCATGAACATGATGAAATAATCTTAAGAGTTGCCTGTTCAGTTACTAGCTCTTAGTCAACATCTCAAGTCTGTAGAATAAGATGAGCCAAGCTATTTAGAGTATAAATCCACTACCGACGAACTTAATGCAAACAATAGTTGTGGTTCAGCATCCTTGTAGAATGCTCTTTATGCTTTGAGTCCATGCCTCAATGAATTGAGGCTGATCCAAAGCAAAAGGTGTGCAGAAAAATATTTGGAAGGTGTCCCTAATGTTTTTTATACTTCGTGAAACTTCCATGATGCTGTTCTGTTTTTTGACGACACATCTGCTTTGCCTTCTGGCACTCACATTTGGCATAAATGGCCAGATAGTTCTGTTTCAAATAAAAGGCAAACCAGTTTCATACTTTAAGTTCTGAATTTCATACTAGAGTTTTGAAACCCTTCTTCCCCCCTCAGTGAGAATTCGTTGTCACTTTGTCATTATTTCTAATTAAACTTTCCCCCTTTATTTTTATTTTTCAGTTTTTGCTGCAGCTTTTTTGAACAACGGCGACCCGTAAGTTATTTCTCAAAAATTTTTCCCCTCCACTTTCATACCACCTGCTAGTACGTACCTGTATTTTTAATCTGCAGAATGTTTTTTCCAACAGAAATATTTCCCCCTTCCCTTTTAATTTTCTTTAATTCTACTTTTACTTTGTTACAGTCAACTATAATTTTACTTTGTACTTTGGATGAGTTGTAGGGCCTTGATGAATATAGAATGGTCTTTGTTTTTTTTTCCCCCTTTTTTTCTTTTACTTTTTCTTTTTCTTCAAATTCTACAAAGAAATTTGCCTTCCCTCACACAGTGGAGGATGATGTACTTGCTAGATGACCTTTTGCTGTTGCAAAAAAAAAAACATCTGGAAGATTGCTATGTTGACCACACTGACAAAACACTTTACACTTTATGAAGTATGCTTTGGGAAAATATAGTTTATATATTTTATATATATATATATAAAGTTTATATATAGTTTATAGCTAAAAATTTCATCTCTAAAATTCTAGGTGACAAGCCAAATTGTAAAAGGACAAAGCCAATAACCTTTCCTATAATATTGTTTCACTTCTGGGAAATTTAGTTTTGAGTCACAATGGAGTGACCGAAAATCAGTCACATTGATCAAGATTTCTGCTGTTTTCTGTCTTTGTAGTATATGCTTGTCTAAAGATTTTTGTTCACCAGTCATTTGTTTTGTTAACTACCATAGTGAACTAAGCAATTGAATTGAGTTGACACAGTTGAATTCACTGCACCATATTTTATGGTAAAATTGTTTTGGTAGTTTGTAAAACAAACTACCTACCTCTTAGGTTATAAGTAAAGTTTTCTTTCCTTTGGTTATTTTAGTGCATATTATTTCTGGCCCGAAAAATGTATACTAACAAACTACTGATGTTGGTTGCGTGTGTGCAACACAGACTTGGGGTTTGTGAGAGTGTCTATGTATAATATACAAAATAAACGCATCTTTTTGGTTTGTAATGTTTTTTTTTTTTTTTTTTTTGTTGAGGGGAAGTGTTCAAAAGAATTGTCGTTCACGTTGACAGACTTGTTTTATTTCCTTTCTTAGGACTCCATCAGACAGCAGTGGAAGAGGGAGAAAATAAATATTTCAATGGGGAGTGGATTTGAACCTGTTTAAAGCCTGTCGTAGAATTAAACACTAGTATATTAATTAAACCCAGACCCTGCAATGCAGCATCAGTTATATTACTGTGGAAGCACATCAACTTACTGAGAAATAATTTAACATGTTTTTAATCTGTAATAACATTCATCAGATGGGCTCTTATAGTTCATGCATCACAACATTTCTCCCAGTCAAACTTAGAAAGTGTCATGACTTTGTGTGTTTTCTGTAGTGTCACAAGCTATTCACTATGGAATTCCAACGATATCCTTGTTACCATTGTTCTTCATTTCAATTTATGATTGTCACTATAGTGTGAAGCCATTTCGAACCATTAGTGGTGGTAAACAGCTACTGAAGTCATTGGAATATTTTAAGAAACCTTTTACCAGCTATGGTGATGCAAGCCCAACACTGACATTCAAGCTACCAGCAGAAGCAAAAACATTTTAATGAATTGGTTACATAAATTAAAGTTGGTTACTGAGTCCACCTGTAGCCAAAAGGTGTACAATAGCTACCAATTACTTACCTAAAACATTAAGTAGAAACTAAACTACTGTGTGAAGCCGAACCCAGGACATGTCAGAATAATTACTGATTTTCCTGACCTGGTGAATATCCCATCTCTGTTACTTACAGTGAAACAGTACATGGTTTAATGGGTCTACATTAAGTAACCACAGGGTCTTTTCCAGATTATGTGTAACAAGTAGTATATACTGTTTTACTGTTTAAAATGGGTTTGTGGCCTTGATCTTTAGGTATGGATGCCTTGAATTTTGAAGGACCATTCGCCTCTCGGAAATGAAATGTGTACAACTGTCCTACCAACCTGCTCTTATTCTGCAATTTATTTCCTTAAGCATGGTGACAAGAGATGTAGGGATGTTTAGAGCTGGGGTTATATTTAATGAGGTGTGTTTTCTGTTGCATCTGCTAATCCATCAATGGGTAGACTTGCTACATCCTATAAATTGAAGGTTACTAGGAGGCTAACTTGACTGAGACAGCAAGATTGCCGAGATGCCTGCTGATATACACTGGGCACCACCTCACAGTGAGAGAAAGTAGATGCTGTCAGACAACTTCACTTTCACAGGGGCATTAGAGTCGTAATGAATAGGTAACCCCTTATTGTTTTTGTACTACTGTTACAGCAATAAATATGTGGAGTATTTATAATCCTTAACCTCAAATGCCAATTAAGAAGTCAGCAGTAAAATAGTTGTCTAAAACTCCAAAGTCTTAAAGAACACAATAACCAAAATCTATACGTCAGATCTATAGATGAGAAGGGGTTACCTTCACACTCCTTTTGACCTTTTACGACTAGTTGGATTTAACTGTGTACCGAGCTTTGCAGCAATGATGAAAGTTTATCTTGTAACATTATCTCATTGTCAAACATTGGAAATTCAGACCATGCTCCATTAACTTCCCTGCTTTGACAGTCTGCCTGTGGTGCACCACGGGAAGTAACTGCCTTAGGAATAGTTCACACTGAGGTGAAGCATTGCCTCTTGTATCATATTGTAGCTGGGCTGTGGGTTATGTGCGTCTTAGCTCTGTTTTAGCAGTAAGTTAATTTGTCATAAAACAGTCAACTTTTGCAGATGTGAATTTACAGATGGATAATTTCTAGCAGCAAAAATCCAGGCGTTGTATACTAACAAAGACTTTAACCATTATTATTTTGTATGAAAACCCACAGGCTCTTTATTCCTACTTGGTGTTGCCATTCCTGCCCTTGCCCATTTAAAGGGTATAGAAGGAGAAAGTACCACCTTTTGGATTCTTGGTTCATTGATTTAATTTTTCTTGTTCTATAAAGAGGATGGAACTGCTCAACTCGCTGTCTCCTACTCTCCCCTACTTCCATCATGACAGCTGGCTTTCCACTGGTAGCAGCGTGATGGCCAGCAACGTGACCAACAAAACTGACCCGCGCTCTCTGAACTCGCGAGTGTTCATCGGGAACCTGAACACATTGCTGGTGACCAAGGCCGACGTGGAAGCCATCTTTAGCAAGTACGGCAAGATTGTGGGCTGCTCCGTTCACAAGGGCTATGCCTTCGTACAGTACGCCAATGAGCGGAATGCACGTGCTGCCGTGGCCGGCGAAGATGGTCGCATGATCGTGGGCCAGGTGCTGGGTAAGCTGAGTGGGAGCCCTTTTCGAGGGCTGGGCAGTTGATACGCTACAGGAAAGTAGTAGAAGTGCTGGCTTAACCCCCTTCACCCATTTGTCAAACAGATATTAACTTGGCGGGTGAACCCAAGCCTCACCGATCGAAGAACGTCAAGCGCTCTGCGGGTGATATGTATAGGTCAGGCTCCTGCCACTTTCTCCTTTTTAGCATCTGATTCATTTATTTGGCTTTAATGACAGACAAAATGCACAGCAAAAAAATAAAATGCTATAAAAAAATAATGCACCATCCAATAAACAATTAACGATACTGTGTAATATGTTTCCTCTTTCTTTCCAGCTCCACTTTTGATCTGGACTATGACTTTCAGAGGGATTACTATGACAGGTATGCATAAAGAGTGTGTGGATCTCCTAGTGTCTTTGCAGGGCTGTTCATAAATGTTACTTCTTCCTGTCAGGATGTACTCGTACCCCTCCCGGGTGCCTCCTCCTCCTCCACCCCTGTCCCGGGCGGTGATCCCATCTAAGCGTCCACGGGTGAGCGCCAGTGGTGGGGGTGGCCGACGCACCAAGAGCAGCTTCTCCTCCTCCTCCAAAAGCAGCCAGAGAATCTCCTCCTCGTCTTCACGTGCTGGTAGGTAGTTACTGCTTCATGCCTTTTAAATCCTGGACCTGAATTTTATGTGTGTGCAGGTGCACTGCTATAGTATACGTCATTATCATAGTACATTTTAAGGGTTTTTCCGTGTTTCTCTAGTAAAGGCAGATGACCTGCAGACTATAAAGAAAGAACTAACACAGATCAAACACAAAGTGGATTACCTGCTTGAGAGTCTGGAACGCATGGAAAAGGACCACAACAAGAAATCAGGTTAGGTAAACACTAAACAACTGTATATTGATTGAATTGATGAGTGCGTTGTCGTATACACAACAATATGTAGACAACACACAGTGCTTCTTCCAATGTCCCACTTCGACCCTGTTATGTCCGTTAGAAATGTTTACACTTGAGTTAGATGCAAGGAAATAGACTGGCTAACGTCCTTGTCTTAGTAATGCCTTTCATTATGTTCCTTTTCATTTGATGACTGTATCTGGAACTGTTATTCTGGACAGAAGGGAAAAGTGTGAAATCAGAGCCAGGTGAAGTGTCCTCACTTCAGCACTCCGGCAGCTCCAGCAGCAAGAAGGATGAGAGTGGAAAGAGGGAGAGAGAGGCACAGGAACTTAATGACTCTGAAGAGGAGGGCGACTTGTTGGAGGAAGAGGAGGTAAGCATTGGTTGGGGGGTAGGTTTTGAAGACATTGAGCAAGAGAGGGAGGGTGAATGATTAACTCTGGAGGTGAAATAAAAAGTTTTCAAGAATTTTTAGGCAGAGGTAACTTAGGTAGAGGTGATGGAGAAACGCCCACACACTGAAGAGTGCCATGTACATTGTGTCTCATAGATTGCTTTGCTCCATCAGGTGAAGAGTCGAGGGAGGGAGGAAGACAATGATGATGAGGAGGAAGAGGGAGAGCAGGAGGAAGGAGAAGATGATGGTGACAGTGCCAATGGAGACGACGACTCGTAGATGCGGCAAGAGATGCATGGCTTGCATGCACATGGTCCCATACAAAAAAACAAATCAGCTGAACTGACAATACCCAGCACACAGGAGTGAAACATGGTACAACATATCTTTGACAACCACGCAATGTAATCATTTTTGGGAACACTCAAAACTCCATTATAAATTGTATGAACTTTGTTGTCAATCTATATGCCTTGTACAGACACACTTCTGATCCATACTCTTCATTAATCTGTATGCAAACTACTGGCTGTACTAAATCTGTCATGCATCTTTCACTTACAGTCACCTCCCACCATTTTTTCAGCAGATGTTATGTTTTGTTGTGTCTCTCCTACCTGCTTTTAATGTAGTGGCTACCAGCCTTCCCTACTCTTTAAAAAGCATGAAGTGAAGGCAGATGTCCTCACTTCAGAACCAGGACAGATGCAGTAAAAATTCCAGAGAAGGAAAACAGAAAGGAGGAGAGAGGCAGTTACATTTATTGATCAAAAAAAAACTTCTGTTGCATGATGGCTGGTTACTTCATGGAATGTCTGTGATGTGTTGCAATTGTTTCTTTTGGCCAGTAGGTGGCAGTAAGAGCCAATGGCTTTGTGTCTGTTTACTGTAAGGCAAATAGGATTTGGTACTATAGTTAAACTCTTTTACATTTTAGAAGAACGGTAGTTATCAGATTTCTGTTGAACAGTGGGTTTTTCCCTTCGATTAGTGAAGATTTCTGTAATTATATGGAAAACCAGAAAGTACTTTGAATAATCCAAATTCTCTGTAATGCAGCAACTTAATGTTGTTTTTTATTTAAATTTTTGTTCCAAGTGTGACAATAAATTTCAGTAAGCTTTCCACATCAGTGTTTGTTTTATTTCTTGCTGTGCATGCCTCTTGCACATATCATCAGATGAGGCCTCTGTGTCGTTGTAATACTCTGATGGGAGGTCCCCTCTCATTGGTGTGATAAGCAGTTTTTGAGTGCTGATTGGACTAGATGGAAAGGGGAGGGCAAAGGGACACATATCTCAAGAGTTCAAAGCCTGTTTAGAGTTTATGTCAAGAAAATGGTCTGCTGGTTTGCCTTAAAAAAATCAATGTAAAGCAGAGAGTAATGAAGGGGTGGAAAATTTATAGGGAAAAAATCCACAGGTTAGTGACAGAAAGCAAAGTAACAGCTAAGATATCTACAAGAAATCTATATGGTTGCATAAAACAGGGAGCAGGGAAATGAGAAACAGAAGCTGAGCATGGTAAAGTTTAGAGTGATTTATGACTGTATCCCACAGGAGGGCAGCTGTGGGCTAGGGAGATATGCTGGTGAGAGGGACTTTTGTGCTGTTGGAGCCTCAATCAAAAGGACTGAACCCATCCGGGAGGGTGAGGAGGGGGAGGTGGAGAGAGTGAGTCTTTGTGTGAGCGTGTCAGAAGAGCTGGTGCCAGGAGAACCACTGTTTCCTGTCCCTCTCTCTATGTGTGAGCTACACCCTCCACACAGAGAGGAAATGGGAGGGGTGGGGAACAGATTCTAGCTGTTTTGTATTCCTCTTCTGCCTCCGTAGGTCTGTCCTCCGTTTCACTTTCCCTCTTTTTTTGTGTCCTCACATTTTTCCCCCACACACTTTTCTGTGTGGGATAAATCATGTCACTCATTCCTGGCCTTTTCAACGGCCATCTATCTCACTGTATGTTGACTCTATATGTGTTTCAAAAATGTAAAAATATTGCTGGACTGTATTACAGTGAAATTCCATGCAGACTAACATTTGTACATCATATCCGTCATCAGGGAAACAAGTGAAAACACCGCATCTAAGAAACCACAACTTTTCCTTTTTTGAAAACAAGCATCTATGTCTGACTAGCATTTCTGCTCATTTTCTGTTTATAAACAAACATGATTAACAATTACGTGGTTGCAGGTGTGTTTGTTGGGTGCTATCTTTACTGTATGTGTCTTTCATTGCACTGACATCACAGCAACTGGCTTTTAAAAGTAGGTCAACACAACTGTGATGTCACTCCCTTGGGAACAATTCAGTGGCCAATCATGTGTAAACACTCCCCCTTACCCCTCCCACAGGAAAACAAACAGCTTCCTTCATTTTCAATGTATGAGTCCGGCCATGACAGAGTTCTTTTTAGATATGCACCCCAATCCAAACATAGAGACACATACCTACACAGTGTTTCACAGACTTTGCACATGCAAACAGACAAACCCACATAGACAGCGTTGCTATATAGACTTTCTCCCTCACCACCTAGGTACACAAGCATACATACATACAAGCACATTAAAAGCTGGGTGCATGGTATTACAGTCAAAATAATTGCATTTTATATCTTTATAGTAGAACAATAGTAAAACCAATCCATTTATAGAAGTGTGCAGGACAATCACAGAAAGCTTTCTTGATAGACAATCCTAACAATCTGGACATATTATTGTGGAAGGGATCAGACTGTGGAGCCCCAATAAAACGTTTAACTAGTGTTTCTGTAAGCCACTTAAGTGTTGATAATAATTCAAGTTCAGCAGACATAAACAATATCATAAAAAGACATCGGTAGAGTTTCAGAGCTCCCTCTCTGGTCATGAAGAGAATTCAAGTATGCTTAAATTAAACCAAGAGGTAGTTACGGGTAACAGACAACTATGTTTGGGAAACTACAGTAATGAAAGTGGATCTCTCACAATATGTGTGTTTGCTATCAGACAAACATAGACCTGCCCTTCGTTTCCTGGCTGACCATACTAGATCCCACAGAGTCCCCTTGTATCATTTTTCAATGGTGCAGTTTGTCCATTTTTAAACATGACTGCAGCCTGGATTTTAATACTCATTAAAAACATCTGAAGCTGCCGGCCCATCTGGCATTTGTATCTGTATCACAGAGAAATAAACACTGGAGTTTAACAAGGTGAAGACGCCAGTTGCATTGTCAAAGAATTGTTAGTAAAGCTCTCTGAAGCGCAACCAGAACTGGTGGAAGTTCTGTATGATGTCATTTTGTACACCCCAGTGATGAGTTGGGTTCATATTAATATATATATAAAAGAGATGCTGATAATGACAGTAAGAACAATGTGTTTTTTAGGGCAGATGCACAAGTTTTATAAAGATTTTATGTTTGCATATCACCATGCTGCAGTACAATGGCTTGAGCTTTCTTAATAAAAAACATGAAAATACCCTTTTAATCACTATATAAATGGACAATTCATACAAGCAATGTACAACCAGGCATTACATCAGAATCAGAGAGGAGGGGGAGCCTTTTCAGGTACAGAGCAGGGGGAAGTCCTGATTAAGCAGCTCTGTACACTCCTGTGTACAGAAAAACACAAAAAAATGGCCAAACTCCAAATTGAAAAACATTAAGCTTTTAATAGTCTTGACAACAAATCATTGGTCAGATAATCAGCAAGAACTAAAAAAATGTACCCCCAAGACCTGTGCCACCATTTGCTCATTACTGCAGTGAACTGTTGGAGAACAAAAGTTAGAAAAAAGGAAATTCATTTACATAACCTTCTTGTATTCAAAGATAAAATCGAGAAAAAAATTAAATCTTTAATATAAAATTCAAAGTAACACATGTCAGGGTGTTCAAAATTTTCCAAAATATCTTCTGGCTATATGCTATTGAGACCATTAAAAGCTTAATGTTTTGCAATTTTTGGTTGGGCCCATTTTTTTGCCCAGGAGTGTACTTTAGTTTATTAGTTATCATATGTACTTATGATTACAATCTTGCAGACGCAGTATTTTCGTCGACATGTTTCGTCAACATGTTGCCTTACCACTTTCATGCAATACAAAATAAACTAAAAAATGTGATCAAAAAGTTTTTATTTGATATGGATATTGTACATATTTTGTGGTTAAATAATACTTGAACTTTTTTGAACATAACATGTAAATGAAACTTAAAAATGCATGAAAATAACTTCATAAGTAATATTCTTATTTATCTGTATTGTCCACATGAAAATGCATTCAAATATATTAAGTTACTCACAGGTTGCTTTTTACACGTCTTACCACTAGCAGATTCTAGCTAGTCAGTGAATATATATATATATATATATATATATATAAAAATCTTATTTCATCTTTATTATCCATTTTCCCACCCGTCCCCACTTCTAACCATTTAATTAGTTTTTTGTTTGTTATTATTTAACTGTTATTTGTCTCACAGTCTTCGGAATAGCCAGATTTGCATTTCACTGTGAGCTGTATCTTCATAACCAAGCACATGACGAATCTTGCATCCTGAAGTGAAGTTTTGGCAGCAGTATGGTAAGCAAATTAGAATACCAAAACAGGACAGAAATCAAGGCATCATGTAAGAATGTCTCATCCACTTGAGAAATGAATGCCTGGTCAGAATTTCTAATGAAAATTAACACTAAAGCTGATGAAAAAACATGATTTTTAGTGCAAAATTGACTTTTTATTAAACAGTTCACTAACTTTTGCACTCTGGCAAAGTACGATTTGGACAAAAGGATGAGAGTAACACTAAATACTCTAAATACATTACAAATCTACAACAGTGTATCTGAGTGATGGGCCTTTTTTTTTACAATTACTGTATGACCTGTGTCTTCCTGTTGAGCTGTTCCCCTTTGACTATGAATGGCTTTTAGTTTGGCTTATATTGTCTTATGCTCTTTAACTGCTGTGTCTATTTTCCAGTTTGTTTCAATTTCAGCACTGATTTTCTCAGGTCTGCCAGTTCAGGTACTGCAATTGGATCTTAGAAGTAAAACTTTCCTTTACCTCAGTGCAACAGCCAAACAGAACAACAACTATACCAATTGTCATTCTTCAGTTGGACACTGTGGGGTTTTACAGTTTCTGTGCACTATTCACCCTAATGATAACAATCGCTTAAAGATATTCACTAGAAATAAGACATCAAATCAAACTGACACAAGAATACAGGAAAGCACTATAATGTCTGGGACTAATCTGGAAGAAAAAGTGTAGACCTGGACTGAATAAACACAAGAATTCTGTTGTGAAAACATCTGCTCAAGTGGCATATATCTCTACTAAGAGGAATGATCTGGGAATGATGAACTTCTAGACATCCTAAAGACTTCGTGTGAAAAGACTTTAATGAAATCTAGATAAACTACAATTAGAATGTAGGCAGACTCAAGGAGAGACTTAAACCATGGTGATCTAAATTGGAGAGCTTGATGGAAAAGGATGACTAACCAGATAAGAAATCAATGGACAGACCAACTATTGTAAAACTAAGTGTGAATCACTATCACTTACATTCTCTACTGCAGGCATTAACCTCTCCATCCCTGTTTCACTAATGGGATGAAAGATTTAAGTGAAATGACTGAAAATGATCCACGATTACTGTACTTATCACAACACAGCTGATCTGACACCCATCCATCTTTTACACACTCCAGGTCAGGGTCACAGGGGAGCTTGGAGTCCATCACAAGCAAAATGTGGCACAAAGCTAGAGAATAACATGGACATGATTTCAGTCCATCACAGGACATAAACAGACTAAGGATAATTTAGAGATAAGTTACTTCAAACTTTTGGACTGCAGGAGGAAATCAAAATAGGGGACAAGGAAAATATGCAAACTCCACACACACACAGCAGAGGCAAGATTCGAGCCCAAACTCTAGAGGTGTGAGGGCACCATGTAATACCCAGATCTGACATACAAACTAGGAAAAATGGTAACTGCTCAGAAAACAGTCAAAAGTAGAAAAAAAAGAGAGTCTATTAGTCAAAGTGAGATCCAAACAAGAAAAGACAGGAAAATACATTACTAATAAAAAAGTACATTATGTATTTAACTTTAAAACCACAAATGCAAATACACTTTCTAATGAATCACAAACATTACTTTGCAGGGGAACAAGCAAATAATGTTAAGTATATCAGTACCAAATTACCCTACTTGAAATAACCACACCATGTGGCAGTATCCCATGCAATTACTGTAGGACAAACACGCCTGATGCCCTTAAACCCTATGGTCCAATTTGTCGCGAGTGTGGTTTTTGGTTTCAGTGCTATTGTATAAGTTAAACACCACAATATACTTGTTAAGCAGCCTACTATCCCGTTTAATAAATTATAACATTTTCGCATAAATCGAGTAAACAGTGACCGTTTAACTTTTTAATGGGAAAAATACGCTGCGCCTCTTAAGTTCCTCCTGTGTAAAATATCCTATCAACTCTTTCCTTAACAAAAAAAAAAACGACTTTTCCGCTTCGAGCGCACGCATTGTCATTTTAGTTCTGCAAAACAGATGCTTGTTTCAGTTGTAATATCGGGCCTCCACTTATGATTTAGTATCTCGAGATAAAAGGCAATTAGCAAAGTTTCGTTTTGTTAACTCGAACACGGACTCCTTGCTTTTTGCAGATCAAGTAAGTGGTTTACTGTGGCTGTATTTATAGACTGGATACTGTATGACGGCACGGTAAGTAGCCCTATGGCCTGACACCTCCACGTTTGTGGGGTCTGTTTGCATGTTCTCCCTAAGCTTGTGTTCATACTCTTTGAATACTCACGTTTTTTTTTATTCTGGCAGTCCAAAGTTTCGTACTCTGTCATCGTAAACATGAAACATACGCACCACCACCGTGCATACACGACCAACGGGGGCTTTTGTTCGTCGCGTTTGCTCTACTGGCGTGTTTATCACTGTGGGTGCCCCAGTAAATTGCGCAAGGTTCGGTTATGAACATTAAGTAACACTTGAAACGACTGTGGTGATATCTGAGCCTAGGCAACATTAAAGTTAACAACACGCATATACAGGCTATGAACAAAACAATACATCCATATGTGTAGTGTAATAATGACTGAATCACAGGCTAATAATGTGCTATATGCCTCACAGCTGTAACTAGAACCTTGGAATGCGTGCGCGTTTTATTCGAGCCCCTTCAACAACAGGCGTCTACCAACAGCTTCAAGAAGGGGAAGACGACTGACATTGAGTTATATTGAATGAAAGACACATTTAACCATTTCAAATATTACTGCTTCCTTTAAAGGAAATTAGAAGACAATAATAGGAATTTCATCTTGTTTGGGCGATTGCTTGAAGCAGGAAGGCGGACATACGTTCCTAATGTGGCACCCTTATTTGTCTCCCCCTAGGTCTTGTTAAAGTTACTTTCCCCGTGGCTTTTGATTGACGGCTCCATATTTTCAGTGGGGATTTTTTTTTCTGTCTGGTGAAAGAACGAAAAAAGACAGCGAATTTGAAAGGACAGAAAGGAAGAAAACACAGGAGTAAACAGCACATATATCCATATACATATATCAACGGCGACTAAAGGACCAGGTCTGAAGAACACCATCTGTCAAGACCAGAAGACTAGAGTTGTGTTTATGTAGAATAGCCACATATTTTTAAATAGATATTTTTGTCCGGGATTTTCTTTTTTTACTTAAGGTAAGTAAATGGAGAACTGAATTGTGCCAAATTTAACAATATGCCGATAAGCATGAAACTAGAATGATAATATAGAATGCTATAATTTTTTACGTTTAATGTACCAGCCTACCCAAAATCCATGTGTTTTTCACGAAACTGTGCAAATGCATGTAAATAAAAATAGTTTTTCAGATTCTGTTATGCAAAATATGCATGCACGAGGGACTTAGCGCGTTTATTTTTACGAGATACATGCTAAGACGGAATGACTTTTATTTGTGCTATTTTACATTGCTTAATATGTCATCCCATTTACCTGCCATTTTTGCGTCCTTCTTTGAAAGATTAAAATATATAGTTAATTCGAATGTATGCAAATAAATCGAGGGCACAACAACAATAACAAGTCAATTCCCGACCGTAGATCAGTTATGGGAACCTACTTATACAGGGTTTGTCGCGACATGTTTATCGCGAAGCGCACATGTGGCGTTAGTGTTATACTCATTGTTCGGGTCCCCGCCTCAATTAAAAAAAACACTATGAAAACGTTCTAGTACCGCCTAGCCGCAGGCGCACAGTCATATAAACTCAATTTACTCTTGAACCTGAGCAATATTACGTTATTTTGTCTATCTCTGTAGCTTTTTTGTTGTTTTTTTCCCCCAGAAATATTTATAGATGATACTTAGTGTCTTCAGAAATGTATCTTAATTGAATTCAATATAGCCTAAAAGTATAGTGCAGTAAGGGAGCATCGCAAAATGAGCGTCTGGGTCTGGAGAATGTTTGCTTACCGAGCGCTAATGTAAACCAGCGGCGCTCACTCGCTCCTGTGGGCGAACGATTGCCAGTGTGTCAATGTCAAACGGAGGGGAGGTGTGCTGTTCCCGCGCCCTCAATTAGTGATTTGTACCGGAGCAACATCCGTGAAAGGATTTCTGTTATTCACAGGCATTTATATTAGAAAAGCATTATCACCAGCAGTAGTAGGCTACACATGAACGCCTCCCCACCCCTCCCCCCCACACACACACACACACACACACACACACACACACGCACGCACAAACACACGTAGACACACAAACAGTTAAGTACATAAAGACTTAGCTGCAGGCTGAGCCAAGATCAATACTGCAGCTTTTATACCTGCCCAGGGTGTAGAAGCATGCATGCATAGATGGATTGTTTTTTCATCTCATTCCGAGAGAATTTATTTTTCATTTGTTTAGTCCACTATTTGACAGAACCTGTATGGACTAATACTAATTAATACAATATTTATTTTACATTTAATAATTATTTCATAATCTCTCTTGATGCACAATGTTCTTTTCATGCAGAATTTTATAATATTGAATACCATATAATATTCATATATAAATGTGTCATGAATATGCATTATGCAATACTATATGTAATGGCTACACAGGGATTTAGGGTACAATTTTGCAAAATAAGCATATTAAACTGTAGTTTCACATTATATTTATAATATTATTTTAGTATTTAGCATGCAGACGATTTGGTAAATTTATTAACTCATCAATTTATGTCCTTTAACACACACAAAAAACAAGTATTTGGTGATTGTTTGACATTGCCACACCATTAAACAAGGCAAAAACAAAAACAAAAAAAACATCAGCACATTGAAGCACTATTTTAAATATGATCTAATTTACTAAAAATAGCATTTAAATAACTTTGAATTAGGGATGTGGCCAAATATTATTTGTCTCACTTGTACATTTTTTTGGACAACAATGTCTCCTAAATAAAGAGATGCTAATACTTTCTTATGTGTATCAAGATGAGATGGCACAGGATTTATAAATACTGAAGACTCCACAAAGCTACCATGTTAGGTACTTCAGACTTCCTAAACAAATGGTAGCAAATTATTTTAGTGCATGAAGGAAAATGTTGTGCTTTTCTGCCATTAGCAGATATTAATATGAACAAGAGCAATAATTTAATATAACAGCATTGCTTAAAAGATAGGGTATGATAAAATGGCAGTAATGAAGATTCTGTTCTTCCCATTTAAGGGTAGTTCATATAGTTAAAATAATCTTGCATACCTATACATACTGATTAGCTGATGCAGCATAATATATATTTTTAAAGAGATATACAGCAGAAATGTGTAGAATTGTTAAATAATGGGTAACAAGGATTATAATATGGAGCTAAGTAGCTATTTGCTAGGTTAGTATTTTTTTTGATATTTGAAACTAGTATATTAGCTTTCTTTATATATTATATGTGTCACTGGGCAATTGGGTGGTCCCTTTTATTTAAAAGGCATTGTAATGGTGACGATCTAAACTATTCTTGTAAAATATTGAAAACAAAAATATTGATGGAGGCATCCACCCAAGAGAAAACTAGGATAATGAAATATAAAGAAAACCAGGCAGACCGGTTCATATGTTCTTATGTGAGACGGCTTACCATTTTTACAAATACTCATAAACATTACATCAGCATAGCATTAAAGTATGTCACATAACATCCATACAATACACAGCCTTTGTTGCCGTGCTGCATTCTACCATACTTTTACATTAATTACACTTAATTTCTGTACTCCTCCACACCAACATTTGTTGCTATTTTGCAATACATCCATCTTCAAGTCACTTATTCTGGTCAAGGGAGACCAGGTGCTTATCTGGGTCAGCATAGGGCACAAGGGGTACATCCTGGAAAGGATGCCATTCAAAGGGCACATACACGCACACACTCACAAGCACAGCACTACTCTTCAGGCAATTTCAAGACATTGGTTGGCCTAATTGCCCATCTTTGGACTATGGGAGGAAATCAGAACACCCAGAGGAATCCTGCATGACATGGGGAGAACTATGCAAACTATACACACACAGAATGGAAGCAGGATTCAAACCCCTGACCCCAGAGGTGTGAGACAACAGTGCTAAACTGCCAAGCTGGGTTGTTTTTTTCTTCTTTGTCTGGTATCTTTTTAAGAGTTTGTTTCTACACCTGTAACAATGTATTGAGGTTATCTTGCATAGATAGATGGCCTGGTGCCTAGTTTGATTTTTTTGGTTTCCAGGGTCAGGCCACACTACAAAAGCATATATACTATTCTGGATAGTCTGTAGTCTAACTGACTCCTACTTTACATTTAATTCTAAGTATTGAGGTTTAAAATAGTAGAATAAATGAAATCTCCAAAATCCATGTAATGGTCTTTGAAGAAATGTGCATTTGCTGAGTTGTTTTGTTTGAACATCACTGGTTTGAAAGAATGGCAAGGTAGAAGAGCAAACAATGGGTGGTAATACCTTCTGTGGGGCAGATATTAGCCAGGAACAAAATGTGCAGTTATGTAAAGAGCGAGAAAGCAAAACAAATTTAAAATAATATTACAGAAGAGGTGTAAAGACAATGGTGAGTACACTTGGCTTGTCTTTGGTACATATCAGTTAATGTTCAATGTCTTTCAGCTCTAGCACAGTAATGGTATTTACATTTGTATGTAATATTTATTTATTTATTTAGCTGGCACTTTTGTCCAAAGTGCTGTACAAGTGAGGCATTTGTGAGAATTGTAATCAGTTGTTAGATTAACTTCAGTTTTTCTCCTTTTTACTTTTCAAATATATGTTCTATATACGATATAAAGAGTTAGTGTTGTGTGGCAAGAGAAATCCTGAAGCCCAGTCAACTAGCTAAGTTTTTTTAAGGTGAGAGAACACAGCTGAAGGCGAAGATTGGAGCATCAGTATTTTTTTTTTCTCAGTGACGTCTGAGGGCCCACAGGCAATGCAACAGGTAGCTTTATGACGAAGGAACTGGTCCCGTAACTGAAACTGCACCTTTAAAGCACACAACAGGTTTTGCTATTCTTTCCCGAGAATGCTTCTACACAGTTGCTATAATAAAGTACTGGACTTTAAAGTACTTCGCTCTGGATTAAAGTAAGTTGCTTTGATTTTAAGTAACTTTGGAACTACTTAAAAATAATACTAATTATAAATTTTTATCAATAATGGCTTTCTTTATATTTCATTCTCCTAGTTTTCTCTTGGGTGGATGCCTCCATCAATATTTTTGTTTTCAGTATCTTACAAGAATAGTTTAGATCGTCACCATTACAATGTCCTTTAAATAAAAGGGACCACCCAATTTTATAAATCCAGAAAGGTACACTTACATTTGAAATCTAATTTGAAACGTATGTCTGAAGGAGTGTCTTTTTCATAAAGAAATCAGCTGATGAAATTCTATGTTCACCAAACTGTCAAGATGTCAGGTAGATTTTTAATATACACCTTTTACTTAGTCTTCTGTGTGATCTGGTGCACGTCTTTAACTAAACAACAAGCAAGCAATTGTTTTGCACCTGTAGTCGTGGCATCAGTTGTAATTCTTGGTAATTTGTATTGTCCAGATTGACTTGTTTGCTGAGATATGTCAGCTGTAGTTTCCTAGTTAGGATTCTTCAACCACTGCAGGAAACCAAAGCTTGCGGTTGGAAGCTATTTCAGTTTTTAGCCTCCATGTCTGTAACGAGCCCAGAGGTCTAAGTGGTATCTGCTTACACACTGAAGCCACCATTCTGATGTCACATAATCTTTCTTAAGTAAACTGTGCCTCATCCTGTGTTCATACTTAAAGTGGGACTGAGGAAATTGCACATACTTACACTTGCAAACATGCAGGCAAGTGCACATGCAGTTGTGTACATGGATTTGATCAAACTGACAAACATGCTGCAATGGGTGTGTTTGGTCAAACTGGCATGCAAACTTGCATAGTCAGTCATGTGGGCACACTGACACATGTATCACGAAAAGACGTGATATTTCGTAAGGGAGATGCTCGAGGTGCCAGGGCTGGGAATAACTTAACCTCTGCCAAGGTTGGGGGAAGCAGTGCGGAGTTCTAAATAGAGCAATGAACTTGAGCCTGGAATGTAGATTGGGCAAGCGGGTCTTGATGCCTGCAGCTGTTTCTGTCTAAGGAAAGGCACCTGGAATGAGTGAGGATATGCTGATGGCTCTACTCATAGGAGACCACATTGCCTGTTAGGTCATGCATTAAACCAGGTTCTACATGTATGAGACAGTGTGGCGGCGGCATTAACCCAAGGGCTCCACGATTCAGAGCAACAGCTGCTTAAAACAAGTCAGTGGGACTACAGGCTACAGCTAACAAAATATTGTTTAATGTGAGTTTGGCTTTGGTATTTGCTTTTAGTGTAGTATGTAAAATGGGATAAAAGGACCAGCTGTCTTTAGTTTCCTGTAGCTATATCTTTAATGAAAAGATGAAAATCATTGTGGCTCGGAATATTCTGGTTACATAACAGTTTATTGAGGATAGATGAGATTGGTTGACACTGGAAGTAACAAAGATATGACCGGTTGCTCGGGATGTAAATGAGTATGTATGGTTGTGATTCTCCTAGTTCAGTTCAGAATGCACTGTTAGCTATATGTCCCTTGTAAAAGTATAACTATATTATACCTTGCTGTAGGAAAGCGAGGGTTGAATCACGTGAACAGGAGTATTGTGCTCATTTAATCCACTTCTTCCTTGTTGTGCTAGTATTATAAATACGTAAGTTGTTTTTCCCTTGTCCTCAGTAAACATGCCCAGGCTTTGACGCACATTCTATTCCCTGTCCCCAAGATTCTTCCTTCCCCATGCCCACACCCAAATTGCAGTTTTATTTTCTTTGCTTGACACTTGCCCAGACGGCTATTCTTTGTTCTTGTGTGCCATCGCTGTTTTGTTTTAAGCTTCTTCCCACCCTGTCCCTGTAATCCACCCCAAATAAAACACCTGCTCCTTCTCCCAACCCTGTGTCATGTGCTTCTGTTTTCCATCCTAACCAAAGCAATTCTCACAAGGGTATTGCTGGTCTCTTGTGCATCCTGAATGCTCTTATATTTTTGTACTTGTCTTTGATTTGATTAACTATTTTTAAGTTCTTGTGTTGTTTTTGTAACATATGCTGTAAGTCTTGAACCAAAGCTGGCTTGTACTTGTTACTGGTCATGTACTGGAAATTTTGCCTAGCTGCACTTATGCTTAGCTGGCTTCTTGACAGCCTTTTCAAATGTACTATGTGCCTCACTTTCTTATCACTTTGGACCAAAGCATACATAAAATAAATAAATGTAAACGTAATAAAGCTTTGTGTAATTACTACCCATTAGAGTAGATGCTGCTTAATACTGGATGAGATATTGTGCTTATCTTACTGCTGAAATCCTTACAGCCTGCGCAGTGGCTTTATTCCAGATTAATTCTTTTTACTTATTCACAAAACTTAAGGAGAACATATTAGTTATTCTTGGACTGTACTGAGTTAGATGAGTTAGGGCAGTATTTTTCTGGTTTTACGTAGGTGTATTGAGCAATAATGGTAATGTTATGATGGATTGGACTGGGTCACACTGTGGTGCAATGGCCCAGATAGTGCTGAATTCTAGAGTAGTGTTGTTGCAAAGAGAGTATTTGTGAGGCTCCCTCAGGCTTCACAGGGCAGCAGTGTTTTCCATCCAGTTTTTAAGCTTAGAGGTGATGTATACCCATCAAATTCTGTGGGAATAAGAGAAGGGGCAAGAGAGACAAATACAGGGAGTGAGGAAAGCTTGGCATCTCTCAGGATCTCCATGGTGGCGAGGGCTTTTGGCTTTCCATGTATCTGTTTTTCTCTCATTTTCACTGCAGCTCTGTTTTCTTCCAGAAGGAGTGCACTGTCACTGTCCAACTGAAGTTTCAGAAGTAGATACTGCAGAAAGAAATCTAGAAAAACATGAGAAAGTCTGAAAAGTTTTATCTTCTTGATCTTATTTTTGCAAGTTAATTTTGGTCCAACTCAAAGGTTTTTTCTCCTGGCAACCTAAAAATTTGACTTTCAGAAATTCTCGAGATCATCAGCATGTAGTTCGAATGGTGTGTCTTCCAGGAGAACTTTAACCAGGGAAGATATTCAGTGAAGGTCAGATAGATGGTGGGTAATAAGCGTACACCAGCCGTAGATAGGTGCATCCTTACATGGACCTGGAGCAGCACAAATACATAGATCTAAAATTACGCATGCATGAAAGACTAAACGGCTGAATGAGACAACTTGACCTAGACAGATATACAAATATTTTGCCCAGAGTTCAGGTATGATGTGTGATCCCTCTATTTTTCAAAGCATGAGGGAGGCAGGGACAGAGAGGGTGATGTGAGAATCTGTCTAAAAATATCCCTTAAATTTCATTTTTAATTAATACAATAGTTTAAATAAAAGTGGAGGAAAACATAATTACAAAATATGTCAGGACCTTAAATGTGCTGACTACCCTGACAATAATAAATAGGAAAACATCCCCAATAACATCAAAGTAGATGCCAGGAGTTCTGACCCCTGTGAAGCGAGTTACAGGAATGAAGACCCTTGTGAATAAATTTGTCAACTAACAAAGCTGGTGGGAATGATGGGTGGGGCTGATCGATATTGCTCTTATATAAGGACTTATATAACGGATCGAGGAGGACAGACTGACCCCCCCATCCCTCCAGGGCCTGGAACTAATGGACAAGAGTGACAGATTTGAGGAGTGAGACCTAAGAATAGATGAAGCAATTAATGGCTGGAGTGATGGGACTTGTGAGTCCAAATAATTATGTTTTGTCCATGGTGTTGATTTCTGTCTTCATTTTTTTACCCTCTTTGATCTTGTTTACTCATTAGAATATCTAATTACTTGTGTTTATTTCTGTTTTTTAGGTCTGTCTGTATATTTACCCCCCATACCCCCTTACACCTCTGCTTCCATGAGTCTTCCTGTGGTCTTCCATCCCCCTGGCTCATTGTAATTCTCTGTGGCTCTCTCTGCCTCTCGCCCTGGTGACAGACTGTTCCCCCATGCATTAAACAGTCCTCACACGCTCCAGAGCACACTGGCCTACTCTTAGGGGGAATGTGGAGTTTAAGCAGCAGAGGGGAGAGGAAACAGGAGTGGGAGATTGCATGTATGTGTGTGTGCGTGTGTGTGTATGAGCCATGTATATATTACATTGTGAGGACATTTGGTCTGTTATTTTCATGTCCTGGGGACCATTTTTTTGGTTCCCACAAGGGGAAGCTCAATTTTCTAAAAATCTGTGACTGAAATCAAATAATTAATAGTGTCAAAATATTTGTATTTTATTTGGTTAAGGTTAGGGCTGGGTTGATGTCAAGGTTGTTGTTGCTGGGATTAGGGTTTTTCCCATAGAAATGAATGGACGGTTCACTCAAATATATGAATACAAGCGTATATGTATGTGTGTGTGTGCGTGTGTGTGTGTGTGTGTGTGTGAGAGAGAGAGGGAGAGAGGGATGTGTGAGGACATTAATGCAAAATAATTATGCAATTGTGTTCTTTTCTGATATTCCACTGTTGTGTAAACACCATGCACTGTACCCAGATATGTATTGTATACCAATATATATTAGTTACGTCAGACATTTTTTTCATATTTTTGATATCTGGCCAATGAAGACTGGATGTGGGTGGGACACCGGGAGAGTGACAAATAAGACATAAATAGTAAACAACTCCAGCAATTGGGTACATGGTGACTAATGGTTTCTGTTTGGAACCTAATGAGACTTGCATCTCATGACACATTGCCTCCATCCACCATACTTTCCTCTCTTTGTGCCTGATGACAGTAAAACCTTTTGAACAAAGGATTTACAGTAGCAGGAACAATAGGCCAAAAGTGCCCTCACCAGCCCTTCTTCTTCATGCCCCATATGATCTTGCTTTAACTGATTGGAATAGCTTGCTCTCTCTATTGCAGGTTAATTGCAAGTGGAGATATACTACAATGGGCCCACTGTTTTAATTTATTGTATTTGAGCTACCATGTAATGGACTGACATTTGATCCAAGGTCTCTTGCTGTATGCCCTTTGCTTCTTGGGATTAGCTCCAGGTTCACCATGACCCTTTATTTGATAAGTGTACGTAGAAGCAATAGCAACAGTGTTTGCTCTGTAAATTCAGTAGCTCAGCAGTGGGTAATAGCTACAGCTGGTAGGTCTGAAACAAGGCTGAAAGTATCGACGTGCTGAATTTTCTTGAAGTGCCTCCATGGACAGTGTTATCCTGACAGTGCTATGTTTCTACTCTATGACATCTGATTGCCTGTCCTACCAATAATGCAGTTGATCCAGAAACTAAAGGAAAAAAAATTGCTCTTAGTAGCTGTGCCAGAATTGAATGGTTGATGTTTTTTGTGCTGTTAGGGCAATATCTCAGTAGTGAAGGCTTATAGTGGCAAACTGCCCCAAGTGGACAGATGTCACATTGCCATAGTAACTCTTAGCCCACCATTCTTGGCCTTTCTGATGCTTTCTTCTGTCTTCAGTATGATTTACATTTCTTACATTTACAGTATGGCAAGGGTAGTTGGATAAGAACCTGGAAGCCAATGGTAATTATCAGCCAAAGAGGTCTTTGCCCAATTAAAAAATTGTTATGAGGTTAATAAATGTCAAAGGGTTAACAGTGCTGTAACTAGCAGACTATTAATATCTGCATTCAACATGTCTATTCATGACCTGAGGTTTGAAGCTCCGATCAGATTGTTTTTGTCTGACGATGACAGTGTGTTTTTCTTTCTTTCTGGCATTTCTAGTCTCTCTTCCAACAACATGCTGAGAACATCCTTCTACATGTTCTTCTAGGCTCTCAAAGTGGCAAATTGTTAGGTACAAACCTGTCTGGGTGGTTTTACTGCTTCGGTGCACCTGCTGCATTTTGCTGAACTTCCCTCTCAATAGAGGTTGGTAGGGCAGCGCTTGGGTCTCACTGCTGCTTACCTCTGCAGCTTGGCAGTGATACCCTCAAATACAAAAGGCTTGGCATGTTGTTACTGTCAGATAAAGCATAATGCTTCTGAAAGATCAAAGTTTTGTTCAGTGGGAGAATTCATTTAAAAAAAAAACTTGCCTCTTACTTACCTTAAGTGTTAACGCACATATCTGATGCACTTGTAAACTATTATTTTGTCTACCTATAGGGTATCAACAAACCGCTTATGCAAAGGTACAAAGTGCCAGCACAGAGCATGTGCAATGCTGGTTTTGCCTATTATTTGCAATTTTGATTCAGGTGACTGGGGGGGGTGGGCAGCACCCTCCCTACCCTCCCCCCAATCTCTACCCTTGCCAGGTTCTCTGGATTCCTCCAGCAGTCCAAAAACATGCTGAGGCTGATTGGAGTTGCCAAATTGCCCGTAGGTATGCATGTGCGTGTGACTGGTGTGTGAGTGTGCCCAGCGATGGGTTGGCGCCCCATCCTGGGTTGTTCCCTG
>JAAGVU020000015.1:13726462-13741488 GCA_011763525.2 Mormyrus iriodes | reverse complement strand
AGCCTCCGGGATAGGCTCCGGACCCCCCGCGACCCGAAATGGAATAAGCGGTTCTGGATAATGGATGGATGGATGGAGAAATGAGAAAATTCATTTACATGTGGTATTAATGCACATAACACAGGCTATAACTTTGTGTGTATATATATATATAAAAATTGGGTGAAATTGGTCACTATAAGCAGATGATCATTATAATCGATTTTTTTTCTTTTTCTTTATGTCTCAGGCAGATTGACATTTGTATATTTATTGCATCAATATAAGATAATAAAACAGACAGCGTCACTCTTTACTGAATTGTATTTACTCGTTCAAAATACAGTACAGCTGTTTCAAACGCTTTTCAAATTACAGTACTGTACAAATTAAATTACTGAACTGTGTAAATACGCTATAATACAGTACAGTACTGTACATAAAATATAGCTTGCTGTAGTTTCGCTGCTGCATCTGGGTGGCTTATTTTTGGCAGTTTATCATAAGCTTTGATGAGTCTATATGCGTCATTGAGAGAAAATGACTTTCTTTTTCCAGTCATGTTTTCTGCGCACGCAGCTTTAGCCTCGGAGCTAGCCGGAAGCAGACGGGTTACTGCAAGGCAAAGTAGGCAAGAAAAAAAAAAGAGTTACCGTGGTTTTATTTTTTTCCATATGCTCTCATGCGTAAAAAACTCCAAAATGAACACTGTAAGTGGACTACTTGATTACTGCAAGCGAATTGCTTAAACAGTAATTGTACAGAAATGATTCTGTCCCAAGCTTTTTGATCTTGAGCTTTTTGAAAACTATAACCGTGACCACTATAAGCGGTTTCTACTTTATATATTCAGAAACACACACACACACATATACATATATTTCAAGCACTTATAATAACTATCAAAGATTTTATATTTTCAGATGGGTTTGGGGGTACTTTGAGATTGTTGGGCTGGAAACTCTAGCAACCATGGCAAGGCACACAATAGGACGTGTAACATGTGACACTCCCTTGGCCCTTATAGCTGGGAGGTTGGTACTTCGAGAGATCAGAAATTTGCATCAGGACTTCCACATTTCATCAGGTCGAGAGCTTTGATTCATAAGACTGAGAGACAAGAACACCACTGAGACAAAGGTAAGATGAAATTAAATTAACGTACCCAAGTTAAATCGTCAAATGGGAGAAGTACCACTGAATCAAAAATATGTAGAACTGTCTCTGGCAGCAATATTATGTGAATTATTATGGCAAAACGGACTAACACATGTCACTGAGCACCAGATTTTTAGCCCAAAACTACTGCATATGTCATGCTGTGCCACTGTGATCTGTGCCTCCACTCTCCCCAGACTGATGTGAATTCTGTTAAAAAATCTCTTAAATATACTCACAAACAGATAAAACGTAGAGTTATATTGTGTCTAGCATAGGTCTGAATTTGTATCAGATTATGGGAATACAAGTACAGTTTTAACAATTAAAATGCTTGATAAATTATTAAGACTATGACATTAAATCACAAAAGATAAATTATGAAACAGGATGGGTAATAATAGCATGCAAGTAAAATGACTTGTGTAACACCGTTAAGTGAGATGGCATCCACTGTTTACTGCCTCATACGCATTGAAATGTTATTCATCAACAATATACAAACACAAGTGGAACTATTAAACCACAAAAAACATCACCAGTGTATAAGCGTTAAAGGTGAAATATGGAATAACATTTCCACATTCTCTGACTGTCTTTCTTATTTTCTTGTCAGCCGACAACTGAAAAACCTGACTTCAGTAGGCCAGTCAATGGTTAAAATTATTTTTAAATTTTTCCTTTCCTAGGACAACACATACACAGAGGCCTTATCTGACATTGCTGCTGCTTGTAAATTTGATACTATTATTGTGAAAAGCAAGAAATTTTAGCATCGTTGCTTGGATAAAACATATCGAGCAGCTTTGGAATTAAAATTTCAGATCTTTTGCAATGATAAGGTAGCACAGGCCTAACATGTATATAACATCCTTGACATGCATAGTCTGCTGAAAATGTATAAACTATTGGAAATTTGACAACTGGTAATTTGTGATGAAATTGACTAAGTTTTAAATTGCATACCTTTTAAATACATACCTGATCACCTGAACTGATCACGATGACGTACTAGATAATCAGTCACAGAAGAAAGATTTTTAAAATCTCGTTTTAAAGTGTATTTTAATGGATTCAACATGGTATTGATGTGATAAAGGCACCTAAAATATAAACATATTTTGTCAATATTTAACGATGTAAAGGTACTTCTTGCTTGACATAAGTGATCTGTTCCGCAAACCTTACTGTAATGTATTTCTGAATGGCGCTTTAATGAGTTTCTCGTTTTTTGCTAGATGCAGGAGAGGACTGTACTCAAGTTACAAATTATAAGCTGTGTGGTGCAGTTCATTATAATTCCAGCCACCCCTGCATCCACGACTTCATCTATCTCTCCAGCCACCACTGCATCCACGACTTCATCCATCTCTCCAGCCACCACTGCATCCATGACTTCATCCATCTCTCCAGCCACCACTGCATCCACGACTTCATCCATCTCTCCAGCCACCACTGCATCCACGACTTCATCCATCTCTCCAGCCACCCCTGCATCCATGACTTCATCCATCTCTCCAGCCACCCCTGCATCCATGACTTCATCCACCTCTCCAAGCATAACTGCATCCACTTTTGCATCTATGGATACATCTGCCCCTGCAAGCTTAGCTACGGTCACTGCTGGCTCTCAGAATTCACTCGTGAACACAGCTCTGGCAAACTCCACCACTTGTGCTCCTTCACCCACCTCCAGAGTCACAGCTACACCAACAAGTGTGACCTCTTCTGCATCCCCTATTTTCAATTTCTCCATCCTCACCATCGCCGGTACAAGATCCATGCTCCCCATCCATTCACTGATTTGCTCATGTTTATGATAACACTGTACAGCCACACTCTGTGTTTCATACTGGTCATATGCTACCTAATGCTAATGTTTTTCTAACATTAACAACATGTCACCTTCAATCTGTGTTGTAATCTGTGTTTCCAGGTGGGTTGAGCTGGGCAACATGATCCTACTAAAAGAAAAGCTGTTTGAAGGACCACGCTGTGGAAATGAAGACCAGAGGTGTTGTGCTGTAGTTACAACACTGCCACACTGTAGTGCTAGATCTGGGGTTAATCTGGGTGTTGACTTCATAAGTATAAATGTCATATTGTTGGAGACAAGGCCATAATGTAAATTAGAATCTGCAATAGTGTGATTAAAGCCTTGATAATGAGAGATTCATAGACAATATATATGCTTCCAGCAGAAGGGGTATATTGCCAGCACATTTTATATAATATGTGTTGTTAGATGGCAATCAGAAAACATATGGATATTACATTTGGATACTTCATATGGGTACTTAATATGACACTGCACTGCACCGTTGAATATATGTGATCAAGTGAGAAAATTCAAGTGAGGTAGGGAAATACTGGGATGGAGGCTGTATTGAATTGAAATGTGTGTTGCTGTGCCTGTGTGTGATGTGGGGAAACTGCAGTGGTACCCAAAAGGTGGGTATATTAAACACCACACTACACCCTCAAAAGTGGGAATGCCACAAATCCACTTTGGTGATGGCTAAGCAGTTGAACGCTAAGTGAATTAAGAGCTCAAGGGTGTCTGTCCTCTGACCCAAGCATCCAGCAGCCCGTTACCACAGCAACGGTAAAGACTGGCCTCCTTTCCATTGCCTATCAGCGAAGAGGAACAGGGCTGAACTGCAGTCACCCAAAAGTAACAGTCTGGGTACTCTTTCTGCAAAAGCCACTCAGTTCGGGACGGCAACTAGAGTGAAAATTATTTTGAAAAACGTTAAGAAAAACCTTCTGAAATCAGTAGGTCCTCAATGATGAAAAACCATGGTCTATTTAGATATGAATAATGACAGGTCTTGGGGCTCATTTACCATCCATTCATCCTTCAACCACTTACTGGGCTAAGAGGGTCAGGGCTGCCTGGAGGATATCGAAAGCAACATAGACTGAGATGCCCTGGAGAGGACGCCAGCCCATTACACAGGCACTGACAGACATATGCTCATTCACCCATTTATTTTCTATGCCTGCTTGCCCTATGCAGGGTTCTGGGGGATCAGAGCCTATCTCAGAAGCCTAAGGCACCTGGCATGTAATAACCATTCACACCTACAGGCAATTAGGCAATTTCATTTAGCATATTTTTGGACTGAGGGAGGAACCCAGAGGAAATCCCAAGACATCATGGGGAGGACGTGCAAACGCCTCACATGAACACCTAGGGCAAAGACTCAAACCCTGGTACCAGGAGTGTGAGACAACAGTGTTAACCACTGCACCCCCCTTCTCATTTACCAAAATGTTGTAAATAGTAAAAGTGTGATCATGTTCCTAAGAGTTTAAATGAATATTATAGTCTTTTATTATGTTGCTTCATCCAGACTATTACTGTTGCATAAAGCCGTACCGAAAACGCCCATCTGAGTCCAACTGTCAAACGCCCACGCTGATATCAAGGGTAGCGTTAGTATACGGCTCCCACATCGCTTTATAAGGACGGATATTTATATATACATATAATTTCATTCATTTTTTTTAAAATATACGAATACATAACTATTAAAAATACTGAATTTAATAATATATATACAGTTAATAATATTTAGTGCTTGAAATTGAAAACAATTATAAAGGACTGAATTATTAATTTACCTGAAAGTCTAAGTTTGACTGAGTACAGATGAACGGCGGTTCATTGCCTTTTTCCGTTTTATTGAGTAGCGCCGAGCTGTCGGTGCGTTTGGCTGGATGAGCGTCAGTGTCGCACTCCTCTATCGTCTTTGTTACGCTCCTCCTTGGTCTGCATGGGTCTAGACAACGAACGCCGCTTTGCCAGTTTCTGCACGGCAGTTCAGTAGGTTGCCTCTCGCTCTCATCTGAATTTAACGCATATTTTTGGAGGTAGGCGGTAGGCGGTGCGCGGGTCAAGAATAGTTTTAGTGAGGGGTGATTACCAGCGTAATAGGTTATGAAACATAGTTATCAAAATCAATTATTATACATTTTGCTATTAGACGTCTTTCCCCCCACGTTTCTTAAAGATAATTTATTTACTTTACAGAAAGTCAAGGAATATGTAGCAACCGTAACATTGCATAATATTTATATCTATCTTTATACCAGCCCTGCTGAAAAAATGACCAATAGACCTGCACCAAAACACAACATATGCTTATAAATGGGCCTTTGTTGCGAAAATAAAACATCTCTGTTGAGCCTGACATGTCCCAGAATTACAAAAGTTGGTGTTGTAAGAAATACATTAGCACTGACATGGATGTCATGAAGAGACTGCCATCTGACACAGATTATATCAATTTCTCCCAATATAAAAATAGTATATATTAATGACATGGCTTATAAATGAAGGACACTATGGAACAAAAAAGGGTCACAGGGGGTCCACAGCCTATTCGGGAGGTTACAGGCAAAAGGCATGGAACTAATGTATATATTTCTTATTAATTATTGAACCACTTCAATATAGCACTACAGTTAGTACTGGTGTTATCACTGTTATCAAACGAATCTTGTTCCAGCACTGACAGTTCCTCCTACAGCTTGCTGGTGCTTCAACAGGTTTTCAGATGTCTTATTCCAAGAAATGCTGTGATTCATGCAGGGAGGGGCTGCTGCAGTTAAGTCTGCTTTATAACTACTTCAGAGAAATTCCCCCAGAGAATGAGGTTTAAAAAGAGCAGAAAGACCATGAGGTGTCATGGTAGGGTGTGTTTGGTTCAGTACTTTTTAATAAGGGTAAATTCAAATCATCCAATTTATTCTAATATTTTTTCCAATAAATTATGTCAGTTAAACTGACAGATCAGAGACACACAAACTGTACTGCTAAATCCACAGGTTCCCATTATTCACCAGTATGGGGTGTCTAAAGTTCCTAGAACAGAAGGGTGTGGGTATTTTTTCATTGATGTCTTTTGTAATTCTTATTAGTCATTGTGTAGCTGGGTGTGTTTGTGGATGTGCCTATTTTGTTGCTATTCCAAGAAGTCTGCTTGACAGTAACTGCGAGGCTCTGCTTTCTAGGCAGAAAAATAATGTTTTCATGGCCAGACATATTACCATAGTCAGAACCCCCCCAAACTATTTTTTACGATAATGTAGTTGTCAGTTAGGGGTGGGGGGGGGGGGAGTGGTTATACAGGGTTTCCAACTTAGATCAGCTGGCTGGCGTGAGATTTTCAGTTTGAGACAAGTCTGCACTTCACATGCATTCACAAAGCACTCATTGATCAAATACATTTTTATAAATACTATTAATATTACTGATGTTTTTCTTTGTTGTCCTAGCTGTATCACTTTTGGAATTCAATGACGTCAAACTAACAGCTTGTCGGAATCTTTGTGTGTGATACTTCATTTTGCTGCCTTTTCTTTCCTGCCATGCTTGGTCCTGCCTTTTTAAGTGACTTCTTGCCTTTGGGCTCTCCCTTGGCCATTCCTCTTGATCCTGAACCCCTCGATTCGCTTTAGCAGAAGACAATTGCCTTTTTCCTCTCCATCAGGGATAAGGAGGTATAAGACATAAGATTAAGAATATAGTTATTGACCCCTGTGGGGAAATTCTCCTTACCCCTCCCCCAACTTACTCTCTGCAGGTGAGAGCAAGATGGCTGTGAAGGGCAACCACCCATAGCAGCACCCAGGGAGCTGGGGGTTAAGAGCCTTGCTTAAGGACCCACAGAAGTGCCAAGTCTGCACTCAAATCAGCAGCATTCCAACCACAGGCACGGAGGCTTAACCCACTGAGCCACATGCTGCCTGCAATATTCTGACTACCTGTGAATTACCTATAACCTGATTTACTTATTCAGCCAATCCTGTCTCTTATGTTAGCTCTTGGGTTTCAAGTTTCGAGTTTGTATGGTCACTTGTATTTAGGGAACACAGTGAAATTCCTCTGCCACAGTTGTAGGGATTGGTGAATGATGCACGGCAGGTAGGCCAAAGAGCAGTGCAACGCTGGACAAGACAATACAAGACTAAACAAGACCGCAATATAAGAATAAAAAGACATGATAATAAATTATAAACAGGTAGTGCAACATGAAAATGAAGTATCTTTGTGAGATACGAAAATCGAGAATGACATAAAATGTTGGAATAGTGCAGGAGGTACACTTACACTTACAGACCTGTACAATACAATGGCTGTGGGATGGACAGGTGAAGATCACTGGTTCTTTTTGTGACTAGATGGCTTGTGGAAAGCGACTGTCTTTGAAATGAATGGTAATGCACCAGTTGCACTTCCCAGTGGGCAGGAGTATGAAGAGGGGGCATGGGCTGGGGGGTCTGGCATTAATGATGATAGATTCAGTCCCTAAAATACATGGACTAGCACTCTAACCTGGTTTGTGTAGGTGCATGCACATTCTAGTAACCACCCAACCATCGCTGGGCACACTCACACACCAGTCACACACACAGGCATACCTATGGGCAATTTGGTAACTCCAATTAACCTCAGCATGTTTTTGGACTGTGGGGGGAAACCGGAGTACCCGGAGAAAACCCCACAACGACACGGGGAGAACATGCAAACTCCACACACATGGAACCCGGGCGCAGATGTGAACCCCGATCCCAGAGGTGTGAGGCAACAGTGCTAACCACTGCACCACCGTGTCGCCCCATTAAGCAATCATAAAACCACATATTGCCAATGGACACTATTAGGACGCTACAAGCACAGAAACACCAGTGGCCACTGGAATACTCATCCAGCTCTCCCATGAAAGACATTAACTCTATTAGTGGAAGGACGCGAGGACTGGTCCGAGCAACACACATCGACACTGCATCCTGGAACCCTGTAAACAGTACTGACGGAAAGGGGAGGAAGGAGAAAAATAAAGAATAAAGAAAACAAATATGGGCATGTGACATGCTGGCACGTAACACAGTGGGAGAGGTTGGTTGATTTAAGCTGTTCTTGATCTTTGTCTGGCAGCAGATCAAGATCCAGAGGGCTTAAAGTACCCAGTCACACAATGATGCCTCCATGCAGGATACTGTCAATGATGGAGCAGTAGTTGTTTTTGGTCACAACCCAAAGTTCTTTAGCCTTCTCAGGCTATTATGGGCCTTCTTGTGGGATGGAATTGGCAATCTGGACACACAGGAATGTGAAGATGGGATCCATTGATGAGTAGTGGATTATGGGAAAGAGCCACTGACTGCCAAGAGTAGATATCAGAAAACTGCCTGCTTCTCTCAGTGCATTCTGGCATTTTCTCCTAATGGGAGGTCATTGTGAGGAGATATGAGACCGCTGGAAACCACAGATGTACAAAAAGGCTATCTCAGAGACCACAGTCAGATATGCAATATGCTCAGCAATGCTATTATTGTTTTTCTTATGTTCTTGTTCGGTAGACATATTCTTACCCACCACAAAACATTTAATGTTGTATCCTATCTTGTACTAAAACAGCATTTCTGAACCCAGTCCTTGGGGGCCCCCAAGACATCCTTTCTTTCTGAGTTCCCAACATACCTGAACGAACAATCAAGCAATCAAGAACGCTGAATACCTGGTACAGGTGTATTGGGACCTGGGAGGTACTGTCTGGGGGTCCCCAAGGAATGGGTTGAGAAACACTATACTAAAGAACGCTGTACATGAAAATTCAAAATCTAACACATCCATCAGCTGACCACTTACTTCATACAGGATTGCTAGTGGTTCTGGAGCCTTTTGTGGGAAGCATAGGGTGGAAGTAAAGGGGAACAAGACAGATTGTTGTCCATCACAGGGCAAATACTCATGCTATGGGCAATTTAGTGCCAGTCGTTTGCTTATTTGAACATCTCTGGACTGTATGCAGGAGGTATATTGACAAAATAGGACTGTGCAATACAATGAATAGGATTTAATAAGATAAATACTGCGCTATTAAAATTTAACCTGTATCACAGAAAAGGCAGGGTACAGAATAGTTACAGAAAAAGTCACGGGGGGGTTCAGAGGCTATCCTGGAAGTTACGAGTGCAAGGCAGGGAATAATCCAGGATGGGGTGCCAATGCATCACAGGGCAGGCACATTCATACACCCACAGACTAGCTATCTATATCTTCATGGGGACTCTCCTTCCATTTCTGTGCGAATATCCCTAGTCCCAACTATGACAACTTTAATTCCTACCCAGCCCTCATCTTATTTTAACCATAAGACATTTATTTAAAAACAATTATTACAGCTTTAAATGCATTTTAAATTATGGTATGAACATTTTTTTAATTATGCAGAATTATAATATGCCACATATTATATATAAACAGTCACAATCAGTTTCTCCGGAGCCCTTTTTCATACAATGACAGAAAATTCCACATAACTTTTCATCTCATGTTTATGCTTCTATCAGCATAACATCAAACAAAACTAAAAAACACAGGGCAATGAAGATGCTCCATGAAACATGTAGACACATGCCGTCATCGCGGCCAGACTAGCTCAGCCTTATTCAGGTGAGCGCAGTCCACCTGACTTGTGACTACAGCAAACAATCTTACAGTCATGAAACAGGAATCGTTCCCTTTAATACCGTCCCATTTCCAAAATGAGTAGACGATGGTTAGTTACATACAGTCTTGTTTGCTCAGGGGTCCTGCTCTTCGCTCTCCAGCAAGAGTTCTGTGTGTTCAGAATAGTCCTAGGGACAACAACAACAGTCCTGTTGAACACTGCTGTATGCCATTTGTACACCACTCTCCAGGGCTGTGCATACGTTTTTTGAGGGGCAAATTTACAGGAGGCCGGGGAGGGGGGGGTGTCCCCCTCAGTCAAACCAGCATGATCATCTCATTGATCAAAAAGGAACACTCAAAAATGGGGTGTTTTCAAAAGTGGGGGGTTTGTGCAAAAGGGGGCAGATGCATACACAACCCCTCCTCCCTGCATATCTCTGCTACTGTCAATGAGACATGGAGCCACCCTGCATCATGCTCAGCAAACCATACACCATGTTATTGCTATATATGGGAAAAGAAAACAGCTCTTTATCAGGCAGAACACCATTCTACGTGATGATGAGCATTGCCCTGTATCCCATATATAAATGGATAAGTATATACTCTACGCTCAAGGGAGCAGTCCTTACCTGTGAAACACGATTATATATGTGTCTGTAAGGGGGGCTGTATCGACTGAGACCTCTCCAGACGAGGAAGAGGGTGTAGAGAGAAGCCAGCATACACTGGGACGTAAAGAAGATGGAGCTGCCCTTTGCCACATATGCGCCCACCCGCTGCAGAGGGACATAACCAGCAGTTAGCCTAATTCCCTCGAAATTATTAAAGTATGTACTTAGTTACTTATTTAATCGTCCAATATATGATATGTGTAACATTCTTTGATTATTTATTAAGATTACCACTAATATTTGTGCAATAATTTTTAAAGCGTAATGCCAGAAATGTTAGATGTTTCCACAATTTTGGGCCCTAGCCTTCACAGATATGCCAACCTGTTCTTTGCTCAGTGGGCTGGGCTCTGTGGCAATGTGTAAGCTGTAGGTGAGAAGAGAGATGGCTCCCAGTAAGAGGCAGAAGGTGTTCAGTCCCATAAGAGCAGTTACCTAGGGAGAGAGCTGTTTATTAAAGGCGTACTGCCTCAGCTAAACCTTGCAGAACATTTTTAACATTTTAGGAAGCAGACCGACTCACTTTGACCTTGTTTGGTTTCCTCTGAACATGAATGGTAAGCCCCCCAGTGGCCACATACTGTAACAATAATTCCAAGATATTAAAATTTAACAAGCATTGGTGTAAAACTCAAGCTCTTGAAATTTCCATTTTGGTGCACCCTTTTCGTATATCAAAACATAGTACGAATGCTCATAAAACTCCTTACAGCAGTGATCAATTGATCATGAACTATGTTTAACTGTATTTTGACTTTTTAAAAAGACATTACTATTTATATGGAGTCAACATCATTTTTTTGTCAATTTTTACATTTCTTCAAAATGATTACACTGTTAATGTTTTGGAAAACTGTTCATGCGTGGAGGTGTTCAAAATTCAAGTGTTCATTAGAAACAGAGACTTACAAAGACACCGGCCCAGATAGGGGCTGTCATAGAGACAGTACAGCCTAAGTCCATGCATATGAATGAAACTGTGGTGAGAATAGATGCCAGTGACCAAAGCACTTGTAGCACCTTAAAGAGAGACATTGAGAGATATCTTCAGCTACTCATAAGATACACTGTTACTTTCACTTTAAAGGCACTTGCACAGTATTGTGTAGGGAAAGAGAGGGAACCAGTGTTTTATTAGCCTAGTAGAACATTGTGGTAAATCTCAAATGTCCTTTCAAAAGAGTTCTGGAGTAGAAAATGGAAGGGGTTCAAGGAGAAGGAGAGGTGGACTTGGAAGAGGGAAATGAGTAAAGGGAGAAAGATGAGACAGAGGAGAGGGGAGTACAGTGTATGGCTTGTGAGCGGAGTTCTCACCCCTATAATTAGGAGGCGTGTGTTGACAACAGTGCCAAACCAGCGGACGACGTGGGCCTCTTTTAGCCCCTGAGGTGGGGAAATGACCATTTGTGAAGGAGGCAAAGGTCGCTCCTTAAAAAACACCTGATACAACCCCTCCTGGAACATGTTCTCAGTCATCTGAAGGAATGCAAGTTGGGGAACAGCAAGTGAGGCTACTCAGACAACAGTCCCATGAGTGAGTGACATACAAGACACTGAAAATCACCGGGTGGAGACATAACCAAGGAAGTGACACTGGTCAGTCCACATGCTTCATTTACAATCAAATGCAGTCAGCCAAGCTATTGTATTTCTACTGAACTGTTCTTTAGATTGTTATAGGACTGAGGGATCAGCTTCTCCTGTAATCTGTTTTTATCTTTCAGAAGTAGCTTTTAAATTTCCATTTAAGAGTTTTATACTCTATTGCCCTGAACAAACAGAGACACATATACAAAGACAATCTGACCTCCACAGAATTTAAGTTAGAGCCTCAGCAAATTCTTACCCATAAGTGTCTGTCTCCACTTACCTTGAGCCAATACACAATTGGTGGAAGCCTTTCAGATCCTAGGGGACAGACCGTACCGCATTAATGGTCACCAGAGATTTCTGCATACAATCATTTCTTCCTCTTGAAGGCCTAGCCCTTGAGAGTCAAAGTTCACCTATGAAATCAACAGTGTTTTCCTTCTCGCTGATAAGGCCTCACATGCAGCACTGTGTTGTGTGATTGGTTGGGACCAGAGAATCAGCAACTATCACAGTTCAGAAAATGTACTGAAAATTACAAAAACTACCGTTTCCAGGGTTGACTTTCCAATCACGTTGCCATTTAAAACATGAAATCTGATGAAAGTGGAACTAATTAACACAATATCTGGTCTACGTAAACAGCTGATTTTTTTATTGCTCACCTAAGGATCAAGCAAAGGTATCATGTACTAGAGCTGCTATATACTCCATACACAAATAATAAACAGTAACTCAAACTAAAATGAATGTCTGGTGGCACTTCTTTCTGTTTCCCTGTGAGGCAGAATCATATCACACCATGTTATTGGACCAGGGAATATTATTCAGGTATGTGCAAGTAGCGTAGCCATACTTTGTTTCTGCAGGCTATTGAACAGTTCATGCTGGCATCTCAGACACATTCCGTACATTGCTGATCAGAAACCACATCTCAGCTCCATTTTCTTCTCAGGATCACAAAAAAACACATTTGCTCATACATTACAGTGCTCTCAATTTTGTGTTGTTTAACATTGCAAGATTCATTGCATGGATTTTTAGAAGGACACGGTCTACAAAGGCTACGCCAAGCACATCCTTTGAAGAATGTAGCCCCTGAATTGCAACACAGCTATAGAGTTTAAAATCCTGATCAACTAATGGGATGCAGCAGCTGGTGCAAACAAAGTGACTGTGCTGCCAGCTATTTAATAGGACAATGCATACTGCATCTAACTACTGTAATAATTCCCATAATACCTGATAGTGATAATAAACATCTATGTTACACATTAGTGTATTTACTTTAATGATTTTTTTATCACAATTCTAATGTAAACTCTTTCTCCTATATGAAGTGCCTTGGCTACTTAGGCAGTACATCTTAGCCTTGTAGTCCTCATTTATACCCTCCAGATTCTTGCGCTCCATAGAGTTGCTGAGGTTATCAGAGATGCTGGCTGAGGCAGGGTTAGGGTGCCCCATCATGGTCATACCTGTGTCTATCGTAAGGACATTTAAAGAAGTGTTCAGATTGCCCTCTGTATGCTCCGTGAAGAGCTGGTTAAAGTCATGGATCCCACATGTTCACATATCATCCAAGTTGCCTAACATCTTATTGGGCAGAACGTAACCGGGACATTCAGCGACATGTATCTGTATTATGCTTCAAATTATAAGGACCAGTTTCTATAAAAAATTTCTGGAGTTTTTGATTCTTTACTAAAATTTGTTAATTTGTAAATGGAATGAATAATAAAAGGCTAAACTGGTGATGTTTTTATTTCCAGAAGTATTGGAAATGTCTCGCAGTAGGCTGGAGGTTGGCAGGTTCACCAAGTGGTCAGCAGAACGACATTTATTCTGATGTTGTAAAGAAACCGCCATCAATGACATTCTGTTTTCATCCCCCTATTACAGATAACATAAACTTTCAATGCGACCAAGCAAACTCAAATAAAACCAGCTGTTGTTTCAATTGATGAGATGACACATTTACACTGTAACATAATAGGATATATAGCTGAAATTTGAATTCGGTGCATACATGGCTGTCTAGGTAAACATTATTTTAAATGTTTTTAGCTTAAAAATGCAACACATCAATTTTCTCAACCAAGATCAAAGTAGGATTGTTGAGAGTAAAATTAGATGTAGCCAATCGCATCCTGGAGCTCCTCCCGGATGATATTCAGCTCCATGTGCTGCTCCTGCAAATGTTGTACCACCTCCTGCATCTTGGAGGCAAACTCCTTCTTGGTGCTTTTCTTCAGCTCACGTGTGTCCTTGACTATGTAGAAACAGTCCATCCCCTGGACAAAACTGGAAAGTTCGCCCATAACCATGGAGACTACACTGACAGCTCGGTTGACTCTGTCCCCCCCCACCATGGCAATCTGGAGAGCCCGCCGGACTTCCCAGTCCGTGTGATTGGTCCACTCCTTCCTCTGCTCACCATGGGCCTGCAACTTCTCCATCTCCAACTTGACAAAACTCAAGCAATTATTGATGTCAACCATCTTGGCCTTGTAGTCTTCCAATATACCCTCCAGATGCTTGCGCTCCGTAGAGTTGCTGAGGTTATCAGAGATGCTGGCTGAGGCAGGATTAGGGTGCCCCATCATGGTCACACCTGTGTTCGTCATACGGACATTTAAAGAAGTGTCCAGATTGGCTGGAATGATGATGCTGGGGACCTTGGCCCTTTTGTTCAAGCTGTTGATGTCATCTGCAATGGCATGAAGGGTGCCAATGTGCTGCCAAAGGCCCTCTGTATGCTCCGTGAATACCCTGTTAAAGTCATGGATCCCACCTTGCACCCTGTCCGCCAGCCATGCAAGTGCCCTGGTAGAAAGAAGAATTGAGGGACAGTGAGCAAGATAAAGAGGATGGAGTGATATGAATGCAAATTAAAGCATATAACAATGACTGACTTAGAGAAAGTCAAGTATCTCAGTCAATCTAAGTCATAGGAGGCTTACTTGGCCTCTTCTTTTTCAATCAATTCTTTTTCTTCAAGGGGCATCTTGTTCCATTCTAAAATGAAGGAGGGTAGCATTTATGCACAAACAATAGTCTGCATAGGCAAAAGTATCTACAGTATGTCTGCATTACTATAAGTATATATGCATGTGAGAGCAGCTGTATGCCCATGCACAAAAGTGTCAGTGCACGTA
>JAAGVU020000015.1:13715557-13725956 GCA_011763525.2 Mormyrus iriodes | reverse complement strand
CAGTTCTGAAGGCGAAAGGGGGTCAAACACCGTATTAGTATGGTGTTCCTAATAATCCTTTAGGTGAGTGTATGTCTGCATTACTATAAGTATATATGCATGTGAGAGCAGCTGTATGCCCATGCACAAAAGTGTCAGTGCACGTATGGATGTATGTATGGCAGACTCACGTTTGACTGTTTTCCATCCCTCTTTAAGGCTGTCAGTGTCCTGCAACAGAAACAAGACCATTTAATGACAGCTGATCTCAACTCTGCCTCCAGAACAACTTCAAGGGTTGATGAGAGATTTTGTAAAGAGTATATCTTTCTGCAAACTACAGTTGATCCCAAGGGAAAACATTGATTTTGTAATGAATCTTGAAATGAACTGAACCTTGAAGGCACATACAGTTAATATAGATATTTTTACATATAGTTTTATAAGTATAAAAGCATAGTATAGTCAGTGGCCACATAATTAGGTACCCCTATGACCCCATTTTGCCTCCAGAACAACGTCAAGTGTTGAAAAGAATACTGTTGTATTCAGCTTTGTTTTTTTGGTACTTGGGGTCTTCTTGTTAATTTTAACCTTTGACCGCTCTCATTAGAAATGTGTTTTTGCCAACAGAACTGTGGCAACAGTGTTTTTCACGGCTTTCCCTGTAACTTTAGATCAGGGGTCCCCAACTCCAGCCCTTGACAGCTACTGTTCTGTAGGTTTTCTATTCTATCTGGCTTCTGATGAGCCACACCTGCTCCTTGTATTCACCTGAAGAGTTGGAGACACCTGCTTTAGATACTGTAGTCTGTGAAAATCCCAGCCACTCCTGCTGAGATGCTGGGATCACCATGTCTGGCACCAGCAGGTGCCATCTTTACAAATCAATTAGATATTGCACCTTAGCCATTATAATGCCTAGCTACACAGTAACTGGACCTCTTTATTCTTTTTGTCTGCATACAGTATATAACCAGCAGGTGTACTTAATACAGTGGCCATTGAGCATCCATGTAAAAGAAAAGCTTTTCTTTTTCTTTCAAAGCATGAGATCTAGCTGGAATTGGGAAGTGGAGAAACTCTTTCGTTAGATCAGATAACATGCCAATTAATTGGGTCCTTTCACTTACTCTCTGAGTCTCAAGCCATTTCTTATGAGCTCTCTGGCCAATCACTGGATCAGACACAATGTCTTTCAGTCGGTCACCTTACCTCTGCTGCACCTGCGAGGGGGAATTTGCTAGAAGCGACTCCAAGTGGCATATCCCTCAGCTCTGTTGTACTCTATAAGACAGGGAAGATGGTGTGATCTAAATATGGAAGTGAATACGGAGTTAGACAGAGTGAAAAAGGAGAGGAAATGATCATCCAAACAACTAAGGAGTGGAGTTATATACAATTTACTGCATCTGTTTACAGACACATGCATGCACACGTTATTTACTCATTACCTTAGAACTGTTGCGTGGAGTTCTCCACTTTTTTCCAGAAAACACACCACAGCTTCACAACAATACACACAATTTACCTTTAAGCCTCGGAAAGCTGTATACAGATTTTCACAGGTTATTCCTTCCTGATGAGTTTCCTGGAAGAAACAATTTATAAAAACTAACAAACTAAATCAATTTAAAAATAACTTCAGAAATTGCATAGAGAAGCATACAAAACTATATAAAAATGTACAAAAACATGCACAAACAAAAGCACATACAATACCTTGGCTGTTCTGATAGACAAGAATTTAACCTTAAATTTCTTTTCTTTGTTGTGTTGCTGAATGGAACCAAAACAAAATGTCAGGGAAAAGTGGCTGGTAACAGGAATTGGGTAAAGGGAACAGCGACAGTCGTTATGTACCATCCCATCCTGGACATCACCTTCCCCTCCTTTCTCCTTATCGAGCTCCGGTTTTTTCAAGTATTCATCCAAACACTGTAGCAATGCATTAGTACAGTTAATACACACACAGATGCAAATTATCACACACTGTGGGTCTTCACATTTCCTTTAATCTAATTTAAGACATTGAATTCACACCATATTACAGGTTGTCGTCAACTTACAATCGATTCCGACTGATAGGTTGTAAGTCGATTTGATCTGAATTCACCCTTTATTTTATATGCAAAAATTGTCATATGTATGGTATACTTTATAATAAAATTATATCATCTTTAAGTCATATTGTCTGGTGTTTTTTAACTTTTTAATCACCATTTAAACTGGAAAGACACAAACGGATACGAATGTATACTGTACTGTGACCACTGCGAACAGTAGCCTGGGCACGAGATGAATGAATAAGCGTCTTGCAGCAATGCTCGCGCTGCTGGCAGCTGGGGTCAGAACCTGTCATACACTCATGCTGGGCAACACTTGCGCTGCCAGACGCGGTGCAATTGTGGCCACATATTTGCAGTCTCAGAATGGTCGTAAAGTCGTTCGGCCTTAAGTCACAGAGGTTGGAAGTCGACAACGACCTGTATGTACATGTGAAAGTATACCCTTCTAGGCAAGCACACAACAATACATATAGAGCTACTGCATATACAATTTCACCTTGGAGCCTCCTCTCTGGACTACTGGTACCTTGAACTTCTTTCCTTTCTTCTGAAAAAAGTAAAATGGGCCAATATGGATCGAGGTAGTTTAAATAAGAAGGCAGCCAACTACGACCACATTAACACCTGGCTATGGACAGCCAGGAGGAGAGGAGGTTTCCAGAGACGTACCAGCTTGTCATTCCTTGCAAGCCCATTTTCATCCAGATCTTCTCTACTTTCCTGTTCCATCTCAGCAGCAACCTGTATGTCAATTGAACCCATAGCAAGAAGTAGAAATACATGTAGGTCAAAATTATTTTACATTTTTTTTCCTCACCCACACGTATCTGACTATATCGCATGCTCACAAAAACAGCTATACCTTGGCCTGCACTATGAGCTCAGATGGAGAGCTGTAGCTTGGTCAACATAACATGCTCATTGACATAACTGATCTGTGCTTTGATCTATGCTATGTGATATAGGGTAAAGGCCTTACCTTTAACGACTCTCTCCGTAGTCTTAATTTGCCAGGCTATTGAGAGGATAAGAAGAGGATAGAGGATGAAGTAGTAGGTTTCATAGTATTGGACAAATCAAGTTTAATATTCTCTATGTTTGAGTGGGCTTTCTTCAGTTTCCACCCATAGTCAAAAAAATCAGTCTAGGTGAATTGATGCTTTTAAATTGCCCATAGTCTCTGGTTTTAAGCTTGAGTGTGCCCTGCAATGGGCTGATATCACTTTCAAGGTATCTATGCACTGAACCCTATACTTCCAGATATAGGCTCCAGGCCCACCATAACCTTGTCCAGAATGAGTGGTTATGAAAGACAGATGAATGGAAGTTTAATATGCAAGAACAAAACTTATCAATGGAAATAATTACATAACATAGAACGTTTTTGACACAACCCCAGTATAGAATAAGATATTGTGTAATGGAATAGCATGTCATTAAAGTGCAGCATGGGAAATTATAACCACTACGGAATGGTACAAAGCTGGACTGAAGTACATACCGGTTTCCAGGAAGGATTAAGCTCGGAACTACCTTCTGGCCAATCCTCTACACATTTCTCCTGAAAAATACATACATTTGCAGGCACTAATAAGTGAATACACTGACGCACACCTACAGGTGATGTAGGAGATTAGGCATGAGATTCACATCCGCATTCATACACACAAACACAATAGAAAAGAATACAGATATTTATAGACCTGTCCAATGAGATGGATGTCTTCACAAAACGGGTTTTCTTCATCAACAGCCTTGACACTGCCACCCTGCAGGATCACAACAGAAATGGAATCCTCCCATTTCTTACTCACGGAATTAATTAAAATGTACATAGTTAGGGTAGAAGATATAAATATTGAGGGTGACAACCTGGCAGCTGACACTCCTAAGGAGGCAGCAGAGAGAACCTGCATGAAACGTGTCTGTAAACAATGACTTTGCATTTTTACCTACTTTCAAATTTACCTTACTGTTTTAAATTTACAGATTTATCTTTTTTTGTGATGAACAACCGCTTCCTTTCATCACAATTCAAACCTATTTTTTGACCATTTCCATAACCACACACTTACCTCTTTTAGGTAAGGTGGACTGGCTTGACACATACAAGGATCTGATTCTGAGGCTGTGATTCTAAAAGCATCTTATTTTGGATCAGAAGGAATGGTCTTTAAGATATCTTGTTTCTGGAGTGTGTGGTTTCATCAGGTTTCTGGGAATTTCCTGGACAGAATGTACTGCTCTCATTTGCAAGAACCGATTTCAATGAAAACATTTAATGACGCACAACTTTCTGTGCTTTGTGTGTATTAGCAATAGTTTTCGCCCTATACAAAAGGCCACGGTTCTGTCCTCCGGAGATTTCTAAATCCCGGTTTTGTAAAACTGCAGCAGCCTGCTAAAATCCTTTATCATGCTTTTGTGAAGGACAGGAACAAGGTTAAAGCCATTACAGAATCAATCTGGACCAAAAGCGAAGAATGAGTACCTGGTAAGAGCTTATCTGGTCCATGGAGGCAGTTCCTGAGAATGTCAACTCCTGAAAAAGGGAGAGCATGACAGAGGAGCACTTTGAGGAGACATGAAAAATGTAGTACACACTTACTTAATGCATTAATTAACCAGTAACTACGTGTTTAAGTATCGATCGCCATGTTAATTCATCATTAAACAATCATGACAGTTCATGAATTTTATGGAGAAATCTATACTAGTTCATGAGTGGTAAATGAGTTAAGTCATTTTTGCCCCCTCAAGTGGTCTTACCATTATTAACTAATTAGTTAACTGTTAACTAATATAGTGCCTGAATAAAATACATAAACTGTCTTGATTGATTAATGTTGAACAAGCATGGGATCAGTACGTAACTAACACTTAGTTACTGGTTAATTATTCATGTCCCCTAAAGTAAAGTGTGACCCATGACAGAATACGAAACTGCTCCACGCTGTAGCTGTTTCCATTATGCTGTATCTGCTCCTGTAGCTATGCATTGCTTGTCTTATACTTTGTCACTGTACCTGAAAATGCCTTCTGTACAAACAAGCATTAACAGGGGCATTGTGTGGCAGTCACACTTTACGTGAGGGGACATGAATAATGTAACAGTACATGCTTACCTAATGCATTAATTAGCGAGTTAGGTTACGCCTCTGCCTGTAATTGGAAGGTTTGAGCCTTAGCAGAACAGTTACATTTCTGTTGCTTCAATGCTCCAGGGGTGCTAGAAAAATGGCCTCACCATGTACTTAGTCCCCAGGCTTGGGTCTGTAATGTATATGTGTGCATGTCCTAAAGGACAGCCAAATGGAATATGAAAAAAGAAACGTCCCAGTGTACCTGAACTTGTGCAAATAACAAAAAAAGCATAATTTCATTAAATATAAAATCAGGATGCAACGGGCATACAGTGATACATTAACTGAACTAAGGCTGGAAGTTAGAATCTCAGCAGGGGAACCTCTGTTAGACCTGCCTTGGTGAAGATTCCTGATATTGTGCTTCTGATTGGCCCAATAAGCTACAGCAAGCATTTCCCTGCAAGTGTAGCCTTGGTGACCCATTACAACCAAGAGCACCCTGGTTTTGGCCACGTTTGCTCCTGGTGGCTGCATAGGGCTCTCAGGCAGATATGCTTACACTGTTCCATCAGTACATGCTTATATCCTAGAAAGTGCCACTTTATTCACAGTATGCAACATGGTAGGACTGGATGCAAATCAGAGCAGTAAACATCAGTGCAGGTGCTATCGATGGCTGATAAATATAAACTCCTAGGCAAAAAATGGGCCATAACTTAATGTGTGCATACTATGGACTTGTATCTTCTCCAGGGTATGCTCATACTTTCAAGAATTCAAGGATTTTTATTTGTCACATGCAAGGTATGCAGTCAGACTATACAACCTGCAGTGAGATGAAAAGTGGTGAAGAATGCTATAGTAAGAAATGACCTGTGCTGCCTTCGATATGCTCCAAGCCCCCCAGCAACCCTGTCCAGAATTACCAGTTGGAAGATGGATGGGTAATGGACGGATCAATGTGAGCACATATGCAGGTTTCAATCAAAAATCTATTGGAGCATGTACATCGGAATAGGCAAGAGTTTAGTAAGCTAAAAAGCCAGCAAGTAACAATGCATTGACCTGCCATCTAGCCATTTTTGCTGTGGCTGCATCAACAGGGACGTGTGCTACCTTGTACTGGCTGTGGAGAGGGATCCTGGGTGCCTTCCTCAACATGTCTTGCTATTTTCCAAAGCCCTGCAGAAGTTAGTTATGTGAACTGAATTGTAACAGACATGGAACTGTGCTCATAGGTGCCAAGTGGGAATAGGACACATGCCAAATGATAGAGACGCTACCTGACACCACCGAAACACACTTAACTGTGTAAACCCCAGCACTCAAACAGGACAAACCACACTCATTAGGAATGTAAAATTCAGCAACAAAAGGAAGTGCTGGCCAAAAAAAAAACCCAGAATGATCGAGAGACAGAGGAATGCTAACTATGTGGTCACTGAAACTGTTTGAAAGAGCTTTCTTTAACACTTGTAAAGCCGTCTGTTTCTTCTCCGTTTCACTCATTTTCTATGGTTTATATAAACGACTGCCCTAACTGACATTTAAAGTACAGCTAACATTTAAATAAACCGATTATTTAAACTCTGGTTTATATTTGGCTAAATGAAGCACACGATTATATAAATTTATATTAACTTATTGAGCCAAAATGTAGGTTTATTTGAACAAAATCAAAGTATTTCATATGAGATGTCAAGTGAGTGATTTTCCAGCCGCAAATTTTTTCCCGTACATTTATTCATAATCGGTGATATTTGTAGTTTTTTTTTTCATACGTTCTTGTACCTTAATAAAGTAACTTGGCAAGAAATGTTATGCAACACACAGAGATACACTTAAATATTTAGAAACTATTGATGACAATGTCTATAAAGTGTCAATTTAAGGAGTAATGTTTTAAAGTAGCTTTACCATATATTTTCGTCGATGTTTAGTTTATATCTGATGATCGCGCCGTAGTAACGTTTAAACGTGTAGCCCCTGCAATCCGAGGTTCCTCATGCGAAAACGAAAATGATGCTTGTGCAAAATGTACTCTTCTTTCTCGGCTGTTCATTAGTCACCCTCTTTCTAAAGTTTCGTCTGTTTTAAAGCTGTTAGAAGCCCTCTCCCCACCCACAGCAGGTATATGCAGAAACAGCTAGTTTCAAAGCAGGAAGTATTCGCCTTGTCAGGTGAGTTTCTGGAAATGTCCAATTGTAGCAGAAGTTTGAAATGTAATTCCGAAATAGTACTAAATGAAATCACACTTTATAATAAGGGCACAAACCATATACTTAAGTATGCCTAATATTTAATGATGAATTAATGTATGAATTAATGCTTGATGTATCATGAATTCCTGTTGCTCAGCATGAGCTGGTGACTTCATAATGAAATCACTGTGGTTTTATGTGATTACTTCACACTCACTCATCCAGTTAAGGAATGTTAATTCCCAGTAACTTCATACATTAATTGATATGTCATCAAAATTTGCTGGATTCCAAAAATGTTTAATTAATTCATGCATCAAATCGTCATTAGATAAGCATTAATGAAGTATATGATCGTACCCTTACGACTCTACTATAATTGGGTCACTACTTGAGGGGACACAAATAATACAGTAGTGCGTGCTTACTTAGTGCGTTAATTAACCAGTAACTAAGTATTAGTTAAGTACTGATCCCTTGTTCATTCATTATTAATCAATCATGACGGTTCATGTATTCCGTTCAGGAACTACAGACACTCCTCACTTAACGACCTACCTGTTTACCGACCGCCCGGACTTACGACCAGCTCTCCGACCAGTCGGTATTGTACGCTGAACGTGAACTTTGGTCGCTGAAACGGCAGCGCAGCGTCTCAGCGTCAAGCATCTTATCTGGTATCACCCTTTCTCAGTCCGTCTGCCTCGTTCCCGCAATTTTTTTGGTTCAACATTTTTACAATTTTTGTTGATTGTATTTTTATGTTCTGCAATATGTAAGAGTTATGCAGATTAAAACAAAGTGATAAAGTTGGAGTTTCCTTTAGACCTTTTCTTTATTCAGAATAAATAAAAACGATGACCTGTATTTACAGTACGCAAACCTAAGGAAGGTCGTGATGTAAGGAGTGTCTGTAAATTAGTTAAAGGGACAGTTCACCCCAAAACTGAAAACAGATTTGTTTTAGAAGGGCTTTAATGTTATCTATCCATCTAGTTTGTTCTGCAGGGAGTTGCGTAGTTTTGAAGATATCAACCGTAGAATTGTCGGGCTTCTCTCGAATATAATAGGAGTGAATGGAATTCTTTCTGTGGTGATTAAAGCATCAGAAAAATGCATTTGAAAAATTCAAGTAATGCCTCTTACCAGTAACCATGAACTGTTATAAACAGTTATATGCTAATATATCAACCTACCAGAGTTACCAGACAATTATAATCAATTTAATCTCATTTTGATCATTTCATTACATTTCAGTGTAAACATACCATCCATGTCTTATTTTAAATACATTTATCGTTTGTTTTCGGTAAAATAAAAAAAAAAAACAGCTTGCTTTGTTAGTGAACGTTCTAAAATCATGAACTACAGGAGTCATGGGAAATATGATTTTATTATGATTTGAGGATTATGATAGTACAGGGGAATTCCATGCCATTCCATTCTAAGGTCCATTCGGTGTCACATCCATAGTGCTTATAAAATGGTATGTATTTCTAGCATGTAAATTAATATATAAATTTTGATGATTTCCCTATATTCAACACAAGAGGTTACATGAAAATATATGCAAATTGACTCATTGATTCTAAACTTGACCATGGTCTTGACCAGGCCGATATGAGTCATATCCATAATGCCGGAACTGCCCACAGATTACTTGAAAGTAATGAGATAGTTAGGATAGGCCTGATCATCATGGAAAATTACGAACATCGTAGGATTCTGGGTGTTGTCTACCAAGCTGTCAAATCGGTCATTGGAGTCAGATCCAGGGCGCGAGGGAGGAATCTTCATGCTTGCAATTCCCACTGTATACCGTCCAGTCAGAACTTTTGCCACATACATGTATTTCAGGCCTGTCCTGTCTGCAGGGGAGTATGCTGGTTGGGCTGAGTAGCTGGCCTTCACTGCAAAGTACACACCTATTCCATGGGCCGTTCCTTCAGACAGAGAAAATAGTGTTGCTGTTAAGTGAAATGATTTGTCTTTAAACTGCACCCTGAAACAGTAATGTCTGTGAAATTACAACCAAAGACCTCCTCTTTCACTCAATAAAGAATGTTTTGGCACTTGTATGAAACATGCATGTCAGCATGCACAGCTGAATTTAAAGCAAGAAAGCGGGAATGGAGCAGAGGATGGAGCAAGGTGGAGAAACAGGGACACTGGACATAATGTCTGCTAAATAAATAAATGTAAGGACAGAGAGATGGAAAGAGGGCAGAAGGAGGAGTGAATCTGATTCCATTTACCATGCTGTCCTGCATAGCTCCTGTTAAACCCCCCCTTTTCAATGGAGGGGCATGCATCAGCTGATGTCCCATGATACAGTAGTTTCTCCCCAATCTCTCTTTCCCCATTCTTCTCCCGGAACTGGTCTACCTTCGCACTGTATGCACGCCAAAGGTGAGTGTTCTGCACACGCTCAATCTAGAAAAGAAACCAGAACTTAACACTTTTTTGTGAATATGAATTATGACTGTTTCTCTTTTTACAATGCTAGTATTCATTCCTACATACAACATAGAATGGACTTTACTTCACTCTATATACATTGCTATTACTGATTTTCACAATTTTGCAGTATACATTTTTATGCAATTTTTGATAACTAGTCACTTTGTCTCAAAGTGCAATGTGATCACTTAACGTACTCACTTTTTGTATAGTTTGCGTGGCAGCGGTCCTCAGGAATTCACTGGCGACTTCCTGGTATTCAGTTGTGCCTGGCTGAAGCAGCACCTTTTTCAGTGACTCCCCCTGTGCCATGATGTCCCAGGATTTAGGAGGACTAACATCTGGAACCATCAGCACAAAAGGATACCGGTGGTAGTAATGAATCAGAAGCAGGAACAAAACTCATTTGAAATAAAAATATTATAAAAGTTTAAAGAGGGGTACGGGGTCCACTGTTGCGGGCCATCAGATCTCTGTACAAGCGGAGTGAGAGCTTGGTTCGCATTGCCAGCAGTAAGTCGGATTCATTCCCAGTGGGTGTTGGACTCCACCAGGGCTGCCCTTTGTCACCGGTTCTGTTCACAACTTTTATGGACAGAATTTC
>JAAGVU020000015.1:13694987-13711748 GCA_011763525.2 Mormyrus iriodes | reverse complement strand
GAAGGTGGCCAATGAGAGGGAGGTTTGGGCATCCCTGCTTAGATTGCTGCCCCCGCGACCCGACCCCAGATAAGCGGTAAATAATGGATGGATGGATAAAAGTTTCTTAAATCCCAACAACCATAATTGTCTTAATAAAAATACCAGAAGCAGCAACATAAGCAGGTGTTGTAATAAATAAAACTTAGAATAGGAGTAACATAATTAGGTATTGTAACAGCAGTAGTGGTAATATGTCGTATAGTATGTGGTATGTGGGTAGTATGTGGGTAGCAGTAGCTGTAACAGTTTTAGAGGATGTGTAAAAATCTGCTAGTAAAATGTGTAAATGTTAATTATATACTTAACATAAATAGCAGCAAGTAGTTCTCACCTGTACTAACCTCCACCCTCTTCAGCTGATAGGTCAGTCTCATTCTCTGGTCAGTGGCCTGTTTTTTTCGTAGGTCCACCTTGAGTTTTGCCCCTCCTGGGCCATCTATATCACAGTTGGTTCCATTGTTCATATATTCTTTCTCAAGGATGTAATTTGTTTTCTGTTCTAGATCCTGCCATAGCCCCCCAGGGCTGCCGACTGACCACTTTACACTGAGTGCCACCAGCTCCTCCTCCCTTTCTTGTACCATTCTGCGGAGAGCAATGCCCGTCATATGCTGCACCACCCCAAAAAATTCCAACATCTCCTCTTTCAGCCCCTTGACTACAAAGCTCCTCCTTCTTGTATCATCTCCTTGCTCTGGGCGTGCCTCCTTGATGCTGAGCTCAAGACCCTGTGCCTTGTCTATAAGTGAGTCTAGCTCTGCCTGGGAGAGTTGTTCCAGCTCATCAAGCTTCAACTCCTTTTCACACAACTGCCTTTGTAGGACATTCTTAAGGTCTTCCTGAACCCTTTGGATAGCCTCCAGCCCAGGACCTGTCACACAAAACCTGGCTGGCAGGGGATGTAAGGAAGACAATTGCAGTCCATGAGATTTTTGACTTGACTTCTTGAGTGTCTGGTGAACTTTTTTCATTATCTGCTTGCCTCTCTCTGTTGGAATAGGAATGGGTTGTGATAAGAAGAGGAAAAGAAATGCATAAATAAAGCACGGAATATGAAGGCATAAAAGAGAAGACTCATAAGGCGCTTTTCCACCGTTCTTTTGGTACTTCAAGAAAGTTTCCACTGGCATAAAATCTTGCACTGGCGCTGAATGACAGGCGGGGTATTTTGTATGAATAAAAAAAATGGCTATAGTATATTATAGGTTTGGATAATGTGCGATATTAATACTGACATTGCATGTTATGCACATGCAATTCTTACATCGCTAGTTATTGCTTTTGAAGATTATCTAGTATATATTTAAAAATCAGTTTAAAGTTTACCTCCTTAAATCACTCCTAGACAGGTTTGTGAGAAATTTAGATTGAACTCCTTTTTTGCTTTATAAATACCCCAATATTTATCACAACAAAATAATACCGTGCTGTCCTAGTATATTATACAAAATACTTTATTTCCTGTCATGCCATCCTGATCTTGTTGTATCTGTTCTTTTGACCAGATCACAATTTATGCTTGGGTTTCTTCATTTGTCCACACATACTATTATTACTTTTATATTTTTTTATTTTGTTTATCATTGTTGTCTGAGTTCGCAACTTTTTGTATTATGTATAACGTATAATGTATAATGTAATGTATAATGTATAATGTATAACGGTTGTATTATGTTTCAGAGGCAGGAAATTTGTCCCACGCCACAGTACTGAAGTACCAAAAAAGTACACCAGTAGTTTGGCACTTTTTGGTACTGAAACTTTAGGTTCTGGACCTCGACCACAAGGCGGTGGAAAAGGGAAAGTACCAAAAATACCATACCAAAAGTACCTGGTGCGGTGGATAAGCACCCAAAGAGAAAGGATGTACTTATGCAATGACATTAATTTAAAAACCCATTTGATTGTTTCTGTTATTTAAAAGAATTTTGGTTTTCATCTTTATATTCTGATTTAACTTTAACATTTTTTCTTTTCTTTTTCTTATTTCTATTGGACTGATATCCTGCCCAGCTGCTCCCCTCTCTTGTGCGTTATGCTGACTGGGACAGACTCCAGGCCCCAACTATGGCCTTTTACAGGATAAGAATTTGGACAATTAGTAGAATAAATAAAGCCTGCAATAATTTACTTGGATCAGCTGCAACAACTTCTTTATTTAAAGGAATGGAATGGGTTGATCAATTAGGACTTAAATATTTAAAGTATTTAAAAAAATATTCAAAATTATTGTATCTGAATTCATTCTGAATAAATGATGAGATAGGTTAAACCAATATTGTTACATGTTAATGTTTAGTTTTATTTATTCCACCATAAGCCTGCAGATAGTAATACATCATCTAGCATTTTTTTTTCAAATAGAACATCTGCATTAACCAATTAAAATGTAGCTGAATTTTTCAGCTCAGGTGAGTCTAATCAATAAAAATTAATAAAGATACACTACTGGTACATGCAGGAGACTGGCTCTGAAGGCTTACCTATAAAGGTAGGAGATGGAGCCCTTTGTCCCAGGCGACTCTGCAGCTCACACCTATAGAGGGCAGCAAAACCTTTTAGATGCTACCATGTTTCCTAAAACACAGCATGAAGGCACTGATACAGGTTAATCAATCAGGACTAGAGGTAGAGGTAGGAAAAGAAGAGCAATGAAGGAGGAACACTCAAAGTAAGATGGTACCTGAAGGTCTCAAACACCGGCCTTAGAAAGAGGATGATGCGGATGTGGGAGACGGTGTTAAAGGGCGAGTCCCTCACAACTATGGCCATACCATCCAACATTGATGCAGCGACCTTCTCCGCAGTCAGCCCAGCTGCACCTGTCATTGTGGACAACCTAGATGGTTAAATGGGACTTACTGACTCACACCAAAAACTTATTGGTCTTTATTTAGGAAACAAACCTGCACCCACAGCAGGAAAGGCAACTGATTTGTAACCCTTCTTTTCACAAAACTTCAGAACCTTTCCGCAAAGCGTCTGGACACGCTGCAAATTCGCCTCAGCATTAATGTGTACGATGGCTTTACAGGCTAGTGACCCTGGCTGTGTGGTGCACAACCCGTCAGCCTGAGTCCGCACTGGGGACGAGGAGAAAGACAAAGCAACAGAGCCTGCATTAACAAAATGCAAAACTGGAATTTTGCATCAGTAATTGCTTGTTAATGAGGTCAATCTAGAGAGAGAATACTGAGTGTTTGGGTTGCTAACCTTGGTTAAATTCATCCAGAACCTTCTGTCCTGCTGCCATTAGAATTGTGTTTGAGACACCTACAGAATACAAATATACAAAATCAGACACAGTGAACATTAGGGCTGTCATTTTTTTCAAAAATCAAATTCGAACGAATTTCAAATATCACGCAATTCGTTTGAATATATTTGAATACCTGTGCCAAAAAAAAATAAAAATGCAACACAGAATCAATCTTTTCAGCGTTTTACTAACAGCCTGTATGATGTCACATTTGTACGGAGCCCCTAAGAGGTCAGGGTGGGATATATGTTTTGAAATGGTTTTGCGTTCCTACAAAATTACAACAAATGGTCTAATGTGCTTATAGATTACAGTGACACTTTAAAATTCGAATGGGTTAATTATAGCTCCAATATGAAATTTTCACATCATGTTCGAACGGATGTTCGAATATCGATTAAAAAGTGACTGTCCTAAAACACAGTGTAACCCCAGTGGGATTGCTATTGCGCCACAATATTTTTGCTAATGCTGATACAACATGATAATAAACTGCATAGATATGACAGAACATGTAACATACATGATTTGGTAATAATTTAGGTAGTATTTCAGACCTTTGCACATCTGTGACTATGTGTTTTGGATCTTTGGTTACAAAAAAATGCACCTCATGTGAGTGGAAACTGCAAAGGAGAAAATGTTACCAGTTTGATTGTCAATGAAGTTTGCAGAATTAACAATAACATCTGTGGTCTCATTAATGATGTCGCCAAAGAAGAGCTGCAGTTTGACATTGCCCATCATGACTGTGATCTCATCCTGGGTGACAGAGACCCCGCAATAGAAAGATGCTGAAAGGGAAGGGAAAGTAAGAAAATACAATGGTTAGTTAGGGGCTTAATAGTCTTTAGTAGTGCTTTTTGGTGTACAATTGATTGAGTGGCATTAATCTTACTGTGGGCCGGGAGCATAGCCATGTGGAACCCCCTTAGTTGCAGAACATCATGGCATGCCTGGAAAGCCTGAGAAATTGATACTCAGTTTCACCAGTACTCTCAGGGTATAGCTCAGGAGACAATTATACAAAAAATGTTCAAAAATATGTAGGTCAAGGAACAAACTCTCTCCCGGCATATACTCATGAATAATCTGTCAACATTGATCAGTACTCACTGCAGCTGAATGTTTGTCACTGGGATGAATGACTATATGGACTTGCAAAGTGGCTGTTGATGTTCGGTTCTGCTCATGCTGCTGGATCTCCTCCAGCAGAACCTGGGCAGCAATTCGGTGTGGAAATGCCAGGCTGATGCCAGTCCCCAACACAGGAAATGCCACAGAAGCCAATAACCAGCTATCACACAAGCCTAAAATGTGCCTCAATCCCTTACGAAGTGTCTGTTAAGAGATAGTGGTGGTGGAAGACAAAGGACCAGGACAAAGAAAACTTGATTTAAAAATAGAATATGCTGTGAAATTTGATCATTTAAACATTTCTTTGACAACAAACCAATACAAGCAACTGCACAAACCTGTACAGCAGCTCCTTGTGGATTCCCATCCCAGCGTACACAGTGAAGAAAAATGACACTGCATCCAAATAGTGCTCCTTTGCCTTCCACCACATGCACTCCCCCTGGCACAGTATTCCAGCTCTGGGCTGTCTGCTCCAAACTAGTTGAAAATTCTCTCCCACCCCTATTCAGTAGGCATTTCCCCACCTTTGAGGACCGGGGTGCATCACCCAGCATGGGTGAGACAAGGACGTCTACCTGCAACCCAAAGGTATCACAGGACAGGTAACAAAACAAAATTAAAATCACCATGTCACATTTAGACAAGTCTCTTTTGCAACACCCTTCCTGTCAGAATATTTAAACAAACATATGCTATGGTTATTATGTATTCTCATTCACTTTATGAAATATCAAGCTCTGAATAAATGTTTCTTACCTGTTGGTCCTCAATGTTGCCTGTGGTAATTTTGACCAGGACTAAGGATTCTGAGACTGCTGCGCCTATAGTTGCTGAATTTGTGAAGTCTGCAGGATCCTCATGGTCTGTGATTTCCACTGTGCCACCAGCATGTGGATCCATCCACTCAAGCAGTGTATCGCAGGCAGATTGCATAGCCCTCACAGCATTTTCATTGCTGTCCACTAGCTTGACTGTCTGCAGTGTGTGTGGGCTCCTGCCAAATGCTTTCACTGCCATCACAATGGCTTTTGCACAGAGGTTAACGGGCACACCAAAAATGCCAGAACTGATACAAGGCATAGCCAAAGTGCGGCAGCCCCGCCGCTCTGCTAGCTCAAGTGCCTCTTTTACCCCCTTTTCCAGCAAGGCCTTCACCTTTACTTCGCTGTCCTTGGCACTGCTCCATATTGGTCCTACTACATGTATTAGCACCTTGCAGGGCAGCATTCCAGATGTGGTTTCCACTGCGGTTCCGGGGGCCACCTTGCCAATTCTTTGCACCAGTTTCCTGCTAGCCTGCTGTACCAGGGGCCCACCCACCCGGCTCAAGGCTGCTGCCACACCCCCTATGTGTTCTAGATTCTCATTGGCTGCATTGACTATTGCATCTGCATTCTCTTGGGTAATATCACCCTGTTGCACATGCAGACAGAGACCCCCCTCCAGCCGGTACTTGTGTTTCCTTTCAAAACCTTTCGTCTGGACCAGGCAGCGATGAGTGCGACTAACAGCTTGGAGGTATTCCTGTCCTGGGCCCTCAAAGTAGCGATGGGCACCTGGGGAATCAATAGTAACAACTACCTGGACTAGGGAGCTCAGAGCTTTGCTCATCCTAACACTGGCGGCAGTTACCAAATGCCGGGGTCCCACAAGAACCATCTCAGGTGGTGAGCGAGTGGCAGAAACTGAAACTTCAATACCTGAGTAGTCAATGTCCAGCAGGGCAAACAGCTTAAAAATGTGATCAGACAAATCGGGGAAGGGAAGGGCCACCCTGAACTCATGAATAGCCTGGTCCTTCAAGAAATTCTGGACCACCTCCTTCAGCTTGGTCACTGAATCGCAGTAACCCAGCAGCTGGACACTATGCCTCTCATAGCATACCTGTACCCTAGCCTTTCCATTATTGAGCCGCAGCTCCATCTCCTGCAGTACGTCCTTCAATTTGGGCAACTGAGCAAGTGAATCAGGGACAGGTACTCCTTCCTCACTGAACTGACTGAGCAGGGCCTTTTGTGCATCCTTCAGGGCCCTCTGGGATAGTGATAGCAGGGACAGACCTGTGTCAGTTAGTTCAATTTTTGCTGGGATACCCTTCAAGATGGCATCCAGCGTTTCTGGTCCCTGTGTTCTCAGAAATGAATGCAGTGAAGGGGATACCCCGACCACCAGCTGCTCCTGTACTTCTTTTGCCTTTGCCGCTACCTTCTTGCGAGCTGACAGAACATCCGCAGCTGGGCCTTCAATCACTAGTTGCCCTAAATCAGTCTGTGATACCTGAACCCCAGGGAGCTGCTCTTTTAGCTCCTTCTCCAGCTCCTTCCCTAGCAGGAGCAGTCGGGGCTTCCCAAGATAGCAGGTCGTACTAACTCTCTCCTGTGTCACCGTGTTTCCATGTTGCTTTTTCAACATCAACAGGCTGTCCTGCACCTCTTTGGCTGACCCCACTAACACTGAAAATCCTTCCGCTGGCTCCCTGTACACCTGGAGCTCCTTCATGGCTAGGAAGGGACTATCTTGTAGAGCTTGCAACATCAAAGGGTCAGTTTCATAATGACAACAATATTTTGTTTTCACTTGCTGAAATATCTGACTTATCATGACATCCATTTGGCTTGTCTCCTGTACCCTGGGTGTACCTTTCACCACCAAATTCTCAGCCTCAGACTGAAGCTGGAAAGAGTAAAAGAGTGTAGAGAGTTCATGTCGTAGATAATTTCCAGCCTGAATGTTATTTGTCAGGTAGCAGATGAGGTATGGGTCCAGCTGTACAGCTTTCTCATACTTGCCACAAGGGGGCGTCTCAGAGACAGAGTGGAAGTGATGTGATTGTTCTAAAAATAACAATGACAATATGATCAGCTAAATTTGATCTCATCAAAAACAATTAGCCAAAAGGTTAATTCATTAATCATTGTTATTAATGTGAAATGCAATGAGGCTTATCTTCAAAGAAGCTGTTTCAAAACACCAACCTGAGGTTGCTTTAGTAGGTGTTTTTAGAATGTCCTGGGTGAGAAGAAAATACAGCAGGTGAACTTCATGCATGTACATTAGGATCGACTTATATGATAATCTTGAATCTAGATGTACAATAAAAGATGTCTATTTGTTATGCACTTACAATGAAACTCTGTTCTATGTGATACCATTATTACTACAATTATTATTATGTGAGACAAATACCAAAGAAGACCTGAATCCAAAATTTCATGCAATTTCCCTCACATCACATGCTAGTAAGATGCTAAAGATCATTCAGCACAGATCAGACCCTTTTACAGAATGAGAAATGCCATGTGTAAAAGCTGTATTTAGGAGAGCCTAGGGAATGACAGGGAAAGATACTGAGGATGCTTGATGGATCAATGTAACTAGGGGTGCAACTTTCAAATATTTGCATTTTCAAATATTCAGCTTTTTTTTTATTATTCAGGTTTTGTACAATATTACTGTTACCGGAATTTTGAAAATGCTCCCATACTTTGGAGCTTTTTGGGCCCTCGCAGAGGAGGAGCATTTTGACTCACACCCACCATCTTTTTTGTTTACATAATTGCCTGTTATATGTGTCCCATGCTGCAGTTAGAATACAAACTTCGCATAAATTTTAGTTATTATTCAGATATACAAATGTGGATTCCATCTCATATCTTTTTAATATTCAAATTCTTGAAATATCTCAAATATTTGTTGCGACACCAGAAAAGATACAAGTAATACCAAAACGAGGTCAACACAAGCTTTAGTGAATCCAACAAAGCCTTTGACTATGTTGACCATGTCAAAATATGGACTGTTTTCAGGAAAATGGATGTACCCGAGTATGATATTGTCCTTATCTTAGTGGCTAGAAGCCAAAGTCAGGGTGAAATATGAAGTATTTCATAACATATAGAGAAGGTAAACCGTTAGAAGACAACTGCGGGCTTATGACTGCTGGAAGAAACATCAATAATCTTGATGTACTGTTGACGCTACACATAGAGTGGAAAATGATGAAGATTTGAACACATGAGGAAGGATAATGGACACAGTAAAAAGATCTGAACATGGTTTAGCTCCATGAGACAAATAAATAACCAGGTATCCGGAGGTCAAAAAATACACAGCAGATTGGCACTTGGCAAAGTGGCGATGAAAAACCTAGAAAAATCCTCAAAAGTAATAATGTGTTTCTAAAACATTATATTTTAATATTACTATATTAAGATTTGAATTTTTGGCTATTCTTTACAGATGTGAAAACAAAAAAGCAGGACAGGAAGACTCCTGGGTACCTTTCAACCATTTAACAGTGTCATGGAATAACTGGGTCTCGGATCAAATCAAGCCTGAACTTTCACTTGAAGCCCAAATGGGCATAGATACAGACCCAGTGCTTTCCTTCTCTTGTAATATCAAGTTGTGTAAATTGTGTAAAGAATTAAATGGGCATGCTAGCCTTACTGTGGTACAGGGTGAGTCTGCATCCTGATGCACTGACACCACAACTGGGCCACTGGATGTCTCCAGTGTATGATTTCCCTTCTGGAGAACTCTCTGCTGGTCTGTGAATATAAAGGAGCAGCACTGCATGAAGAAAATATGCATGAATTTGCAATGTCAAAAAAGGGTGTGCGTCTCCTTTAAAAATTTCAGAGGCTAGAGTATGCATAAAGCAAAAACAAAGCAGGGTCAAAAAAATGCAAATTATGTCAAGGAACACTGGCAAAGGTTTTCGTGACAGCTACATTGCGTGAACTGTGCAGAAATTCTGACTATTGTTATACATACCCCCAACCTATTTTAAGGCATCAAAAATATTTTAACGAATATTTCAATGATATTTAATTAACATTTAATAATCCCTTGACTACTTGAAGTCTGTAAGGCACTGGATTTCTTTATTGGTGGTACTCTTCCAGCCCTGTATTCCAGCCACCTTCAGTTCCCTCTTATTTCAGTGACTTTTTGCCTTTAGTTTGATCTTCAGGCAAGCGAAATGAATGCTCAATCAGATTTAGATCAGGTGATGGACTTTGCATTCAAGAACATTCACCTTTTTGGCCTTGAAGAACTCTTTGGTTGCTTTTGAGTCATGCTCCTCGTGCAGATTTAAAGTACCGTCCAACGAGTTTTGACATATTCTATTCAGATAAAATCTCTCTCTACACCTCAGTATACATCTGATGCTTTTATCAGCAGTCATCTCATAATGAAATGCAAGGGAACTAGTTCCAGTGGCAGCCATACACGCCCACAATTTGTTTGATTAATGTATTTGACCTTTACTATCATGCCCAATGCTTACAGTTTCACAATGTTCAATTTGACGCAGCTGTCAAAAAGGTATTCAGTATACCACTTTTGTGTTAACGAAAAATAACAGCATAATTTTTTAATGTTTCGCTAGGCATGATTATTGTTGACTCTGAGCAGATAATGTCTCGGTTCAACTCAGAAATTATCCTGTTGTTTTTATCAGCAGTGATCCAGTCATCCTTACATGCCCAAGCCATACCATTCCCTCCATCATGATTCACAGAGGAGCTGGTATTCTGAGTATCATGAGCTGTCCTTTTCTTTCACCACACATTTCTATTTCCATCACTCTGGTACTGGTAAAACTACATTTCATCTTTCCATAAGATGTTATTCCAAAAATATCCCAAAAAAATCCGGAACTGTACAGATTTTTTAAATGTACTTCTTAGCAAACTGTAACCTGGCATTTCCATTCACATGGCCTACCAGTGGTCTGCATGTTGTAGTAAACCCTCTGAATTTATGCTCATGCAGCTCATTATGGTTATCTAGCTACAATTCCCAGAAAGTGTTTTTGACTTGGCTGATAGTTGAAAAGGGGTGTTTCCGTTTACTGCAGTATTTTTTTTACCTAACAGATTTTCCACACCTAATATTCTTTCTACGTCTGTTTTTTCAACCTCACGATGGCCTGCTTTGATCTCATCAAATTCTTAAATATTCTTAAATATGCTTGGGTCGAGGGCCAAAATAACCAAAAAATATGTCATTATCTATAGGCATATCTATACTATACATCTTTCCAATAAGTGTCCCTTTGGTAAAGTTTACGTTTACTTTCAATGCTTTTATCTGTACTGTAATAACAAAAACAAAAAACCAACAATAATAAAAATTCTGGTAAACACCGATCATAACCTACAATGATACTTGAAAGAAATATAAAAGGCACTTAACTACTGTATCTGAAATAGGAACTTTCATTTTCATTTTAAGCTTTGCTTAATCCATTTATCAGGTCCATATTCAGTCAAGTGAGCACAGCTTTTATTTTCCTGTAACTAAAGATTGATAAAATTCCAACTATTTTTTTACCGTAGTAAAGCAGAAATGCAATGCCCTGTTTTGATCAACCCCGCGCTCGGAAAATTCTATCGTCCCTTATTTCTCCAGGTTGAAAGCGGAACCCCGCGCCCCCGGCTTCCCCCCGCCCGCCGGGTGACCCCCAAGACCCCCTGACACAATTCGAGCACCGAATGCTGTGGGTATCGGACCGGCCTCTCACCTTCATGATACTTGAAGGCAATCTTATAGATGCAGCCGGCTACACGCTCCATTGGCCCGCACTCGCCTCCTCCAGACTTTCTTCGAATTTGGAAATGTTTTTCGATGTTTCTCCGTAGTTTTTCGTCTAGATTGGACACCTCGAAGAATAAAGGGTATTTGTATTCCCCCATTTTCCGTCAGTAGTTTTTTTCCCTGGTGATTGTATTTGTAGAAGCGGCACAACAATTCCAGTTGCAGCTGTTGTTTTATGGAATGTGAAACCGAAAGCTGCATGCACATTACATAACCGGTACATTCACATTCGATCGTTTTCTCAAATCTGTGCAGAACACGCTATTTATTTAATTGGTTTCCTGATTACTTAACTTTAAGTTTACCCAATATAGTTGATCTTTAGCATCATGTAAAAATATAAATAATAAAAAAGTTAAATGAATAACGCCATAAGTATGAATATGTTTGGCTATGCATTGTTAATGCAGAATAAAATAACCTCGCATGAAACATCTCTGCCTTTCGACCTTGAAATAGAGACACATTAAACCCAACTGTCAAGTCATACGATAGAATCCATGGCGCCATAATTAAAGTCAAATGAAATCTTTCTTCGCTTTGCGTCATTGTAGTCGTGGCCGAGCGGTTAAGGCGATGGACTAGAAATCCATTGGGGTCTCCCCGCGCAGGTTCGAATCCTGCCGACTACGAAATTTTTTTTTTTGTTTCTTAAACGTACTTAAAATATCGAAGAATAAATCATGTCGTTGGGAATATTTACGAAAACATTTCATATGACAGCTTTTACAGCAAATACATTAGTTTTCAAATTGTGCTGTGCATTAGCATGGATTTTTCCTAATTCTCTATCATGTGTCAACGCACAATCTGCACCTCAAAGCATTGTAGTGATGTTGTCTATTTCAGAAGAAAACTATACTAGTATTTTGTGTTGATAATGGTTGCCCTAAATAAAAAATGCAACAGCTGGTTTAGGTCTTAAGACTGAAAAATGTACACAGTCATCCATGTTGCAATGCCACACTCATATAATCAGAATCAGAATTTTGTTTATTGCCAAATTGGATGACCCTACAAGCTATTTTCTTTGGTATGGTGGTGCTCCATACAAAAACAACAATGAGTACAATGAGTAATAAAGAAACAAATACTAAAAAACAAACTGGATCACAAAACAGTATAAAAGCTGTGCAATATTCTATTAATAACTATAACAATATTAAAGAGGTAGGGAAAAAAATGGGTATTGAAACATATGTGATGTGCAAAAATATAATTTTATTGCCTGGAGGGTAGAGTTTTGAACAGTCCGTGTCCAGGGTGGGAGGGGCTAGGCACAATCTTTCCTGTCCGAATTAGGGTCCTGGAGATGTGTAGTTACTGGAGGGATGGCAGATTGCAGCCAATCACCTTCTCTGCAGAGCCAGTGACTCGTTACAGCCTGCCCTTGTCCTGGGCAGTACCAGCAGCATACCAGACAGTAATGGAGCAGGTGAGGATGAACTTGATGATGGCTGTGTAGAAATGCACCATCATTGTCCTTGGCAGGTTGAACTTCTGGCTTTTTGATGAGGGTGCTGATGTGCAGCTCCCACTTGAGGTCCTGGGAACTGATGATGCCCAGGAATTGTGAGAGCTCTGCAGTGTTGACCGGGGAGTCATGAAGAGTGATGGGTATGGAGCTGGGCTGCACCTGAAGTCCACTATCATCTCCACTGTTTTCAGAACGTTGAGCTTCAGATTGTTATGGCTGCACCAGGTCACCAGATGATGAATTTCCCTCCTATAGATAGATTCATCCCCACCAGAGATAAGCAGGGACAAGCAGTTACAAAAAATGGATGGATGGATGGAATTAGGGATGGGTATCATTAAGATTTTAACAGTACTACTAATCTTGATGATAATGCTTATCGGTTCGGTAATTTAATGGTACTCTTATCAGTACTTTATATTTAAGATGGAAAAAGAAACAAATTAAGAACAGAATTAACATTGATTTATTTTCTCATACATACTGTATATAAATTAACATTCTTGAGTTGTGAACTGGAATAACATTGTTTTAAACAAGTCACTATTATAGATTGTAATGTGATTATTGAAATGCAAAATTATTTTTTTACAGCGAAAAATACTGCAATGTTTTGAACAATTCACCATAATAGATGATTTTATGATGATGGTAATGTAAAACAAATGTAATAAACAATGTTCACTTTTAAGTGAATAAACTGAATGCAGGACCTTTTCATTGAGAGTAATTTTACTGTGTGGTAACCTTAGTTTGTCCAAATCACTAAATCTGTGATCTGAAACTGAAACTGTGAAGTTCTGATCAACAGATGATTCTGTGACCATTTCAGATTGAATTTATTAACACACCCATAACGATCAGCTGGCTAATAGTTACTTTTAGTCATTAATCCATATTGGTATAATTTAGTTAACACCGTGTGTGGGCTCCAGGCCGCTAGCATAAATACCGTACCTGGGGCAATGACAGATAAACTATGAGTTAGGCAGCTGAGAACTGTCCATTTCTCTACATGCATGTGATGTACTTTCGTTAGATGTTTTGACAGATTGCTTGTGTTTCTGCCCTTACATGTAAGAGACTTGTTGTACTTGTGGCAATGTGCATTGTCAGCATTGACTGCAGTGAAATGTAATTAACTCTGGATCGTTTAGTTCTCTCTGTCATCATCACTAAAAGCAGAGTCTGTGTGTATGTGTTTTGCACATTGCTGATCGTGAAAGAGAGAGATATACCAATACGTTAAAGCTTATTGATACTATGATCTTTAATAATTTAGCCATGGGGCCCGTGTTATACCGGGTTTTGGTACCCAACCCTAAACACAATAGGTTAGGCCGGACAGATGTCTCCTCCCGAGGCACGGTAGATGGCGCAGATCACTGTTATCTGGTGAGAGACCCTTTCGAGGTGGCACGGACCGTTCATGCCTGGTGCCTACCAGGGGTCCCTGTGTTACCGGCCTGCAGAGCCCTTGGGATGGGACAAAAACAAGACTGGCAATGAATCTGGCGACTGGACCAGGGATAAAACTGGTCCTGCCACTCAAGACAGGACTGATGACTGGTCTGGAGACAGTACTGGAGCCGAGACTGGGAACAGGACAGAGCTGGATACAAGGCTCCACTACCTGGCAGGCACCCCAATCAAGGCGGCGCAAACCAGCCAGCTCTGTGGCCCACCATGGCAAAGGATTAAGATCTATGACATATTGCCATAGCATTATTTCAAGATAAACCCTATATTCACTTAGATTAACTGAAATTCCTGTGTTGCCGCTATGATATTATGAAATGTAGCCTGTTAACCCAATCATCTATGCTCGACAAACACTAGTCCCTGGCTTCTGCTTTAGTGCCTCTACTGTGAAGAGCGTCAGCCTGGTTCTCCATAGACCCGAAGGCCCTCGTTGGACAGAAAGGGATTTTTCTTTAAAGCATGTAGTTCAACATTGACGTACTCCATATATGTTGAAACACCTGATCCATTTTGGTCTCCGACTGATTTTTGTCTCAACTAGACGACATGCATAAAATACTTGAGAAAATGAACTTTGATAACTTCATTTTTCTCACCAATTTACCATACGTGTGTATATTCTTTCATAAGTATCCAGCACTTTTCCAACAAAAAGTATAAAGAGTGTGGGTAGTCGTGGCCGAGTGGTTAAGGCGATGGACTAGAAATCCATTGGGGTCTCCCCGCGCAGGTTCGAATCCTGCCGACTACGCGTGTAGCTTCAGGCAGCTATTTTCCAATTACAGCAACGGTTGTTTTCACAAATTTGGCTGTCAAGACAGATTATTTCTTTGTGCTTCACTGAGCAGCTCACAAATTTGTACACAGATTTTTATTCTTATGTATGATGTAGACTGTCTCAGTAACTACATAGTCATGGAAATTTTCCAGCCAATCATGGAAAAGAAAAGTTATTGTGCAGCACACTTGAATAAATTAATACTCGGTGTGGAGTTTGTCCTTTTCCTTTTATTGCAAAACCTGCAATCACACACAATCAACAGGTTAATCAACAGCCGAATGCTGCGTGACATAAACATGAAACACATTCACACCAATTAACCAACCATCCATAGACTGAAAATATTTGGCACACTAATACAAACTAGGTTACTAAATAGTCCTTCAGCTATTCACCACTGCTACTAAATGCATTTTATGCGAACGCCATTAAGCCGATTCCCCTTTACACGGTACGAGTTTCATATACACTTCACTCTTATAATAAGAAAACATGACTTGCTTTCTTCACTGTTTGCATCAGTTACGCCATTCAGCTCGCATATGCTTTCGTGGCTTCTTTGCTTACATGCAATCACACACAATTAACAGGTTAACAGTGCGAATGCCAGCGTGTGAACGCTACTTTGGCTGCGTTCGGTCTGAGCCGAATGCTGCGTGACATCCTCGCACTGTTCACCGATTGCCACCTATTGGCGGGAGTAAAGTACTGTATGTGAACTGCAGGTTACGGTGGTCAGTAGCTTTCCTTCGCTTAGAAGTGTGGCCAAACATAACAAGTAATTGGAAATATAAATAAAATATTATGGAGGGTGGCCTGCAATATACAAAAAACAGCCGGATCCCCACAGTTGGCTAAAATGTGTATGAACCCTGTATTTTGAAATATAAATCATAACCCATTGCATAGGAAATGTATTAGTTGCGCTTGGATTATTTACAGTCACTAACAGTGAAGTTAAGAAGTTATTTTCAGACAAAAAACTTTTTTTCAGTCAGCGCAGCAGTCAGGTGCATCAGGGAGAGAGCCAACAGAGGCAGAAAGGAGTTTGAGGTCAGGGCAGCTACAGACAGACCCCGCCACACAGAGCAGCTCAGGCGCAGGGCGCCTGCAGACAGACCCCGCCACACAGAGCGGCTCAGGCGCAGGGCGGCTGCAGACAGACCCCGCCACAAAGAGCAGCTCAAGCAATCAGACTTCAGAGAAGATAAAGTGTGCTCTTTGTAGCGAAGAAGTTAATGTTGAGCAGTTCTCTGATCATTTGTCTGACTTTCATGCAGAGGAATCTTGTGAGCAGTGTGGAAAAATTATTAAAGGTGTGGTTGGGTTGCTCCAGCATATCGAGGAAGACCATAATCCACCACAACAACATCCACCACCACCAGTACCACGACACCCACCACCTGCTACAGCTCTTCCACCACCACCAGTACCACGACACAAAGACTGCTATAAACAATCAGATTGTCAAATGAGGTTATACTGTGTATCATGGTTCATACAATGATTCACACAATCTAATTAAATTGGTGCAACTGTCTGTTGTACATTGATTACATTGTCTTTTTTTGTCTTCATAGACTATTCATGACCCATGGTCAGGCTGCCCAAAGACCTGACATAAACAGAATATCAGAGTGTGTTTCCCTCAGGCTTCTGAAGGAGTACAGGCAAGCAAGGAATAGGCCAAAGGACTGCAAGGGTAAAATCTTATCCATTTCACAGCCCATTGTCCATACATACTATCATATTAAGCAATTGCTTGAAGACAGCCGGGTGAATCAAGACCAGACAAACTTGGAGCTTGTTACCATCAACACAACTACAGTGTCTTCTTGGTGAGATGTTTTTCATTTCCTCCATACGCTGAGAAATATAAAAATATTTAATTATTTAAACATAACACTATGTAACACAAATTTTGTTCCTGGACAATACATGTTATTTCTTAATTGCTTATGTTGTAAAAGTATA
>JAAGVU020000015.1:13666809-13694742 GCA_011763525.2 Mormyrus iriodes | reverse complement strand
GGCATAACGGGTTAGGAAAACACACTTTGTACCCAGGAACAAAATAAAAATAAAAATTTGTTACATAGTGTAATCACATTTAACTTGGAAGAATTATATTTTAACTTAGAAGAATTTTGTAATTTTACCAGGTTGCATGAAAGACAGAAGAGGACGAACCGGGAATCACTCCTGCAAGCAGTACAGCTTCCCCCGAAGGTCTGTGCTGCTAAAGATTCCCTGCCAAAAGCAAAGGATCTTCCTTCTGCACCTCCCGAAGATGGACACACAGTCATGGAGTTCCAAGAACCAGGCAATCGTGAGGGTGAGGCAGTGATACGCCGGCGCCACAGTATCAGAACTGGCTATGCGCACCACTGTCCTCCTGGATCATCTGCATGGCCTGCTTCTTCTGCCTCATCCTCATCCCAATTGGGTCATCAGCCACCATCATCATTTCCTGCCTGGTATACCAGCCCCATACCCTGCTTGGTCATCCCAGTCTCCACCACCTCAATCTCAACAATCATCTCATCATTCAGCTTTCTTTAATCAGCACAATATTCCATCTACAATACCAATGGCAACGGTATCGTCCCCAAATCAACCGTCAGTAAACTTCAATCGTCACAGGAAATGGAGACAGCAAAAAGCGGAGCTTGAAGACCGGGAGCGTGCGGCAAGGGGGGAGCCACTGAAAAAGAGGTGATGCAAAGAGGATTATCAGTACCAGTGCAGAATATGTGGTCAGGGCAAAAACAGAAATACTGGCCATAGACAGGTAAAGGGGAAGTGGTTCTGTCCAGCATCTGGACAGACCACAACGCAATGGAAAGAGACTCTTAGCAAGCCATAAAGAATAAAAATTAGACAAATTATCTTTGTTCATTTATTAGTGTTGCTTCACTTTCAAAGGATTGCTAAATGTAGTTTTGTTTATTGGTTTATATAACCAGATGCGAAAAATGTGTCCAATCAATTTTGGATACATAAACACTGTAAAGATTAATAGTTTTGTGAAGAAAGGTTCAGCATCTAAACAGACCACCAAGGAGTGGAAAGACAGAATTATGCAAATTATCTTGGTTTATTTTTATTATTGTTATTTATTGTAAGGTAGTTGTTATTGTTGTTATATGAACAAATGTTTCTGATAAATGTGTCCAAAAAAGACAAAAAGATGTTTGTCAATTTCTACTTGAATTTTGGATGAAAAAATAAATGTTTAGGTTAAAAGTGACTTTAAAGACTGTTTTATGGAAACAGAAATGTTTTATTTGCAAAGGATTATATATGCATTTCTGGTGGTGGCATGGTGGTGCAGTGGTTAGCACTGTTGCCTCACACCTCTGGTGCCAGCGTCCAAGTCTCCGCCCGGGTTCCATGTGTGTGGCGTTTGCATGTTCTCTCTGTGTCATTGTGGGGTTTCTTCCGGGCACTCCGGTTTGTCCTCACAGTCCAAAGACATGCTGAGGCTGATTGCAGTTGCAAAATTGTGTGTGTGAAATTCCTATATCTAAGGCGCATGAGGATGTTTTAAATTTTCTTTTCCCACGGAAATGACAAGTCATCACCATTGTTCATATCTGACTTGACGTCTTCAATTTCTTTTTACTACTTTTATAATTTTACATCACCAAAATAAAGAAAAGATTACTGTGACGTAACTATCAGTGGAATGCCACAGAAAACGTTACCATTCAGGGCACAATTTGAAGACGCGCTTTTATTCCTCTAGCTGAAAGACAAAGCTTAAGAAATACAGAACAAAAAAGCGATACATTTCCATGAGTTTGGTGCGAAGCCCTTGCAGGAGGTTTTGTCCGTAATAGCCCGTATAACAGACAGCTTTCACCTACCCGCATGCTGTTAATGCAGTAGTAGTAACTGAGCTGCCGTCAATACAGACGAAGCAGGAAGCGTGAAATCGCGTCACATGCGTGCATTGGGAAAACTACATGAATAACATTTGTCAGAGCCAATGAGAACGAGGGACACACAGGGGCCAATCCTATTTTGAAAGGGCGGTGCCTCTTGGCTGCCTAATCGGCAGCTGCTATAACGTGTTCGTTTTTTTGTTTGATTTCAAATTGTACAATTAATTGCGATTTTCGTGATAAAAAAATAAATCACCATATGCTGACTGGCACAGGCTTCCTGTGACTCTTCCCGTGAATTAATGAAAAATTATAATGATAATCTGCGTCAGATTTAGTGTGATTGACGATTTAACGCGAATCGTTATTTACACCTTAACTGGAATGTAAACGAACATAGCCTCCATTCATTTCTGCTTTGTTATCCCACGTCTTTATGTACGAAACGAATTCTTTGTGATACGTCGTATGTGATGCATAATTAAATAGAGTGGGGGATCTTGTTTCGGTACGCTGAATGTAGTTCACTAATAAACGAACTGAACGAATCAGTAACAGATAAATTTGACCTCTTCAGAGATTTGTTCAAAAAGCACGTCTACTGTTTTCAAGCCGTAGCCAGCATTTTTAAAATGCATAAGTCAAAAGTCTTAGCTCTTCCTAAGTGGTTACTGAAGTTGGCAGAAAGAATACTGAGGTACGAGCACGATTGTTTTACCGATTAATTTAGAATCTTTTGCCATCACAACAAGGAAAAGTGCTTAAAAACAGGAAAATGTATATAATTTGTATTCTTTTAAAAAATGCATTATTTTAATATGACAACAAAACATAAAAATGTCCACTTTATTTCATATGACTCCATGAGCATATACATGTAATTTCTCCAATAATGTGAAGTAGGCCTACAACCTGTATTTTAGCATGTGACTTTTAACAAAGTAACAGAAATGTTACATAGAACATCACTATCATTCCAGATTGGTAAATTATTGTGATGTGTCATCTGTGATACAGGCCTTGCAGACCTACAGAAAGTCATGGAGTAATTACAACCAACATACAGGCAGCTGAATATAAGGCCAACTTGCTGGCTTTGTCCTCTTCCATTCAGTCAAAAGGTTGTATGATGGCTTCACCTAGTCATTCACAGTTGATGGTGAACTGCTGCAGCCTTCAGGAGTAGGTGGAACCTTTACCTTGCCAGTTATACCTCTTTGTTACCCATAGAGCTTTCCCTATTGCCCTTGCCCTCTCACTGACAGTAGAAGGTCAACACATTTTGCTGGTTGCCTCGGATGAGCAGAGCAGGGCAGTGTAGCCCACAGGTCAGGGCATTCAGCCAGGCCATGTACAGGGCACTGGGGCAATCTGCCCGAGGCACGGGCAAGGTCCTGCAAGACCAGACACCATCACTATTACTGGGGAGTTATTATAGAGAGAGGGACTATATTAACATATAAAAACACTTAGTGAAGACAGCGTAACAGTTGCTACATTTATATACTCAAGTGTCTATTACTACAGCCAGAATAAGTTGTACTACAAGAATTGAGATTAAAGCAGTAACAGGCAATAAAATACCACAAATAATGATATTTATTTTTTGCTTTTAGGACATTGTTATTATAAGAAACTCAAATTCAGTGCAAAACCAGATAAAAGGAGTCCGTAGGTTTTGAACTACTGAGTTGGCTGTCTTGATAGAAACGGGTTGTTGGCGCCCCAGTGTGGTGAATTTTCAGTACAAGAAGTCTGTTTGAAAGTCATTATACCCAGAGTTTAAATCAGACAGTCTTTGTTCTGAGTGCTTTCCTGACCAAGTTAGCCCCTTGACTGCAATCTGCTGAGTTTTTCACAAAGATCCAAAGGGTCTTGTTTTAATATATAAGCCATAGATTAGCATGGTAGCTTTCTTGTTCTTTGAGCTCTGGGTTTTGTGATTTTATTTACGTTGCATGCGGCCTTACACATAGAAACAGGAAATATGCTGAATAACAAGTTGAACAGGAGCAATATCCATACTCACATTAAGACCAGGGCTGCCTGACTGGAGTTCTTTCGAATGATTTCATTCAGCCTCACCTTTTTCTCAGACTGCAGGAACCATATCAAAAGAGAGGAAAGAAGAAAAAGAAGACGATGAACTGGAAAGAAGGGAAAAAATATGACCAGAGTGTTACAAAAAAACCCCAAAAATTTCAAACCTATCCACAGGCAAATACAGACATGGTACTCAGGAAATCAGACATGGTACTCAGGGACTCAGATATGGCCTCATTCCCACTCAGACAGATATATACACACAATCTGTTTCTGATATACACTGGGATGCACCTTCAAAGTCATACACATGCTGACACAATCAGACACAAACAAACACAGCGGGAGAAATGACCCACACACAGACTTAAACATCCACATGTACGTACCTTTACTTTCAGTGCTTCCAGCTCTCTGTCAGACACATTCCAGGGACAGTCTTTCTTCAGCTCCTGTATAGCAGCCTCATCCTGCAGTCCATCTCTCAGCCTAAAGGGGGCGAGAGTTTCCTCAAAGTGCTTCATGCTGCAAAGGAAAAGAAAGGAACAGGGTTTTTTATCAGAGGTGGAAAGTTTAGGTTCAGAAAGTACAAATCCAGACCAAGATTTTGTTTCAACCAACCAGTTGTGTAATCCATGACTGTGACTCTTTATATTCAATGGGTTGGTTGAAACAAAATCTTGGACTGGATTTGGACTTTCAGGACCTGAATTTTCCACCTCTGGTTTTTATATATCTTCCTCTACCGTTCTCTGCTGATGGGGTGAAGAGGTCCCCAACCATCAGATTAATCTGTGCAGCTCACCCTCCTCCCTGTTGCTATCTTACCTTTTCTCTATTGCTTTGAACTGTCCAGGAGATCACTATAGCCAACTTACCAGCATTGTGCCCTCTCACAGTATTCACATGCTTATAGACAACTCGCTAAATATACTGTAGTAGGGTGGCACTATGTGAAGATAACTCACTTTTTTGAATGGGGGGGTCGTTCACTGTCTGTCATAACGATCACGTCATGGATATCCAAACGGAACTTCCGAAGAAGTGAGATCATCCTGATACAGTAAAGCAACAACAAACATTACAGAGCAGAGAATTTTCAGGTCAGTAAACTTTCAGTGGATTTCACAGTATTGTTCTACACTGACAAGCAGGGTTGCCATAAAGGGGGGAAAGTTAGGATGATTCCAGGGGCCCCTGAGTGACAGGGGCCCTAAAAACTTTGGAACATAATTGGATTGGTCTGGGTTGTGGGCCCAGTGCGATAGGCTTTCATGGGGTCCAAAATTTCTAGCAGCACCCCTGCAGACAAGTAAGAACATTTATCTTGTGCTTCACTGAAGCTACCAATAAATCTCTATACCCGACAGTATTGCCAGTAATCACTTGTATTTCCAGTAATTGTTACTCACTCTTTGCGGTGCTCCTCCATGTTGTGCATCTCACCCACAATGAAGACACGCACCTTAGCTTGACGCCACCGCTTCCTTCGAGTTAATAGATAGGGCACCAGAAGGGTGAGGCCTGACAGATAAAGTCCAATGCAGACATAGAGGGACAAAGTAGGAAGGAAAACTTATTGTTGTTGGGTAATTATGGTGTTTCCGTTGTTTTCAGTAGCCAGTTGTTGGTCCCTTGCCTGATCTCACCTCCATCATCTGAAATCCAGTACACATCAACAGTCTTCTTGCCCTGCTTGCTCTGGAAAACCGTACGAACCTGTTTACTGGGAACCACATCAGATCCCATGTCATCTGAAAACAAAGGGAAATACTTTTAGAAAAGGAGAAAGCTATATGTTCATCTAATTGTGTGTTCAAGTGAAATTGTATTATTGATTTTAAAGCTGGTATTTGTTGTTTTGCTGAGGGTCTGAACAAGCATATGCAGGACTGGGCCCCTGGAAAATTCTACGAATGTCAACCTCAAAGCTACTAATATACAAGCTCACAGATTCATTTCCCCCACCTAGTGTCTCTGACACTGAAATATTCTCCTTTCTCCCCCCGGTATGGGTAGCCCTGAGCATATGTATAGGTGAGCATGGGTGGCTGTTTGTGCGTTCTGCTTTTACCTTGACCGTCTTCTTGACTCCTGTGCTCTTGATCCCCCATCTCTTCTATATCTACCTGTAAGGCTGAGTTCACTATTTAAGAAAAATACAGGTTTAAAACTATTTTTGTATGTATAAAAAGAAAGCACCCAAAGTTTGACTTAAGTATCTATTTTATGTCAAAAATATAGATATGATTAGAATTTTACCTTTGCCATCAATCTCCTCTGAGATATCCAGACCATCCATCATCCGCAACACACACACACCATGGTTGGAGTCAAATGTGTCGCTAAAATAGAGAAATTATAATTGTTTTCATTTTTACATTATTTGCACAGTTTATTTACCAAAATATGACTTAAATGTTTTCCTTTACACATACAGGTCTGGACCTTTGCTCTACATTGACCACTGCATCAGAATGATGTTATTCACAGTGGTGCTTGTAGTGATATTCAGTTGCATTATTATAAATAATTATAATATAAATAATTATAAATCATTATAAATAATTATTATTATTCAGTTATTCAGAATATGAGGGTGCTTCACAACAGTGCTTCGGTAAACAAAATGAAGAATGCATATAGAGCAGAAGAACGATATGTTCATATCGGCACGATGTATTGACGTATAAGGAGCAATACAGTATTCACTTAGTTCAAGCAACCAGTGGTGACTGACAGATTGATCTAATTTTGAGAGAACATATCCCTGATCTACAGAAATGAAATGACACTTACTTTATGGTGCAGATATAGTCCTCCAGGTTATCGGGGGAACACTCCTGCCAGTTGTTCTTAAATCCCATTACTAGAGTATTTGGTTTCAGTTTACCCAGCCCGGTAGCCTGTTAGGTGCAGGAAATACTAACTTGCAATTAGACCATCATCACGGGCTATAGTTTGGATTGGTTGTTTGAGACAGTCGTATGTTTACCTGCAGTAGGCAGCGAGTACCATCCCTGAGGTTTGATGCAACAAATGGGGTGTAGAAAGCACGGATCTTCCGGCGGTTCAGCCATTTGACCTGCACTTCAGTGTTATGATGAGGCAAGGCCGACTTGTCGTCCTCCTAGCAACAGATCAGAAATGGAGGGGAAACGAAGAGTTACATGGCCAATATTGGTGATACATGAACACCCAAGAAAACCTGGTATCCACATGACTCACCATGAGAATGTCCCCACAAATCATCAGACTGACATTCTTAGTGAAGGAGCCTACGAAGTCCACCAGTGCTGGGCGCAGCTTTGGGGGTCCAGTCAAAACAAGACACTGGGGTCTGGAAAAAAGTAACAGAGAGTAAACGATAAAGGGTAAGAGAAACTGGACATTTTTATTGCATTGGCTGGTGCATATGTGTATTCCTGTGTGGCTATGCTGACATGCTACTGAAATTATCTTTGCTATGATACAGAAAACTTTACAGATGTCTCTCTCTCACCTGAAGTTCTTGATGTGATCCTCCACCCCTGAGAGAGAAACAGAGTAGGATAGGGCCATATTGTATGTCCCTGCCTGCACCGAAGAGCCCCAATTCACCTCTGAAGAAAGAGCAAGGCAGAGTTACATTATTGTGAAAATGACTACAGAAATAATAGTTAAAGAAATATCCATCTTCATGCTGGTGAAAATATAATATGTTGCAAGTAAACTGATGCTCCTCATAAGCAAATACAATAAACGCTAATAACAGTTTGTTTAAAATACAATGTTGCCACAGTGCTAGGGGAGACTAGAGACAGTGCCTTGTATATTCACACAGTTATAGGTAGTACTGATTAAGTCTTATTCAAATAAATTCTTAAGGTCAAAATAATCACAGCTAAATTTATTTTTATAAATGTAAAAATATTGTTTTTCCCAGGACAATCTCCATTTAATGCAGCCTGTTAACGAGCACAAATCTGAAAAGTCATAGTCAAGGTCAAACTCAGAATTCATACAAGTGATCATTACTTGGTTTCTTGTAGGTTACGTATCCCAGAAGGAAGAAAATGAGGATGAAAGTCACAAGTGCCGCCCACCATGTTAACAGGAACATGAGTACCACAGAAATGATTGCCCCAAACAGTGCCACCCAGCAGCTGTAGTATCGGAATGAAGGTCTCCAGCCTGCAGGGGGCAACATAATGACAGTAAAACATGTAATCTAATACTTGAGTAATGAAGAAATGTATTATTTGTCTCAAAAACGTTGCTAGAAGTATTCCAAATGATTGTTGATCGATTCAGAGTAGTTGATTCTATTTTTGAGATCTATTCAATTACTCCTGAATAAAAAAATTACCTTATTTCATGTAAAATTGTAGTTATGGTTTTTGGTCAGAAATTGTCAATTGAAAGCTGTTGGGTAGTGCTAAATGTTTGTACCGGCTAAAATTTGCATTCTGGTGTGCTTAATCATGAATCATGCAGGAGATTGAGGTACTCACCAGGGGAGTTGGTTATAGAAGCATGAAAACAACTGAAATTGATGAGGGCATAGCAGCAGAGAAAAAAGTTGGAGATGAGGGGAGCGATGAAATTCAGTTCAGCTGAGAGAAGAAAAACAAAGGGGAGAAGGCAAAGGCTTCATTAGGGACATTCAAATAGTAAACAAGCTTGCCTTGCTTTAAAGGTCAGCGATGTATCAGAATCAGACTGGAAAAACTTACCAATAAGAATGAAAGCCGCAGCAATGAAATATGTGAGAACGTAGGCACGGAGTGGTTCTTGATTCTTCCCATAACCTTTGGCAAAGAAGCCAATGTAGGGGTAGATATTGTCTCTGCACAGACACTTAAGACAGAGAGAGCCAGGAAAGGGTGAGATATTAGTAACTTTAACTTTATGGCGAAGGTTGTCCATATTTGCATATTTCTGAGAGATTCTGTGTTTCAGAGTATATAGTATGTGTGAGTCTGTGTATAAGGCTTTTGGTGTGTGGCTTCTTACCTGGAAGATCTTGGGAGCAGAGACCATAAAGCCAAGAGCAGAGGACAGGGTGGCAGAGAATATCCCCGCAGTAATAAGTGGGCCAAATCCAGAGACCATTGCAAGGACCTAACAGCAAATACACATTCCATGTTGGTTAACCTCTAATGGGTTTTGAAAATCTTAAAATGAAAGCTGTATTTGTCCTTGGTACACACAAACAGTAGCAGACCTCAGGAAAAGACTCACTGATCTGTCAGCCTTTGAAAAGGTATTATGTATTCCTGCAGTGAGGTTCCACCAATGCATGATTCTAAAGGATCTATAGGTTACTGATCAATATGCTTTAGAAGGATCTAAGTCTTCTGTAAAGTATTATGGAAGCAGCTAGAGGATACTAAAAAGGATGATCTCAAATGGCCTAAAAAGTGGTCTCTGGGGTCTGAGCTTCCGCTGGATTGGCAAGGACCTATGATAACGGTCAAAAAGAAATGAAAGACTCACCTGAAAGTTGTTAGCTAGCCCATACGAGCAGTTCTGGTTCACTTCACACTGAGAGAAGTTCCAGCCCAAAGAGCAGGCCAGACCTTCACATGAGACATTTTCAGGAAGTTTATCATTCAGATTCCCTGAGGCATCTTGCACCACACAAGCCCCTGGTAAAAAGGGTAAAATATTAATGTTTGTGTGTGTGTGGCGGGGGGGTTATTGACTACCTAAGTCAAGGGAATTCAATTTATGTGATGAAAGTAAGGCTGACATCTTACCAACAGTAGCAGATATCCCCAGGTAACTGACAGTGGTCCAGAAAATGGCCAATAGTGTCCCTTTTGGGATTGCTATTTCTGGATCCTTTGCAAAAACACAGACACAAACAAATTCAACCGTTTTATAATATACTCTCCCTGTGGTATATGCAATGATCTACCTGAAAAACTACATTACCCATGACAATTTATACCTTTAGGTCTCCAGAAATGTTGGCACCAGACAGGATGCCGATAGCAGAGGGGAAGAAAATAGCGAACATCTGGAAGAAGCCTCCTTCTGGTCCACGCCAGTTTGGCATTAAATTGCTGAGAAAAATTTCACCTGTAACAGGACATACAAAACTTTATTTAGTAAATGAAACAATAATGTTGATCTATTAATCAAACTTTTGTCCCTTTGCTTAATTTTTCAGTTGGACTAAGAGGGTCAAGAAGCTGTGGCCTGTGAAGGTCCTATGGTTAGCAGAGCGATTTCTCTCTGTGGATTAAAGTGTCTGATAAATTAATAAATGTAAATGTTAGTATCATTTGATAAACAAACATCCAAATATAGTAATTTAAGAATCTGACTGATAGTCTATAACTAACCCCACCCCACCAGTGCTATTGCTAGATAAATGTTCCCAAACACTGAATGCTGTATAACCTGTACCACACGGTCATAGCTGATGGCTCTTCAACCAGCATTCACTGTACTGGTCCCAAACACTCACTGTTGTAGCTGAAGAAGCCGGTGGCCTGTTTTTGTGGGGTGGCTGGAATCAGAGTTCCCACTAAATAGTTGATGAAGGAGATCATGAGGATGCCGAAGAAGAACACTTGTGCCTTGGGGACGAAGGAAGGCAGAATGTGTGAAAAGCATTTTTATTACATGGCTACACATAAAAACATCCCAAAAGATTGCTAAAGAGATAAAAAATGGAATAACCATGACAAAGAAAAAGATGGATAAACACAAAAGTATAAAATTGTAAAATCCTCAATATTAATTCCTATTATATAGAATATAAACAAAATCACAAACTATATATAAAAAGAACCTCGTTCATTTGTCAATCCATCTAGGTAAAATGTAAATGTCTCCCTGCAGCAGAAAAAATCTGAATATCATTCTGGTGTTTATTCTCAAAGGTAACCTGAAAGGACTTTATAGCACCAGTTCAGCTACAGAAACAAATTTAGTAGCCGGCTAATAACAGTTGTAAAGTGCTACAAAGCATGGATAGGAAGAATGAGGGAGGGAGGGTTTCTCAACTACTTTTTGGTCCCGATTGTGTTAAAGTTGACTGCTGTGAACAGAGCACAATCATATAATCCCACCTACCCACAATACGTGATATATTGAAATATGTAGGGAAGATATTTAGAGAAGCTTGCATTGACAACATAATTCATTGGCTTCTTTTTGTTAAATGCCATTATAGGCAGTTTCCAGGATACAAACGAAATCCATTCCATAAGCCTGTCTTTAAGTTGAATTTGTAGGTAAGTTGGAAAATGAACAAGACAGCACATACTACTACTATTACTACTACTACTACTACTAAAAATAATAAAAATAATAGTACAGTAACGATACAAGTAACTACATAGGATACTGTACTGTACCTTGAACCGACGAACCACAAGTCAGGTGTCACAAAACATTGCGTGCATTTGTTATTACGAACCATGGTATTCAACCCAAGTTTTTAATATAGTAGGCTTTATGGCAGTCTGTTCGTAAGTACGAGTTGGCTGAAAGATGGATGTTATTAATCCAGGGACTGCCTGGGCAGCCAAAGAAACAAGTATATAGGATAGGAGGAGAACAAGAGGGGCTACCTTGGATTCCCACTCCATGCCGGCCAATGAAATGAGCAGTAGCACAGTGATGGCGACCACACCCACAATCCTCACATCATTGACTGGGTCAACAATGGTCGCATTGTATTCCTGCATCAGAGATGATAAAAATGTAAACTGTTGACTATAACTGCAACTATGACTATAACTGTAAAACAAATTTACAAAATTAATAGCAGCTTATAATACACAAACCTATAATTATAACCTAAAAATAACGTACAAAACTAAATCTATGGATACCTTGGCAAATCACACACATACATATATATATATATATACTACAGGCAGTTCTCAGGTTACGAACGAGATCTGTTTTTTACGTCTGTTTTTAAGTCGAATTTGTAGGTAAGTTGGAAAAACAATAATACAGTACATAATAACAACAGTAATAATAATTATAATATTATACAATAATAATAAAAGTCACTATATACGGTACTGTATTGCACCTCGAGCTGAGGAACATCTGCAAGCGTACAATGTTTTCATGAGCGTTACAAAATAGTGGGTGCGTTTGTTATTATGAACCATTGTGTTTCCCCCAAATGTTTAATATAATGGATTTATGGCAATAAGTATGAGTTGTCTGTATGTCGGACATTCTTAACTCAGGGACTGTTTGAATATATGCACTATACATATGTATACATATGTGTGTGTATATATATATTTGTAATGACCCATATTTCATTTCAGCTTACTCTGAGAAGATCACGAACAGTTTCAGCAAACCCAACGGTGTTTAAGGCAGAGGCGAGTGCATTAGCAAAGGAGAAGACCATACCGATAGGACCTCCTATCTCAGGGCCAAGAGTTCGAGAGATTATAAAGTAGGTGCCCCCTAGAAGACAGGAGAGAAACTTATTCTAGGAAATTAAACAGAGAAGGAAAACAGAAGAATCGTCCTTCAATACCCAGAACATTAATAATAAACATACGTATATCGGCCCTCACCTGAGGAGACTTTGCCATTGGTAGAGATCGCAGAGACTGACAAAGCAGTTACTGAGGTTACAGTGATAGACAGGAAGATGATGAGCCAAGTGAAAACTGAGGAGAATATTTTGGAGACTTGTTATAATATTATGCACATATCGCCTATTCAATAACTTAAAAGACCTAATGGAAATTGCTTCAGGCAACAAAATCAGAGAACATGCAAATTCTGTGCGAATGACTGATGGAACATGGAACTGAAAAAGAGGATCAAAACAAACATCACGTTGAAGCTGCCAGAAAGAAAACATGATTTGGTGCTTTAAAACAGCTTTGGAACTTTTTTTATGAGCAATGAATTACTTTTAACAATAACAAACAATTGATTTAGTCAATAGTAATGCAAACAAGATTTCCTGACTATATATAGATATAACGTACAAAATGTCCTGGTAAATATTGCCTTGCACAGAGCAGCTTATAAAGCAAAGCAGGGTTGTGAAGGATTGGAGCTGGGCAAAAATAATGAAGGGAGGAGAGAAAGGAAGAGAGAAAGAGGCTATGAGACAGAACTTACGGATGCCAGCTTGGGACGTGATCCATGACAATCGCAGAAACAGAATAACTCCCCAGATATTCAGCATGCAGCGAACCTACAATACCACTGCCATCAGTATCATAAACAGAGTCAATATTACCAACCTATAACAAAACAGTTAAAAGTCACTAGCTCTGTCAACTAAGCAATTTGCACAGTTGTAACCACAACTTAATAAACAGTGAATATTCGTTGTTAGTAATGAAAATGTCCAATTAACATTCGTTCTAAAGTAATGCTTTTCAGGATTTCGTCAGCTAGGCTGCTGTCAGCACAGGTTTTACCGTGAAGATGGTCCACATAATTACCTTAATGTAACTGATTTGTGTGTATATGTGCTAGTTGCTTTAGACTTACCATAACACCAGTGACCCAGCCAAAGCGCACTGGCTGATCTTTTGGCTTCTGATGCCCATCCACCCCTTGCTGGTCCAACTCTGGAACAGCAGCATTTCCTGTTTCTACAAAAACAGGCTGGCTGCTCAGCTCCACATCCTGACACAAACATTGATAGGTATAAGTTAATACTGAGAGACACAAACAAACATCAACTAACATAGATCAACACACCAGTAATGAAAAACCGATCAGTTCACTGAAAATTCTGAAAATATCATCCTTTATATTCAGTGCATGTTTTTATAAACCAAGCAGTAACAATATATTAATTCATCATCATGAAATAAAAAAGATTAATCTGAAAGAGCAACGGAAAGACATTGTACAATATTATATTTACATTGACTGCTTTTCGAAGATTCTCCAGAGAAGGCCTGCTTCGCCGAACCCTGCCTGTGGCAGTTGTGTTGATATAGAAGTCCAGTTGTGGCACAGCGTCTATGTTACTATAGATGGATGGGCGCCTTAACTCCTGCCAGGAATCCTTCCTCTCAGGTGTCTGGTCCGAAGTCTTTGGTTCAGTAGTGAAACGGGTTTGGAATCCAGGGCTATCACTGTGGTAGATGCTATAGATACTGGCTGCACTGTTGATGTGGCCATCACCACTGCAGTACGAGTACCTTGGTGGAGGCTCCTCGCATACAGAAAACCGACCTTGTGGTACGTTTTCCAAATCCCCAAGACTGTGTTTTGATGTCCCCTGACCCATTATACACACTTTTTAAAAAGTAGGGTTCTATTATTTACTGAGTTCTGCAAAAAGAAACAACATGTAAGGCTTATATATTTAAAGAAGAATCTAGGTTATTTCCATTATCACCTCCATTATTAATATTGCTGCTTATTATGTTATGACCACTTCTTCTGATATTTGCCAGAATATCTTATAGTAGCCAACCTACAACCAAAGTTATATTATTGTGAAGACAAACCCATTACTGATGAATCCCTATCTGCAGATAAGATTGTGCTGCTTAATTAATTGCACATAAAGTCGTAACGCTAAACTCACGTTCACGCAGTATTATTCTCCAGAGTAAAATACTGTCTCGGATGTTTCTATACACATCAAAACAACACATCCATTTCCAGTATTCGAACAGTATACAAATTCATTAACCCAGCAAGGATGGCCTCGGAAACATGGCATACACGTCTGGAAATAAGGTTTAAGGACAGGTTGTCTCAGTTCATCGGATTTTTTTTTTCATATTTAATCACGCTAATTCGCACCATCACCTTCTCTCCACATTTCCATAGATTTAGACAATGTAAGCAAATGTTTATGTAGGTCCTTTGTATGATAAGTAAAGTCGTGAAAATCACAGTAGCAACATTCAAATTTGTAAACAATAGTGTTCTCTTACCTTATTTTGGTCCTTTTGTCAACAGATATTTGCTTCTCTTAAGATGACATGGATTCACACTTTGTATCCTGTGATTTACTGAATCCATTCACTGGAATTTATACCTGAGACGGGTTCCCCCTCCATCCCCCCCTTACATGCAAACAAGACACCGAGCGTGCTCAAGTAGTCGTTACATATTTATTTACACAGTCATTCTTTCGTTTATTCTTTACGACACTCCACCTTCATTTCCTAGTACAGTTCGATTTCCTTGCGTTGTTCCCGTCATAAAGAATGTAACGTTTACGTCTGATAACCCTTAGTTTTATTTACCGATCGTAGTACACATTTGATTTATTTTAATATGTTTTATACCAATATATAAAGCAATACAATACTACAGGAGCACGATTTATTTAACAATTATTGGAAAAATACAGAGAAGTATATTCAATTTAATCTGCTATGCTTTTAGCCTTTAACGTAGCTAAAACTGGATCAGCAAATGCAATGCTGTTATTGTTGTACTTTTCTTTTTTCACCTACATTTACATGGAATGAATATATGAATAGAACATTAACATATAAATATTTATTTGGGAGCGTTTTAAAGAAACGGCTGTATCCTGGTCCATCTACAATGAATACAATAATTGTTCTTTGGCCTGTCAAAATATATTGAGAATGATTCATGAAGTTTGTGCGGCCCATCTACAATGACAAGAAGAATTAATGTTTTATCTCCCACATGACATATGATATCCAACCTTCAATCCATATTCTTTGACTGCTTCGCCAGTCAATCCCTGGATGCACGGGGAAGAAGGCAGGAGGGGATGTCAGTCCATCACAGAGCATGGCATTTTATATAGCAAGTGTAATTTCAGGTGATGAACGTAAAACCGAGGTCCTGATTCTCTGAGGTCATAAAAGATTCCTGGGCATCTTTCGAAAGAGTAGAGGTGGTACCCCGATGTCCTGGCTAAAATTGCCGGCTGTGGCCCTTTCAAATCTAGTCTCCTAATCATCCCCTATATCTAACTGGTCAGTTCTCTCCTGCCCCTTCAACACCTTAGCTACTGTGTTGTGAGCGTACTGGTGCAGAATGGCTGCTGTTGCCTCATCCAGGTGGCTGCTACACAGTGGTGATGGTTGAAGTGGCTCCCCATTGGTTCCGTAAAGCACTCTGGGTACTTCAAAAATGCTATATAAATGTAACTTTCATTCATTCATTCATTTAGTAGTAAATATCACATCATTCATTTTGAACAGGCCTATAATAAAAAACAAAAATAATGACCCAGAAAAAATATTTTTAAAATTTCAATTACTTATGAAAATTGTAATCTAATTCTGATCATTCTTATTTTAACACATGAACGTGTAACCCGACTGATTATCCTTTTTATAAATTACAACAGACTTCCCATCCATGGTGTTTTCCTCCCTTACGCTGCAGGGACCCTATGCTTCTATGATGAAAGTGGCTGGAAGACAGGGATTCAGATAATAATATCAAGTTCTATAATTATGACTGATATTGATGGCTGTCCAGGTGGTCTTTCGTCTGTAAGTTAAATCTGAGGCATCATGTTAAATCATTGCGGTTGGAAGATGAATGGATAGTCTATGGTGTTACAGAGACATTACTGCTTAAGCTCCATTCTCAACCAATCACGTTTTACAGCCACCCTATAATCTCACTATCTCCGTCGGTATCTCTGAAGAACTCGGGTTCAATCATTAACCACATAAAATGCCCAATTTCAGTGAAACACTAACATTAAATGGATGTTTCTGTGTAACATAAATATAAACCGATAAACGACGTAAAACCTTGGCTAAAGAATGTTCCTTCTTGCGCTGAGACACTTGACTGTCTTCACGGTAAACCAAGGTGTTAAAACCAGTTCTTTGAGTGCAAACCAATAAGGTCTATTATTGAGCGCATGACCGTATGTAGATTCTGCTTTTAAGTAAGATATTTTATTTGAAAAACTATAGCGTATCCGCTTTACCACTTTTAGAAAAACAAATCAGGAAAACGTGTTGCTTTTTTTGCTTTTATTTATACTGTTTCTGCATGTTTTATAAACATCAATCCATCTTCCAGCAACTTGTGCAGTACAAGGTTATGATTAACCTAGGAAGCAAATGGAACATACACACAATGAGTAATTTAGAAACATTACTTTTCATAAGCACAGGGTTTTGGGATGCAGGAAGAAACCAGAGGAAACCCATGCAACACAATGAGAACCTGCAAACTTCTTGCACACATGCAGAGCAGGGATACCAGGCAACAATTCTACCTACTGACCTACTAATTTCATAGATATGTCATCAATTATTTGTACCTTTAACCCACATGTCCATTTAAATTCCTCACATCCCTTTAAATATGTTTCTTCTCTGATTTACTTCCATTAGAAAGTATTTTAAGGGGGGGAGTTGGCAATATTTCACTTTATTTTCACTGTTACAGAAAAAAAGGAAAGAAAGACAGCAAGAAGGAGATTGAAAGTTAGGAGTGAGACATAAGGGAAGAGATAGAAAAATGGAGCAGGTCAAATTACGTGGTAAAAGAAAGAAATAAGATTCTAATACATTTAGAGTGGTGTCACTCTATGTTTCAGGGAAGAACTCCCAGACTAATCCTACGCCATGTTTAAAAATGTCCTACTGTCACTGTCTTTCATTTTATGGCCCATCTTTCCCATTCCATGTTGTGAAAACAAACTGAACAGCTTTGCGCAAATGGAATAGTCTCTACTGGAGTTTCATAAAATTTGAGGTGTTTGTTATCTATTATTGGTATATAATTTGAGTTAAACATATTGTTCAACATCAGCGCCTACCCTGTCGAATTACAGCTTGTACTATACTGATCACTCGTCAAATTTAATTCCTTTAACTTCATTGTAAACTTCTTTATGGCTCCAACCTCACCCTGTGATAACTGGCATAGAGATAAGTACTGTAGGTTAAAACCAGTGTGTAAATTACTCTTGCCTTCTCGTACCGTTTCATTGTCATGTATAAAAGCAAGAGTCCTTTTTTTACTGGCCTTTTTAACATCAGTTCTAATCTTTTCAATGTCTTTGGAACATTAAATTGCAGCATCCATTGATGTTTGACTGGATTAAAGTGTATTGAAAATACTGCCTGCAATAAATAAATTGTGTAAATAATTAACATTCTCAATTTCATTATAATCCTATTTTTCTCTTCTAAAGATGAATTATAATGTTTATTTGATATTTATTTACCACATATTTCTTACAACAAGCCAGTTTATAGCACAGCAAAGTATTAACTATGCACTTTTCATTTTTTATATAATAGGCAGAATATTGCAGAAACAGACACAAACATTAAATAATGATTAATGAGCTCTGGGGTTAAAGTAGCCAATCATTATATCCCAGCAGTATGGACAGAGTATTTATTTGAAGGTATTTGAATTGTCTGTTAACAATGAAATTCACACATAACAAAGAGAACAGCATTATCAGCAACTGAGTTTTTCCAGGCGTCCTTGAGGAGGAAAAGTAAACATGACACAAAAAATGTTGGTGGATTTTAACTCAGAAGGCACCTTTAAAAGCCTAAGGGATGGAACATGTCAGTTTGTTCCTTTGTCCATTTTGAACAGAGCTTATTTTGACTTATAGTTGAGAATGGATACCATTTAAGATCATACTTGACGTAACCTGCTTTCAGCTTCCTTACTTTTAATTTTATTAAAGATACAACTACAGCACAATACGACTTCTCTCTGATATACAGAATTGTTCAGTAATGGTATTCCAAGACTTGGTATCTTGGCGTTTTTTCAGCTTGTGTATGTTTTATGGGCTGAATAAAAGGGTCATAAGACGGTCAATCAAAGTTTGAAGTGTTCTTAGACCAGCTCATTTAAAAATGATCCCCGTTCAACTAAGATGTTTTTAATTGATTTTTATTTCTCTCACTTTTTATTATTAGTCAAAAATTCTATACTCTTTATGAATTACAACACAATGCACCTATTTGCAATTTCTTCTTGTCCAAGCACATTGTCCTGGCATGTCCCATCGTCAGTAATTAACTCCAGTAGATGACATTGCTCTTTGCGCCATGGGCTTCAAATTAGTAGGTCAAAATTGATTGGTTTTGTGATCACTTTAGTTAAATGGAAAATCAGGATTCCCTTCCTAACAATTTAACAGAAATAAGTCTGACACGCCTTCAGTTGCACAAGTGTACTGGGGCAGCCCTGTGCATCATAACCCCTCTATACTGATTAACCTGCCATCTGTCTTTTAGCAGAGTTTGAAACTGTTAAACATGGGCTTGGCTTTGGGTTTCATTGTTGTCAATATTCTTTCCCCCAGCATATGGCATAATGACAGCATAATGAATATAGTTATTTGTTGTGTTCTATTAATGTGTTAGAGTAGTGAAGTCTGAATAGGATATGTCCTTATATTAGCTGCTGAGGGAAACTGAAGCAGAGAAGGGCAACAAAGGTTATGTCCTTTGAGAAGTGAAAGGGATTAAATGTAACCATCGACCTGGTAATGGTTAATGGTGGTGTCAAATGTTGCAAACAATAAGGCATACAGAATAGGGAAAGGATGGGTTGAATGAAATATCAAACTTAGACTTAGGTTCACGTGATGTCCCCTTTCAGATAATGTCTGCTGGAAGACAATTACATATTTTGTCTTACATGAGCATTATATGAGAGGACAGGAGAGAAGATTAGCAAGTTAAGTTAGCAGGAAAAGCCATGGGGCAAAATGTGGAGAAGTCCCAGGACTGATCCTAGAAGGACTCCAATGGATAGAGTATGAAAGAAGGGAGAAGACGGTGAAAGATCCCAGGACTGATGCTTGCTGAATACTTATGAATAGAGATGTGCGTGTAGTAGAGGCATCCTTCCGTGAAAAGTGGAAAATTGGAGTATGATGCAGACCATGTGATTGCTATTCCAGAATGTGCAAGGCCCTCAAGGTAAGAAAGGACCTTTCAGTGTTTACCTGTGTTAAAATCAGGTATGGGCAATACAAACAAGCAATAGACTGATGTCAGACTTCTAAACATGATCTAAACAGAGATTGTTGAGGGTTCAGCATGCTAAAACTTACTATACAATGAGAGAGGTTACAGCAGAATTCAAACCCTTTGGAAATGTGAATAACCTTTGCACAGAATGGTGAGATTATCACATTTTTGTTAGCAGCACAGAAAAGCATAAACATTTCCAAAAGTATTATCTTAAAGTTTCCATAGAGGGTTATTAGTGAAAACGGTCATTTTCTGACTGAAAATATCTTGAATGAAGCTATAGCCTGTAGAAAATGGTTTGGTGTTAGTTCTCTTGATTTGGTTGAAGATGGTCACCTTCATTCTATTTTTGTTTTGATTCTGAAAGCAGTGTTTGATTTAATATTCTTCTATCGATCCATCCATCTTCCAACTGCTTATCCTGGTCAGGGTTGTGGGGTTCATTTAAAATATTAAACCAATAAATCAGTAACAGCTATATTGTATCACATTTAGCTTGCGGTTCAAAGTCTTTGTCAATGTGTCCCCAAATGCTTGTATCCTGTTATTATCAATATGGGAAAATGACAGTGTTGGTTTTGGAAACTCAATGCATACTAGTTATGGTGACAATAATTAACTCCCAACTGAATGGTTGTCTTTGACCCATTGTGCCACACTGTAAATGGTTTAGTGCCAGTTCACTGTGGTGCAGTTATGTAATCCCAAGGGTGGGTTTCTTTATTCTGATTAACTGACTCATAATAGGGGAAAAATCAATGACCCACTTTGGATGCAAACACCCCACGAACAGTGTGATGACATATTTTACAAATGATACATGAGTATCGGGTTAAAGTCACTGGTGTAGGTGCTAAGGTCTCAGTCTCATTTGTTAGTGTTCACTTATGTAGTGTCCTTTGCTTGTATTTTCAGCTTGAAGTTTAGCTAATATCTCTCAATAAATCTCATCCACTTGCTGTGCTACAAAGTTGTAGAAAAAGAGATGTCATTTGTCATCATCAACCCAAAGTTGCTCTATTGGATTCAGATCTCATGACTGGGGAGGCCATGGAAGTACATTAAACTCAATGTCATGTTTATGAAACCAGTTTTGACTTGTGCTGTGTGGCATGACTCATTATTCTGCTGAAAGTAGCCATTAGAAGATGGGTCATTTGGTGTCATAAAGGGATTCACATGGTCAGTTCAGGTATGCTGCGACATTTAAACAGTGCTTGATTGGTACTAGGGGCCTAATGTATGCCAAGAAAATATTTCCCACATCATTAGATCAACATCAGGCTGAACTGTAGGCACGAGGCAGGTTGGGTGCATGGATTCATGCTGTTTATGTTAAATTTGGAACCTACCATCTGCATGTCCCAGCATAATTTGAGAAGCGGTGACATTTTTCCAGTCTTCAGCTGCTATTAACTTAGTGGAACCTGATGTGGTCTTCTGTTATTGTAGCACATCCATGTCAAGGTTTGATGTATAGTACATTCAGAGATGTTTTTCTGCTCATTTCTGTCGCAAAGAGTGGTTATATGAATTACTGTAGCATTTCTGTCAGTTCAAACCAGTCTAGTCATTCTCTTCTGACCTCTATCATCAAGAATTATTCCCTCCCACAAAACTGCCACTCATTAGAGTTTTTTTGTAGAGAGGTGTGAGAATAGAGAATATCCCAGAAGATCAGATTTCTGAAATACTCAAACCTGTCATGTTGGGTGGGACGAAGGACTCGAGGGCAGGTGTGGTTGCAAAACAAAAGAGGTTTTTATTAAACTCACAGAACATAAAATCGGAAATAAACCAGATTGTGAGGGATCAAAACAGGAGGAGCGGAAGAAGGCAGAGCACAGGCAACACAAGGGTATGACTGGACTGGCAATGAAGGGCCAGGTGTGGTCCATCAGGGCCATGTGAGGGAGGAGACAGGAGGGTCAGGTGGATGTGGGGAGCAGGGCGTGACAGTACCCCCCCTCCAATGAGGGATGAACAGGGTAGGTGACCAAAGTGATCGAACAACAGGGCGGACACATGGGGACGGATGGAACACCGGACAGGACAGGCCATAGCAGGACCAACAGGGCACATGGGACAGACACCACAATAGATGAGCCAGAACCTCCAGATAGGACAGGACAAGACAGGTAGGACAAATGGTATGACAAGGGGCACCAAATAAGCAGGGATTGGACCAGGGACCAGCAGGACAACAGGAGAGAGCAACAGACAAAGCTAAACAGATGAAACAGATGAGACTCAGGAAATGACCAAGCACCAGGGTCTAACATCAGACCTCAACTGGGACCAAGTAGCAAAAGAGGCAGAGACAGAACAGACCACAACAAAACAGAACGGACAAGTAGAGAGGCAACACAGACAGGAGTAGAAACAAAAGAGGAAGCCACTGGGGACACAGACCAGGAAAAACCAAAGGCAGAACAGGGCACTAGGACAGGGACTGAGGTGCAATGAATAAAAATGAGGGCGTCCGGGACGTCCTCCGGACCCTGGGAAACTGGGTGATGACCCTGGGACGCAGACTCTCCTGGGCCCGTTCACCGAGGAGACAGGGCCCATCTGAGGGGATTGCAGGACTGAAGGCCCCTGATTGGACTGCAGGGTCGATTAGGGGATTGTCCACCAACCATTGCTGTAGGTAAAGCTCATACACTGGGAGGAGGTCTGGCACAAGGAAGAGCGTGCAGGTGGCAATACGTAGCAAGAAAGGCTTCCGGAGATAGCCGCTGGGTAATTTGTGGAGTCAGGTCATTCTGTCATGTCGGGCGGGACGAAGGACTCAAAGGCAGGCGTGGTTGCAAAACAAAAGGGGTTTTATTAAACTCACAGAATATAAAACCGGAAATTAACCAGATTGCGAGGGGTCAAACAGTAGGAGTGGAGGAAGGCAGGGCACAGGCAACACGAGGGTACGATGACAATGACCGGACTAACGAAGACAGAAAAAACAGGTACTTTTATACATTAGGCGTGGCCCATTAGGGCCACATAAGGGAAGAGAAAGGAGGGTCAAGTGGACGTGGTGGGCAGGATGTGACAAAACCATCCCATCTGACATTAACAACTTTGCCACAGTCAAAGTCAGTTAGATCACATCTGTCCCCATTCTGATGTTTGATCTGACCAGTAACTGAAGCTCTGTGTCTATAAAATAATAAAGCGGCCAGTGAGTGCATATAATGTGGCAATCCAAAGGGGAGCCACCATACATCAACCGAGGGCAATTATCACCACACATGCCTACAGTAATTGTGGTTTCCATATAATAAAACACAATTAGGGCCAAGATTTTCTTCCATAGTGCAACTTAAAGCTTGCATTGGGGAGAAAGCGGAGAGGAAAAGGGCAGGTCAGCTGTGGATGCACAGACTGCCTCAGAGAATGACCACCTTGAAGGAACTGCTGCCTCCTGGAAGACCTCTTTTTGTATATATTTTTACCCATAATGCACCTCCCATGCCTCCCTGCCTGCCACCCTGGTGACTGATGGAGAGACGTTCACTGATGTGGTGGGCAAGGAGGCACGGGAGACAAGGATACTGAAAAATACTCCTTAAGGGACGAGGTTTAATAAGGGGAAAAATATACAATGGGGATTACTTGGAAGGCAGCAGTCTTTTCAGGCTGGTTTTCCACATGGGCAATGGGTGAAGACACAACTGTTTCTTTTCAGCCAACGCACGGTTCTTCCTATCAGACTGTTGTGTCATACTGTTGTCAGGCATTTGAATTCCAAAATATTCTGGACATATAATTCTATAATTCAGCAATTATATGTTAAAATAAAGTCAGTGCAGAATAATCTTGTCATGTAAATCATTAGGATGTCACTACAGATTTACAGCACTGTACTTGTGGCTAAAAAACCAGAATACCAGGAGAAAACCCACAACAGAGAGAGAACATGTACAGAATAAGATTCCAAAATGGATTGAAATTGTTCTAGAGACAGAGGTTGTCCCTACTTTTTATTAGGACCTTAATATTAATATTTTGGTATTGCTGTTTACCTGATTTCGCTCACCATATGTATTTTTTCAGAGTATACATGCAGCCAGCTCAAGAATAATTTACACCCTTCATAAAAATGACCAAAAATCATTGCATAAAACAATACAAATGATTCCTATACTCTGCTCAAGTATTTTACATTAGATTGAGTGTTATAATTATTTTCTTTTCAAAATGTTTGGCACCCATATGTATAATATTTACATCCCCTGGAGAAGAACAGCACTCAACTTTCTTAGACCACTCCACAGTGCAGAACATTTTAAGATACTTGACAATCTTAGATTTACACTTGTGGGTTTCCTACTTCAAATCTAACCACAGGTTTTCAGTTAGAATAATGTCCTGGTGCCAATAATTTTCATACACAAGACTCTTCTGGTGGGTCCAGACTAATTGTGAGATGTGTTATGACTGAGATTCTGGATTTACTTTGTATCAGTCAGTAGCAAATCTGTTCAGTAGGTGGAAAAATAGAGGTGTATTGTCCTTTGGAAAGTATGACGGGCCTGGGCCTACGTATCTTGCTGGCAGCTATAATTAGCATGTAAGTGGCACACACAGGGTCACGGACAAGCACTGCGCCCAGATTCTGCCGTGAAAATTACCGATTCTACATGGGCTGGTGAGCTGGAAGGTAAGGAAGAGAATATTACAAAGCACGTGATGAGAAACAATATTTTTATTCTACAAGTAACAGCAAATGGTGAAAGGGATTGCTTGTAAAATAAAAGACAAAGGGACCACATATCCGTGTTGAAGCTAATTTAAACTGTTCTAATTTTGTAACACTTAGTCACTGAGTTTATCAAGTCATGCGGTAGGATGTGTATAAGCAACTATCGAACAACTATTTTAATGGCCTGAAAGAAAGTTTTCGGTTCCATTTGTTTTCACTGAAAAAGTATCTAAATAAAATAGTAACTTTAGCATTGTTATACTGGGCCAGGATGTTGTGTAAAATTAAAAAAGAAATATACATTGGCCTATACTGGGAGGACAGAGACTCAAAATACGAAGATGGCGGAGCTGCAAAAACCACACTCCAGTATGGTTATGTGTATATGTATCTTGAATTCAGCTATACACACACAGATAATATACACATATGAAACAATTTAATTTTTATGTCATTGGTTCAGTGGTCATGTACATTTAAAAACACTGGTGAGGTTAAATATCTTAAGTTAGGAACATCTGTTTCAACATGTTCAAACACATCGAATCATAATGCTGACCATTGCCTTTTAATTTGAAAGAGGAGAATGTCCAGAGTTCCAGCCAGTGGGAGAAAGAGAAAACCACCAAATGACAGAGGAAGACAAGACAGTTACACTTTGAAGTCAACCATCAGACGTATAGGGTCCACTCCCTTTACCTGCGGCCTCACACCACCTACTGATCCTGCTGCTAGGTCCTTCATATGCAATCTACCTTCGCATTGTGACTCTCTCTTTTCTGGGCTGCGTAACCTGAGGGATCAAGGCCAGTTACTGGACTTGAGTCTGCAGCTCGACGGTGCCTCCTACAGGGCACATAGGCTGGTGCTAGCAGCTGTCAGCCACACTGCAGAGGCGTGGCTCCGCTGCGGCAAGGCAGGGACAGAGATTGAGTTACTAAATGGGCAGGTGTCACAAACAGGGCTTCAAGCTGTGCTGGAATTTGCCTACACTGGAAGCTCTGACGCAGCTATAGATGTGACTGGTGATGACATCCTGGAAACCTGCAAATTCCTTGGTGTTGAACGTCTAGCCAGGACCTTTCCTAGGGAGATGCAGGCAGGCAGTCCATTGTCCCCTGCTAAGTGTGAGATGGAGTTCAGCCTGGGCGTCATCAGGAGTTTATGGAAGGAACAGGTTGGCTGTGACGTGTGGCTGCAAACAGACAGCGGAGAAAGTTTCCCAGGTAAGCAAGTGCCTTTGGAAGGCAGAGACAGAGCCATATTGAGTGGCTGGAAGCTTTGGCTTAGATTGGTCCCCAGCTTAACCAGATGTGTTTAAAGGTAGCCATGATAGAAGATTCAACATTTTGTGATTGGATCAATAGAGTAGTTCATGAGGCACAACCGTCAACATAAGGTAGAGCTATTGATTATTATGGCTTCATGATTGTGAAAGGAAGACACTAGTAAAGCAGAGAAGATGGACAAGGTCTGCTAGACAAACCAGGATTATGTATGAGCAAACATTAGACCATTGAAATCAGGACTGCTGATATCTAGAGTACACATTTATTTTATCAGGAGCCATAATCACACCAAAATGTGCTGAAATCACAAGATAAATACTTTTTCTTGGTAAAGCAAGTCACATTTCATAAAACCAAGAATGTATTAATTAGTCATGGGTATGTTATGCAGCAAAAAGTGCATTCCACTAAATCTGTATTCCAGAGTACTGCTGGACCACCAAAGTCACATATTTACACTTACTAAAATATTCCTTTGTGAAACACCCACCTTAGAAAAACATCTCTGGCCCAAATACTACTTAAATGAACTTGTTTAGTAGTGGGAAGTTTCACAGCAGAGGTTCAGTGAGTAGCACTATTGCCTCACTCTTCCTATTCCTCTATTTCTAATGTTTCTGCGCATATCAGGAGTGGATGTCTGTGTAAGATTCCTCTGGGTACTTTTTTTTCTGCCATTACATGTAGCTTAGGTGGATTAGTCTTTCCAGTGTCTCCAGTGTGTGAGTGTGTGCCCAGTGATAATCTGATATCCTGACCATGTTGTACCCTTTGTGATTAATACTGTTACAGTATCTCAGTTGCTTTGACACATTTCATGAAACATATTTAACATTCTTATGACTGCAAGAGCATTTCTCAAAACAGTTTATGCATATGGCACACTATGGTTCAGTTGCAAAAGGCTGTATATCACCCAAAACAATTACCTAATGTATAAAAAAGCAAATGATCGCACTGAATTACTCAGTGCCACTAAAATGAAAAGTACTTTTAGCATCATTTTAATGAGTCAAAATGCATGGATATATTGTCAGTATGTTATTGCAAGCGTGTTCCTGGGCTCAAAAATACTGAATGATAACATCCTTAGTTTCAGCATTGCAAGGCTTCACATTATAGTATGTAAAGTTGACTGGTAAGAGAAAGCTCTCGCATGCATTTCTCAGATCTTAAGACACAGTACAATAGCAAACAAAAATGTCACACAGCACTATATAACACAAACAGCAAAATAGTGAGAACCAAAAATACAACAATTCCAACTCACTGCAATTTATGTGATATTTTCTAATCATTCCACAAGGTTGGTGAACTGTTCTGCATGTGGTGACTAACAAAATGATCATTTGAATATAGAGTTTGGGGTGTAAAATTATTACAGTGAAAAACTACATAAGTAATTTTGGCCAACAAGACTAAGGGAACTGAAAATGATGTTAAATGATGACAGTTGTACAAGACTATATATCATATACATACGTGAACTAAAACATTTGGACATTTGTGTGTCACAGGTCAGGCAGACATGGATGAAGGGAGAACAGGATGTATGTGCGAGTCTAAATGGCTTTTTGGGTGATACAGAAGGTAGACAAAGATAATAGAGTGAATAGGGTGGACACTGCCATCAGCAAAGCCAACATGGGTAAAACTACAGCCACAGCAGCACCTAGACCAACTAAGACAACAAATGCTCAGCCTGCCTGCCAGCACGTAAGCACTTATGTATAAAGCGTAATACATGAGTTAAAGTGCGATCAGGGCAGGGTCATTGATAACTATAAGACAGACTAGTGTAATACAAGTTTGACACAATGAATAATGACGTTCGGCTGTGCACACGTGATTTCATGGTGTCCTTTTGCAAATGTTAACTGTCATTTGAGAAATGCACCAAAGCAACTGAGAAAAACTGTAATAACAGATGGTATCCATCCAAAGGGCATTGTATAACACGCAGGGGCATCATTAGGCCTATTTTAGGGGGGGTTTAGCTCCCCAAAATTGATTTTTAGCATTTTATAAATGTATATTTATTAGCTTAACCCCTGTGTTATTTTTGGGGTTGAAGTTACCCCAGTCCATTTTCAAAATGAGGATAAATTCTATAGAAT